>CM059197.1:53950140-54390053 GCA_030323885.1 Branchipolynoe longqiensis
GGTTGTTCGTAACCTTACGACGGTTACCGGTTGCAGAACTGCAACATTATAGAGAGGCTCCGATAAATCGGCCCAGTCTTTGGTTAAGACATGTCTTCTGCGGAGGAAGTGGTCTCAGAGGAAGTGTTATGAAGGCTGGGACATCCTTCACGACGTAGTGACGACGGGGCGCCGGGTGGCATCGGATCTATCCGTGCCGTCTGTATGTAGTAGAGCTGTATGGTGTGTGTAGCGTAGTGTAGCACTTGCATCCGGTCAGCAGGGGTTCGAGGAAGGCGGGCAAAGGTGGGAGCAGCGGTCGTTCCAGCAACAAGAACCAGACAGAGAAATCGTAACAGGTCAAGGGCCCCACCCAAGAACACAACAACCCTGGTTAGGGGAAGAAGCGAGCCTGGGAGAAATCGAATGGGCAGAATCTAGGAAAGAGAAATGAGGAGAGTTGAGTCAAAGGACCGTGCCTATCTGCCCTATGGTGACCAACCGGCGAGCCATAGAACACACAGAATGGGACGGTCCAAACATGGCTCAGTTTAGCTTGCTTCGAGGGATGTTAGGACCGTCCCAAATATGAAGACTGCTTCCTAACAGGTCGCCGCATAAACCTACATGTTTGCACCGTCCCATTCTTCATATTTCTCATGAATACCATAATTATCAGTCGCCTCCTCCAGCCTTATATCAATGGACAAATGCGACTGATGCTTTTCTGTTCGCACCACCTTGTCCCGGCTGTCCGTAATTATCAGTCGCCTCCTCCAGCCTTATATCAATGGACAAATGCGACTGATAATTTTCTATTCGCACCACCTTGAAGACTGCTTCCTAACAGGTCCGCCGCATGAACCTATATGTTTGCACCGTCCCATTCTTCATATTTCTCATGAATACCATAATTATCAGTCGCCTCCTCCAGCCTTATATCAATGGACAAATGCGACTGATGCTTTTCTGTTCGCACCACCTTGTCCCGGCTGTCCGTAATTATCAGTCGCCTCCTCCAGCCTTATATCAATGGACAAATGCGACTGATGCTTTTCTATTCGCAGCACCTTTACGCATTACGCATTACGCACCGATCGCTACATGGAGCGATCGGGATAATGGATTTTATTCGCATTCGGATTCGCATTACGCATTACGCGTATATGGAATGCAGCTCATAGGTTTCAAGGCGTTTCGATTTTTTGTCGCATTCGCATTCGCATTCGCATTACGCATTACGCGTATATGGAATGCAGCCTTCAATGAGTCTATTATTATCATGTGCCAATGTGACGGGGGGCCGGAAGGGGGAGGGGGGAGAGCAGGGCGATGGGGGGGGGGGCGGCTGGTGAGTCGTGAGGTTGATTGGTTGTTGGTGTTTTACGACCTGGCAACGAATATGGTAATAGCAGAATGGCTACCGAGTTGTGGCAGTGTTCACTCATGGCGACTTTACAGTGCTGCCCTATTGGGAGACCAGGCCGCTGCCACCATGACCCGATATCCCACTCAGTCACATTATCCTGACACTGAGCCAACCAGTCCTTGTCCTATCCTAATAATGCCGAGCGCCTGGCTAGGAAGTGACAAGTATAAATTGTCAAGTCATTGGTTTGACTCGATGAAGGTTTGGACCTGTGGTGAGTGGTGAGTGAAGACGTGGGAAGCTGCACCGATCAGGGAGAGGCTGGTGTGCTGATTGATTAACTGGTTGATTGCAGTTTTGCATCCGAGCAACATCTGAAATCAAGTACCGACTTCTGATAGTGTGCAGTCATGATGACTTTACAGGGCTGCCTAACTGGGATACCATACCACCATCAGTAATGACTTTGTATCTAATTCAGTCGCGGTAGATATCCTGACCACGAACCAACCTGTCGTTGCGCTGATCCTAGTAATTCAAAGTAACCAGCAAAGGCAGGGCCAGCTCCAAATCTTTGTAGGACTTTTGTTTCACTCGGCCAAGAATCAAACCAACGCGCCGAGCATAGCTCTACAATCTGATTCATGGGAAGCAGACGCTCTAACAATTTCTCCAACCCCTCTGATCTGGTAGGCTGTGTACGCAGCAAGGGAGCCGACTGTTGTCGCAAAGAGGATCCAAGAAATAAGTTTGGGGTGAGAGACTTAAGCCTGGTACACACCTCTCGTATACGATTCACGCGCTAAAACTGACTGCCCGATGTGACCCATCACAACCCGACCCGTCCCGTTTCCCGACTAAAACTGAAAACAGGGGCAACACACATATACCGACCGCTAAAGACTGGGGTGCTCGAATGCCCCGATTCATTTTTTTAATCTCATGCGATCCCAGTCGTAAGCCCTAAAACTGAGTTTTAAGTCACGAATTGCAAGGCTCAGGTGTGTTAGGGGGGTCACCCACCTAAAGACTGAAACCGACGAAAACCCGAAGTTAGTCGCGACACGGGTGTTTTTAGGTTTTATATGGGGGGTGTGTACAGGGCTTTAGGGATTTGTCCCGTTCATCCCTGAGTAGATTAACAGTATCAGTCCACGTGCGTACATCTAAACCGCCCCCTCCCAAAGAGAGGTACCAGCTGGCGTTTGACCAGCTTTGTAAACCACACATTGGATACCCCCCCCCCCTTTCACAAAGGCTATATACCAGGCTCAGGCAGATAAAACACACACATATGTATATATATATATGTCCCTCCGCTGCAGCGGGCGCCGGTTTATTTCGTCTCCTAGCCATCGGGTTTCTGTAACCAAAAAGATTACTATAACACCGGTATCAACTCAACTGAACACAAAAGTGATGCCAGAAAACTGGGTTGAGGATATATATGGTATTGAGTAACGTATTTACACTGTTCTCTATACAGGCGTGGTAAGCTAAGTGTATGTCGTAGGTTTTTTAAGGTATCGAAACCAACCATACGAGGGGTAGGCCTCTGGGACCTCCCACCCCTCTGTTCCGCACACTTCTCCCTCCTGAGGCATTCTGCACCAGCAAGTTGGAGAAAATGCTATGAAACTCGGGAGAACACGCCTTGTTAAAAGGGGAATCTATAAAAGAAACCCAGGATCATCCCCAACAACACTCTCTATTAGAGTCCGAGGGAATCTCCACAGGAGATGTGACCGTGCCAACATCTCTACCCATATAATCGGGTTGGTAAAACCGTGGTTTCGTATCGTAGAATTTCTTTGTTCTAACCAAATTATTGTAAATGCTAATCTAGTCCAAATTAGACTGACGAAAGTTCTGAACTTTCATATATATATGCTATAAGGCATCATAAACAAGCTGAACCAAAGTTATCAGTATTACTTACGGTTATTTACTTGTTAAAGGTAAATCTTGCCGGAGAAACTCAACGAGCGTCCTCCGGTCGTGAGTTGTTTATGCTAATTGCTGGACCCGGATGTGCTTCCCGTTCCCTAACCTGCGGCTAGCCTGAGGCTGTATACCGAGGTAAAATATATATATATCTATACCTATTTATATGCATATATATATACATATTTATATATACATATATATATAAATCTTAAAAATAAGAAGTTTGTTTTATTAAACGATGCCTCTAGAGCACATTGATTTTTATCATCGGCTATTGGACGTCTAAAATATGGTCATTCTGACATATTTCTTTGGAGGAGACCTGCTGCCGCCACATAGGCTACTCTTTCCGATATGCAGCAAGGGGTATTTTATATGCACTTTCCCCCAGACAGGACAGCACATACCACATCCTTTGATGAATCAGTTGTGGACCACTGGTTGGAATGGAAATATATATATATATAACTTTTCAGTGCCCGAGTGACAGAGTTTCCCACCAATGTGACTGAGTGGAATATTGGATCCTGGGGCCTCTGTCTCCCAGTGGGGTAGCACAATAAAGTAGGCATATGCACACTACTACAAGTCAGTAGCTGTCCTGACATGAACCTAAATGTTTCCAGGGCGTAAAACCCCAATAGACAAAACAAACAAAACTGATAAAGTAGGTAAAGTAGTTGCTAATTAGTGATTGTACAGGACCGGGAGTAGACTTCCTAAATTTGGTGAGTCTATGGGAACACACCTGCTTTGCAAATATTTTGCGACAGTGACAGATTTCTTGCCGTATTCTGGTATTTCTCAGCTCGGAACAAAAGTGTGAAAGCGATTGCAGTCAATGTCTGTTTTTGTCATTAGGAGGGTGTCGCCCTGAGTAAAGCTATGCCCGCTGGATATTGTGCGACATTTTCTATTAGCAGCAGGGATATGGACGACCAGAAGGGATGGCCGAATAAGTTGAGTGATCGTCTCCCGTTTTGGTAGATCCTTGGATTCGAACCCATTGGTTCGAACCCTGGTCGAGTGAAACCAATGAATTACAAAATTGATACTTGTTGCTTCCTAGTCAGCAGTTCAGCATTATTAGGATATGGCAAGCACTGGCTGGCTCAGTGACAGGATAATGTGACTGAGTGGAATATCAGGTTATGGTGCTGGCAGTCTGGTCTCCCAGTGGGGCAGCACTATAAAGTCAGCATGAGTGTGTACTGTCACAAGCTGGTACCTGTCCTGTTTTGGGGTTGTTTTTTTATGGAGTGTTTATGCTGTCCATAGCATGTAAGTTTGGTTGATCAAACTTGTT
This sequence comes from Branchipolynoe longqiensis, assembly GCA_030323885.1. Taxonomy (NCBI): domain Eukaryota; kingdom Metazoa; phylum Annelida; class Polychaeta; order Phyllodocida; family Polynoidae; genus Branchipolynoe; species Branchipolynoe longqiensis. Next base: position 53,954,742 of record CM059197.1, read on the forward strand.
TTCAATGCTGGGCAGTTATAGTTTTGTGTTTCTTAAAGTTATATCTTGGGCTAGTGATCTATGTTAGTGTTTTGGTATTTTCTTGTGAAGAGATTTCCACTTTTTTCTACTTAATTAGATACTAGCCTACTCTATTTACATGTTATATGCTTGTACATAGTAGGTGGTTGGGTTATGTTTGTCTGGATTTGATTATATTGTTGGTGGACATGTTATCTTGCTTTTATATTTCCAGGTTTCCCGCCATGGGCTGTCCAGCTTGTGGGTCGGGACATATCACATGCCCCCTTCTGGTGCAGCTGAGTTGGGGTTTCCTGGTTTTATTTTGCACAGATATTTTTTATATGTTTTTAGGTCAGGAATTTGTCTTTCCTTCACCGTTTGTGTGTTCCATACCTTGGCAGCCATTTCCAGTGTGCTCCTTTCATGGGCTTTGATTTGGCTTCTGGTCTGCCTTAGTAGTAGTGCATTGTTTTCTTTGGTGTTCCTTAGTGGTTGGGTTAGACGCTTAATGCCTTGGCTATATCCATATGCTAATGTTTTTAGGTGGATTATTCTTCTGTTTTCTAGTAGCTTTACTTTAGTTCTTTTGTGCAAGACATCGGTGAAGTGTAATTTGTCTACTCATAGGAAGAACGCTGAAGCTGCGTCTCCTCTCACTTCCTGTGCCAAATCATTTTCACTGATGCCAATTCCCTCGGCACCTTCCAACTCTTATGTAACACTATTTGGTTATCTTCCCCCCCCCTCCCCAACCTTCTTCCAGCCCCCTCCACGACCCACCCACCCGCCCGTCCCAACGGGCTCCCCCCCGCCTCTCGGCCTCCCCCCGCACACTCCCCCCACTCGCCCACCCTGCGACCAGAGAGCCTGTTCCCAAGCAACCACTGGTACGCCCAGAAAGCTCTCAGGCCGTACTGCATTACCCTGTCTACCCTTTTAACCCACACCTGCCCCTCCGTACCTCCCTCCCACCCCCACCTCAGAGCTCGCCACCCCCCCCCCCCCCCCCCCAACCCACCGTCCTCACAGCCGCTTCGTCCCGCGGCGGGTACTGCGTCTATAGCCCCGTTCACACACACACATCTTAAGTCGCCTCAACTCGGTCGCCTCATCTAAGTCGCCTCAAAACGTGTGTGTGAACGCGCAGCTGAGGCGAATTGGCGCATAGTTTCCGAATTGTGGTTGATTCGATGAGGGGAGCTGGGTACCCACCACGCCCCAAGCGGGCAGGACGAACATCACTGTACCCGAAACCTACCCCAACTCCAGCCATTCGGTTTTGATTGGCCGTTGGAACCGCAACTTTAAAATACCTAGTGACATCCGACTCCACCCACATCACCCACGATAACACCCCCCCCCCCCCTGTTAAAAACAATTTATGTGAAAAGGAGGATGCAGAGGACAAGACAAATCTCACGTCCGGTCGGTAGGCCCATGAAGCATGTGGCCAGAAGACCTCCCCCAGCAGAGGAGCAACTCGAGACGAGCATATAAGATGGCAGCGACACTGCATCTCCCACCGGCCGCCACCCCTCCCCGGAAGCCACCGCCCCTGGGAAGGGCGAAGCGAGCGACAAACATAACGGAGACGACAAAAAAGCAAGAGGAGCTAATGAAGAAGATGCAGGAGACGATGGAGGCCATGGAGATGCGCTGGCAACGGATGGAGCATTTCCGACTTTCCGCATGAGAGGCCCGCGCTCTACAGACTCAGGCACCACATCATAAAGGTAGGCTGTCAGATTTGTTAATCATATTTATGTGCATTAATTGACACAAATCTGACTATTCCAGATGTTCGTGCAAATTTCAAAGATGATCAAAATTTAACCCACAAACATAGCTTAATTAGAATGTCAATATCGTCCAATTCTGAGGAATTCTAAGATTTGTTCATGCTTTTATCCAATTCTGATGAAGATATTGCGTGCTATTTACATTAAAACATGGTTGGCGCACAACCATTGAAAACAGGGACAACTTCCTGGCAACATCTATGGTCATATCAGGACTGGTACCAACTTGTGACAATGCGCACTTATGGCGACTTCATAGTGTTCCCCCACTGAGAGATCAGGCCGCCAGCACCAAAAAGGAAAGTTTGTTTTATTTAATGATGCCTGTAGAGCACATTGATTTTTATCATCGGCTATTGGACGTTAAACATATGGTCATTCTGACCTATTTCTTCAGAGGAAACCTTCTGCTGCCACATAGGCTACTCTTTCCGATAAGCAGCAAGGGGTCGTTATATGCACTTTCCCACAGACAGGAGAGGACATACCACAGTATTTGATGACCACTGGCACCAGAACGTGTCTGAGTGTCAGTGGACACTGACATCAAATGCAATCGCGGGGTGGATGTCAGGAAACATCGATATGCTAATGGTTGGGACGCTCGCCACAGAATGGCAGAAGCATGGGCTCGACTCCATTGTTTGAACACCTCCCATGACAGTATCCAGTGTCTCTAGCCTGGTCCATGAGTGGATGTAGGGAACTTCACACTACCTCGCCTGATGTAACCTAGATAAAAGATGTAACCTAGATAAAAGATTCACCGCAAACTCGCAGTAGGGGTGAATGACAACATAGTCTAAGAACAGGCAAACATAGCTTTAGTATGGAACAGGAAGTGGAATTCATGGTTCCAATAGACCTATTTCAATGTTTGTAAACATCGTGTATGCGCGTGCAGCTTGGCTGCAGAATGAATGCACACTGCCACTGAGTTTGCCGGTATGCACAGTGCAAAACGTCTACTTTATTCAAAATTAATAGAAATGCAGAACCGCAACCATGTAAATTTAATATAATCTATTCGGTGGATATGTTTTCTATATGTGTTCCAAGCGGTTTGTGTCTAAGTGGTGTGTTTTTAGAGATATTTCACTTTTTCTGCATGAAGATTGCTCATGGCCATTGACAATGCACTGAGTTTGCCGTACGCGCAGTGCACAAGGTCTATTTAATTCAAAATTAATAGAAATGCAGCGCCCTAACCTTATGAATTTGATATAATCTATTCGGGGAATATGTTTGCTAAATGTGTTCCATGCGGTTTGTGTCTAAGTGGTGTGGTTTTAGAGATATTTCACTTTGTCTGTAAGAAGTTTGCTCATGGCCATTGACAATGCATTGAGTTTGCCCGTACTCGCAGTGCAAAACATTAATTTTATTCAAAGTTAATAGAAATACAGACCCCTAACATTATGAATTTAATATAATCTATTAGTTGAATATATTTTCTATATGTGTTCCAAGCGGTTTATATCTAGGTGGTGTCGCTTTAGAGATATTTCAATATTTCTGTATGAAGATTGCTCATAGCCATTGAGTTTCCAGTTTGATAGTGTGTAGTCCTGCAGCCAAGCTGCGTGCGCACTGACCTAAATACCCATGCTAACGTCATATGAAATAGGTCTATATCTAATGGTTACTTATATCTGCTTATAGTTGGTGAAATAAATGGGAGAGAATGCAAAAAGACAAGATGGTAACGACAAAATGCTGTCAATTTTCTTTTGGTACATTAGTTGTTTAAGCAGAGTAAATTTCAATCTCAGACAATTGGTCTTCCTCATTCCACTGCTCCTTGCCCTGTCCTAATAATGCCGAGCACCTGTCTAGGAAGTGACAAGTATAAATCTTTAAGTCATTGGTTTGACTCGACCAGCGTTTGAACCCAGGATTCCATGATTTACCAACACGGGAGACGGCCAGTCTAACTTATTCGGCTATCCCGTCTGGTTTCACTTTTAAAGTGAATGAAACTGCATGTTTATTTATATTTGTCGACTCAAAAGTAGAAGGCAAATGCAAAGATGTATATGAAGAATATATTTTCCTTCTTAAATTAAGAATTGATGTGCTGATTTCATTTACCCAGCCTTTCGCCACTTTCTCTAATGGGTTCTTTTTCACCAATACTACAAGTACGGGGTGAATCTTTTATCTAGATGTAACCCTGCTTGCATCGGGACTGAATAATTCTAGTTGAAACGCGACTTGCGACGCGTTCAAACTGGGGACTGGATCAGAGAGCTTGTATAGACAGATGAGAGGGACAACTCCCACGAAAATCGATAACACAGGCTACAGTGGCGCCTCTCACGGTCATTGTTGAACAAGCCAAAACGAGTGGCGATGGCACATTATGTGCAGTGGTTAACTGCAATAACTACACAGGAACAGCAATGGGAATATCTTTTTTCTCATTCCCGACACAAGATGACAGGTAAGAAACACATTAAAATCAAACCAGCACATTTCCCTACATGCCTATATTCTGACACTGAGTGATAATAAATGCAGGTAGCATACTGCATAGTCATGATAGTGGAACTCCTGGTAAACTTGAGATGTTTTGTCCCAGTTGAGGATAGAGGACTAGAGGTACTAGTAGCTGACATCATAAATATGATAAAGTACACAATCATAGTTATTGTTATGTTTGGGTGTCTTATAGCATATTCAATGATTTATGTATGTGTGCATCGCGGTGTTTACCTGAGATTGTCAATGGCCATGAGCAATCTCCATTGACAATGAGTTGAGTTTGCCAGTACGCGCAGTGCACAACATTAGTTTTATTCAAAATTAATAGAAATCCAGAAGCCTAACCTTATAAATTTAATAGAATCTTTTTGGTAAAGATGTTTTCTATATGTGTACCAAGCGATTTGTTTGTAGGTGGTGTGGTTTCAGAGATATTTCACTTTTTCTGTATGAAGATTGCACACGACCATTGACAATGCCCTGAGTTTGCCAGTATGCATACAGCTGTGTCATGAACTGTTCAACAACCACCACTTGGAGCGCCACAGTCGGCAGCTGTTACATGGTCTAGTATGAGAGTTGTCCCTCTCATCTATACACGCTCTCTGATCGGATGCACGTGACTTACAGCGCCATTGGCAGCGCCATCCGACGACCGGAAGGAGAACCAACACTTTGTCGTTGAAAGCTGCGACACTCGACGCTCGGCAACCCCCGTGGGACGCAATTTGCGAACCCCCGAGAAGTGGCAAGTGCAGGTGCCAACTGCCCGTGTTCCCCGATGGCATGTATTTCCCGACATTAAGTGCTCAGACTACGCCGATTCTGTCCGACCACAGCTAACTAGGACCATCTGGGCCAGTTGGGTCATAAGCCCCATTCACACAGCACAACTTTAGGCCGAACTAGATAAGGTGAACTAGAGCAGGCGAACTAGGCGTCCTGTCCACACAAGCAGTACTTGGGGCGGTTTAAGGCGGAAATCGATCTCTGCGCATGAGCAAGTCCATACTAACCAGCGCCAGTTTCGGTTCATCGACATCACCACGAGAGAGTGTGGGTTCGACCTAGATATGTATAGACTGAGTCGTATTGTTTTGGAACGGTCAAAACTTCTGCTGGGCAGTGAAACCCTCAAAATAAATGATGAAAAAAATATCTGTGCACCTCTAGCCGGTTCATAGACCAAATTATATTATATAGTGTGACGTGCTTAATCCGCCTCAAGTAAACCGCTACTGTCCACACAGGCAAGGTGGGCCGACTTAAGCTAGTTCGCTTCATCTATACTACCTCGCGACGTGGTTTACTTGAAGCAAACTTGGTGATTCGGCTCATGCCTAAGTCGCACCAACATCACGTCCACACGACCAATTTGAGTCGAACTAAAGGAGCCGAATTAGTAAAGCCGACTTAACTCGCCAGTGTGAACGGGGCGTTATGTTAAAGCTGCATAGAACGATAAAGGCATCAAATTTTCAAAACCAAAACATTTATCTAGATTTGATCCTACATATCTAACTTAGATACTAATGCACTTATTAAGCATTTGTTGCCACATATAAGGGAATGCCGAGTTAATTAATAGAATGTGTTACTGTGGTGTCAGAGTTTGGGCATGATTCCAAAAATTACTTTTACATGTTTGAACTTCAAATATCTCCAAAGTTAGCCATTTAATCCAAAAGTTACTTGAAACTAAAGTAAGATAGATTATAACCATCAACCCAATATATTTATCTCAGCAAATGGCAGAAACTCAAAACCATCGGACTATGAAACTTTAATTAGATGCGCATTGGACTGACTTTTTTTTACTTTTAGTCGACCCGAAACATTTCACGACACCAATTCATTTGATTTATTTATTTTGTTGTGTGTGGGGGAGGGGGGAATTTAGTTTGGAGCATTCATTAAAGAAATTTGATTATTTCTCATCACTTATTTTAATCCCTATGTTTTGGTTGAATATTGGGAAATTATACAATCATGTGTAGTCGTGTAGTCATACAGTTACATATGGTGCTAGTTGTGTTTAAAGCTGCATAGTCCGATGAAAACCTCTAATTAATTTGTTTTAAAAAAGAAAGTAATTATCTAGATTTGATTCTATGTATATACTACATATCAATCAATCAATGGGTGCCGTCTTCTCGAAGAAGGTTGGCTGCAATGGACCTCCATCTCTTCCTGTCATTCGTTCCTCTCACGCATTCCGCATAGCTCATTGCTGTCCACTCAGTGATGTTGTCCATCCATGTTGTTCTCCTTCTCCCTCTTGGTCTTTTCCCTTCTATCTTCCCTTCTAGTATTCTTCTCTGTGATTCCTGGTGTCGTATCATGTGGCCAAAGTATTACATTTTTCTGTTTTTGATCATTTGTATTATCTGTCTCTTTATTGTCATTCTTGTTAGGACCTCCACATTGCTTATCATTGCTGTCCATGGAATTTTTAACATTCTTCTGTATTGCCACATTTCAAATGCCTTGAGCTTTGTTGTTATTGCTTTCTTCAAAGTCCATGGCTCGCAGCAATATAAAAGTGTAGACCACACATAGCATTTTAGCAGTCGGAGTCTTGTTTTTATATTTATGCCTCTAGATGTTAGTACTTTCTGCATCTTTAGAAATGTTGTTTTGGCAATGTTTATTCTCCGTTTAATCTCGCTTTCACATCCGCTACTACATATACTACATATACTGGTGCATTTATTAAATATTTTTCGCCAAATAGAAGTGAATAGTGAGGCAATTTAATACAAGCTGTTATCGCAGAAACCTATGGCGTCAACGTTTTGGGGTACTTGCCTAAATTAATTTTGTATGTTTGAACTTCAAATATCTCAAAAGTTAGCCATTTAAAATCAAAATTACTTCAAACTAAAGTAAGGTAGATCATAGCGATCAATCCAATATATTTATCTCAGAAAATGACAGAAACACAAAACCACCGGCCTGTGCAACTTTAACCTGACGGTGGGAGGTGGGTGGGTGGAATAATAATATTATTATTGTTATTAAGCCCTCACCCCTTTTTTTTAGATAGACTAATTGCTATGGTATTTTTTATATTTATTTTTGCATTCATTGATTAATTAGGGTAAATTTCTATTGCCGACAATTAATTGTCTTCATTCAGCAGCCCCTTGCTCAATCCTTATATTAGTAGTAATGTTGAGTTCCAAGCTAGGTGGCGACACCTATCGATTTTTAAATCGAATCCACATGGAAAGTGAAGTGGGCTCTCAACTCATTCGGCCATGACCTGATGACTTCTAGTCAACTTTGTATTTATATTCACATATTACATGCTATGTACTAAATACACACACATTATATACTTACTGCCTACACACACACATTAAAGTGAGCAGAGTGACAGTTGGCTCACGGTATAGGAGGCGGGGGGAGTAGAGAATGACCCGCTCCACAGCAAATAAGATGGAAGAAGATGCTAATGGAAAACATTTAAGGGTCTGCCGTTATTTATATCCACATAATAGATTATATAGTACATATATATATGTATAAGTTTGGATTAACCGATCGTTTGGTTTGACTGAGCTTGGTTTAACGGGGTTATACTGAACATACATGGAAAAAAACAATAATCAAAGTGACCACATACATTGTATATTACATGTGCAATACACTCTTACTCAAAGTCAAAGTCAAAGCCAAAGCTTGGTTAAACCAATGATCGGTTAATCCAGACAAATTTCTAGGGTCCCTTCAAGTTTGGTTTAATGGGGTTATACTGTGTATATATATATGTATATATATATATATATATATATATATATATATATATATATATGTGTGTGTATGCTAGGAGAACATATACTTCTCACCATATTCCTCCGTATGCGCCGCGGTGGAGTGCCCCCTCCCCCTTCAGCGATTGGGGTAATGTATCGGGTGGTCCTTCCCGTGTGCTGCACACAATGGAGGGATTTTGTCGGAATAGATGTTTATATATATATAAACAGACACAGTTCACACACACACACATATATATATATATATATATATATATATATATATATATATATATATGGGTTATTCTAAAAAACTGGGCACCACATATTTGGTTTCCACATTGTGCATGTTGCGGTGGCAACATGGATAATTCGGGATGCAGGACCGAATCGCCTCACCCTTGTCTCTATGGCCCGACACTGACACCACCTACTCACTATGACCGACAGTACCACCTTCCCAATATGCTGCCACCTGGCGAATCGGGCGAGCACTGGCCAACAGCAGAGCCCTGAGTAGCTCACACCGACCAATGCGCCCGAACCTGCCACGTGGCCACTGAAGCTTTTCCCCCTTTTCTCGCCTCGCCATGCCTTACCCCAACTCCTCACCAGCTCACTCATCCAACCCCCCCAAAATCTGTGGTTTTACAGGAGAAATCGACCAAGAAAACACAATCTTGTTCAAGCCGCACCGATTAGCGGCGTGAGAGCCTATGGCACAACTGACAGCCCCGCCAACAGCGGGGACACAAAAATGGTTTCCAGACACGCATGGACGAAAGGCTCGACTACATATCCCAAAGCATGACGGATCGCATGGACGAGATTGAGCGCTTGGCGGTGAAACGGTGGCGCACTGCATCACCGCCGTGTGCCAACCAAGATGGCCAACAACCCACACGGTCAACAGCCCCTGCTGCTGACAGCCCTGATGCACGGTTGCCGCCCCGCTCATGATCCCCACGGCGGAGTCGCAGCTGTTGCCGCTACGATAATGCCCGGGACACTGCGCCGGCACGCCCCGAGCAGTACTACTATGCCACACCAGCAGATGACACCAAAAAATGTGAGTTTGTTCCTTTTCACAACCCATTCCGCATGCCCGCTGCCATTGCTCGAGATCGGGCCACCACTCGTACGCCATTCTATGATGTACTCTCCAATGCTGATCAGGAGGAAACGGATCACAGTGATGTAGTGAATGAGTTGCTCGCTGCTGCGGGCACCGCTCTAGGCGATAAGAGAGGTAATGCTATTATCACTCCTGCATAGATATGTAATTTGTGGTACCGCAGCACGAAAGTCGGTCTTGAACAGGCGACGTGGGCAGAGTATTTTACCGCGCTGTGCCTCATGATTAAAGACAAATCGATGCTGCTTAGCTGGGTAGAACCGTTATTTGAACACCACCACCAACTTGCTACAATGGCAACCCAATACGACTGGCAGACCTGCCGACGCTGGTCGGAAACTGTATTCACCATGATTAGTGATGGCCAGCTCCAATTTGGGTGGGCATACGAGTATGCCATTAAAGACATACAGCGCGATGCCTCCCTTGAAGGCACCAAGCTTGACGGGAAGAAGGGCAGCTGTAATACCACCGACGACCCGCCCGCCCGCAAAACCGAGACTATGGCAGCCCCCAGTGACAGATCCGCCTATGTCCGCCCCGTATACAAGAAAGACACAGATGGAAAGCCCTGCTCAAAGTGGAACTGAGGAAACGGGTGTGGATTCACCACGTCCAATGGCATCCAACTAGACCGAAAATGCCATCGATATGCCTGGTGTGCATCAAAATACTCTAAGGCCTTTTGTGTAAATAACCCTGAATTGAAAAATGGCTGGAAGACCAGTGCTTCGGCACTGACAAAAGACTTATTCAGCAGAATAAACATATTTACCAAAGAAAAAAAAAAAAAAAAGGCTAACCCGCATGCTGAAAGAGATTGCAAGAACAAACGCTGATTCTTTGCACACAAAAATGGCACGAGAAGGCTGAAGCCAAATCGGATTTTCAGTGAGCGGCCGCCCACTCGGATCCACTGATGATGGAACGGATACCGCCACCCCTTCAGTTGATGGCGTGCTTGATGGCGAGTGTGTCAGCCGCTACACCCATGACAGTGACCCCGGCAGCCTCTCGCCCGCCGTGGGCTCACCGCCAACCACCCCCCACCCTGATGCCGCATTATTTGAAGCCATTGTTGTTGTTCATGGAGCCGGCGCTGAAGCCACCCCGGCACCCTGTAGCACAGTCTACACACCAGGTGGCGACACTGGGCTAGCACCACGCTGCGACCGGCTGCCATCTTGCTCCAGATGGAATACGCAAGGTGGTGCCACCACGAGTGGCCATGATAGCATAAACCATACTAATAACAACAACATCGGCGACTCCCCCACACTGCCTAACCCGAGCCGGCCATGCTCATTCGGAGGCTCCGGCGTGCACACGCCAGCACATGGAGGTAACATAACACCGCCATGCGCAGATGGCCGACTACTACGGGCTGACACTGGCCCACCCAGAGTTGGATGTGTCGGTGACCCACCGCCGTCACCGCCCTGACCCCTCCACTCCCACACGCCAACAGCGGATGCTCATCCCCACCCACTACACCCTGCCCTTCATGCCTCACCACCGCCCATACTCAACGACATCTATGCCGATACTTGTGACCGGTAGGCCCTCCAGGTGGCTGGACTGATACGTCACGAGCAGCCGGACGATATCGACACAGTTCTCGACGACCATGGGGCGAACGCCACCCAACCTTACAACCCGCCACTTACACTGACAGCGTACAGGACCACACTTCATGCCCTGTGACCTCAGACCATCTGACGCCTGTGGAAAAACAACCTGCCGTACATGAAATTATACAACAGCACATGCCAGTGTGGACTCCCAAAATATATGGGGAGGTGGATGCCGGTCACATCCGGCCTACACATTCCAGCATGGAGACACCTCCTAAGCGATTACCATGACAAACAGATAGTTGACTTCCTTGAGTTTGGATGGCCAGTGGACTACACCGGAACCCTACCACCAGTATCGGCCTCCAACAACCATACCGAGGACCCAGCCCACGCCACCCACATCACAAACTTTGTGCACAAGGAGGTGCAGCTTGGGTCCCTGCTCAGCCCCTTTGAGCGACCCCCCTTTCGCCCCTGGACACAGATTAGTCCAATGATGACTCACCCGAAGTGTACTTCATCTGAGAGGCGTGTCATCATCGACTTATCATACCGTAGAAAGGCAAGTGTCAATGCTGGCATATGCCACGCCCAGTATCAAGGCTTGCCCATGTCCTACACCCTACCATGAATGCTCGACCTGGCGGACGGGGTCCATGAGTAAATAAGCGTCACAACGGGACCTCCAGAGATTGGTTGGCTCCATCACATAGTGAAGTGCATCAGGCTGGCCATGAGCTTCATGTCAAGGATACTCACCACTCTGTGGAACACCCCCATGAATGGCAAGCATGTCGTCCCTGAAAATCTATTCTGTGACGTCGACTGGTTCAACAAATTTGTGGAGGCCTTCAATGGGTACATCCTCCTACAGTCAGCGCCTAAAATCAGCTGGAGCATCAAGTGCGACTACTCCCTCACCGGAGCTGGCACCCACTCTCCAACCCACTTCTATGCCGAGCGGTACCCAGAGAGTACTACAAAAAGGTATGACAATAGCTCAGCTGGAGGCGGGCAACCTTGCAGCAGTGATCAAGGCCCTCCTCCTGAGGGAACCTCACCAGCATACCATCCACGTAAGCGCCAACAACTCTGCGTCCCAACAGGTCCTCTCCACAGGCAGCGGCCCCGACCCCATCCTGGCCCCTTGCGCAAGGGAAATCTGGCTGCTGGCGACCAAACTTAGCAAAGATAACTCGTATACATGGCTGTATGCAGCTGTAAGGCAAGGAGGGATCCGGCTATGCTACTTCCATTTCGGTAACACTATTGTGGTTCCCGGGTTCAACACCAGGAGGGCTCGCAGCGCTGTAGGCAGGCGGCCTGCTGCAGCCCGGTGCACTAAACTGGTCATTCGGTCTCCAGCTGCGCTCGGCGCGACTACTGAGGTCTGGTGGGGTCTTTTTCCCTTGTAGGGCAGTTGGCCCAGCCAGATATCACTCTCATGCTATTATGGATTGATATTTAATAATTGTGTAATACGATGCTAACTGTTCATCGTTGATATCGCCTACTACTATGCTGATTGATTATCATGCTATTGAATATTTGCCAATTCTAATTGTTCATCGTTGATATTGCATTCGAGGATGCTAATTTGATTATCACGACACTGTTTGCAATTGTTAATAAATTGATATCGCCCAACTCATATATATTTTCGTCTCCTCCTCTTGCTTACATACAAATAGACCACAAGCCCAGAAGTGACCTGGCGCTGGCTGATGCCCTCAGCAGACGCCACAATGACCTCCCCCATCATCGCACGCTGAGATTATAGTGGCACAGCGCAGCCTGATCTAGGTCCATATTGACTTCACCAACACCCTCACTGTGAGATTATAACCTGGGTCCTCCCCTAACATCTTTGGCTTTCATCCCAAGGTTTCTCACTACAACACCATGAGTGCCTGACGTGGATGATATCCACCGGTCTGGCACTGGGGACCTGGAGGAACAAAAACAGACAAGTGGCCAGGTACATCCACTACATCTGCCACCACAAGCCCGACCCAATACAACCAACCCAGTACCTCATACTATCATACATACTACACTAGGCAGACAAACTAAAGACGCCCGGCACAGCGCTTAATTACATCAGCGGCTCCCAAACATGGGTCACGGCGGTCGGCAGCTCTATCGTGGCATTCGACACCTACCCCGTCAGCCTTCTCAAGAAAGGAATACAGCAAGCCTCGGACCACGTACCGGTCCAGGCCCCACCCTTAACACCCGATGACATAAAGACCATCATCAGGTTCTTCACCACCACCAGGCATAATGGCAGGGTCTTAAGAGCAGCCACCCTCATGGCATACTTCACGATCATACGCCAGTCCAACCTGTTAGAATCTACAGAGCCGGCCACACGTGGTCACGCGCTGCGGGCCAAGGACGTCACCCTCATGCCTACTGGCATGAACATCCACATCTCCTCCAACAAGACCCGATGGAAGATTGGTGAGTACACAGACATCGCCGTGCCGGCTATACCAGACTCCCCTTACTGCCCGGCCGCGGCATGGTTGGACTACGCAACGCGCATCCTGCCACATCTATGACGCCCCGCCTTCCTTACTACCATGGGCACGCCCCTCTGCCCCTCCACGCTGCTTGCCACGATCAGGCTCGCTCTCACAACAACAGGGCACCCTGCCCCTCGATCGGTCACCCTCCACAGCCTTTGCAGTGGAGGTGCCCAAGCCTGCCCCACACTTGGCTCGACCATGGATGATATCCAGATGTTCAGAACATGGACTTCCTCAGCGGTTCATCGGTACATCCCCCACGAAGCGATCTGGGCCTGCCCCACCACGCTCTCCACTACTTTTGGCTGAGCGTGTGGTACAAAGATAAACAACAGACACTTGATCAGAATGACATCCGAAGACTGTAACCAAGAATAACATCAACAAAGACAAAATTGTGTCCCGCGTTGTTGAATTGTGCATGTTGTGGCAGCAACATGCGTAATTCGGGATGCGGGACCGAATCGCCTCACCCTTGTCTCTATGGCCTGACACTGATGCCACCTACTCACTATGTCCGACACCACCACCTTCCCAATATGCTGCCACCTGGCGGATCGGGCGAGTACCGGCCAATGGTGGAGCCCTGAGTAGCTCACACCGACCAGTGCCCCCCAACCTGCCACGTGGCCACTGAAGCTTTTCCCCCTTTTTTCAGCCATCCCACCCACACATCAATATTAGACAAGGCTGAGCGTGTGGTACAAAGATAAACAGACACGTGATCAGAATGACATCCGAAGACTGTAACCAAGAATAACATCAACAACAAAAAGTCTAAATAAACTACCACTATATACCAATTCGTGTCCCACGTTATTGAATTATGATGCTGATAATTTGTCCTTACTTTTATTGATTGAAAGTCAAATAATTATTGTATCCTCTGTGTATTAAGTATGTTAGCAATATTACATTTATTGAAGCGATCCCAAGAAAGAAATTAAAACTTTACTTATATGATTTGTTGTTAATGTGAAAATTTAAAATTTACACATTTACTCTATGCATGTAGCCAAACTTGTTTCAACTTATTTTTCAACTTTTTTCTTGTAAGTCCTAACATTGTCTGCTTAACAGTAATCAATAAAATCTTGTTTTACTATGTTGTATATGTTAAAATGAGGTTTTGGATGTGTCATTGATTTTCATGTTATGCAAATGATATTAATGTATTGCTCAATTTGTATAAGATCTAATTCAAAAAGTGAAATTCATTTTTTTAAACTCTGACATATGCACAACATGCAAACCTTCATAGGACATTGGATTAGGCTATTAGTTGGAAGGTTTTTTGCTATTATTTGGAAGGTTTTCACTTTTAGTTTCCATGTCATACTTTAGTGCCCAGTTTTAAAGAATGGCCCATATACATATATATATATTTTGTACGTCCAATAGCCGAGAGGCGTCATTAAATGAAATAAGAAAAAATAGATATATGTGTGTGTGATGTATAATGAATTATGCGAGTATAAAGGCATGAAAGGTAAGTGACTGTCTATATTATTGTACGCATCCTGTATATAGCCCCCCCCCCCGCCCGATGGTGGCGCCACTACCGGCCCCAACCGCTACTCGCTCTGGAGAATGGTCAATTAATGTACTGGAATCGGAAATTCTAAGCCTGGCTGGTATCGACGATATCATCCAGGTAGCATCAATGTGTGTGTATATATAAATTATAACACAACGGCCCAAATATATTTCGAAGAGAATTTAATTCTAACGGGGATGGAAATGGGTGAATTATTCCCGCGCAGACGACAGCAACATCCGGCTCTCATCGTCGCAACTTTTCCCGCTATTTTGACACGATGCGCGCGCAGCATCGATCACTGTCGGTGGCAACAGCGGGGAGGAAACCTGATCGTCTGCGCAGAGGAGACTGGGGAGGTAGGCGCTTCCGGTTTCCAGGGGCCCCTGGAGGAGGAAGAGGAGGAGGAGTGGAGGAGTGGAGGAGGCGGGAGGAGCAAGAGGGGTGGAGGAGGGTAGGAGGAGGGGGAGAGGGAGAGTGGAGGAGGGGGAAGAGGGGGAGGGAGAGGGAGATGGGGGAAGAGAAGCAGGGGAGGAGGAGGGGGAGGAAGAGGGAGGAGGAGGGAGGAGGGAAGAGGGTGGAGGAGGGGAGTAGGAGGGGGGCAGGGGGAGGAGGGGAGGGGAGGAGGGGGAAGAGAGGGAGGAGGAGGGGGGGGGGAAGGGGAGGAGGGGTGAGGAGAGGGGAGTAGGGGGGGAAGAGGAGGAGGAGGAAGGGAGGAGGAGGAAGGGAGGACGATGGGGAGGAAGGGGAGGAGGGGAGGAGGAGAGGGCAGTAGGGGTGAAGAGCAGGAGGAGGAAGGGAGGTGGATGGGCAAGAGGAGGAGGAGGGGGAAGAGGAGGAGGAGGGGTTGGAGGGGGAGGAGGACGGGGAGGGGGAGGAGGAGGAAGAGGGGGAGGAGCAGACAATGGAGGGGAGGCGGAGGGGAGGAGGAGGATGAGGGAGCGCCCGTGTATTGTGAACCTGTTGCCCTCGCCTCCAGTGTCTGCCCGGAGTGTAAACAGCTGCCGCCAGGTGATGCCACCCAACTTTATGGAGCGGGGCGGAGTTGGGGGTGGTGGTGGAGTTGGGCGTGGGTGTGGGTAGAAGGGAGATTGGAGGAAGTGGAGGGAGGGCGGGTTGTGTTGTTAGATTCGCAAAGCAGTTTTGCCAACACGAGAAGGTCGGAGGCTGCGACCAGAACGCCGGGTCGCATGTCCACCTGGCGGAAGGGAGTGGTACTAATTCAGTGCAATCCACATTAGAAACAAATGTCTCCATGCCAAATATACAGGGCGTCCCCCCGAAAAATGTACTCACTCTTTAACTGACAATAAATGCGTTGTTAAATTGTCCTTGCACTTCCGTGATGTTTTTTCGGCGTCCAGTAGCACTTCTTGATACATTTTCTTTCTTCAAAACCTAGTCGTACTTCTGCCATTATTATGGTTAATTTGATTTGAAAATAAATGGAAATGTCACGGTTAGTGGAGCCAAAATGTGAATACATTTTTAGGTACATGCTGTCTATAGAGATCTTTGCCATAAGCAAATTTGAAGTTATCCCACTTTCCCTAAGAGCTGTACTCGGATAATGTATGAAACAATTTATGACTAATGGCCCTGTCACATTACGGCATATGGCGGCGCGTATAGAAAACATGCCGCAAAAAAACGAAAACCGTTGCAGGACGATGTATGGTGACCTTTGTGCACTGACGCGTCTTTTGGAGCGTATGCGTAACGTATGCGTAACATATGCATAACATATGCATAACATATGCATAGCGTATGACGGCATAATTTGATGTGTTTTGACAGTTATGAGTGGCAGGTTGAGCATATGCATAAGGTATGAGCAACTTATGCCTAGCATATGAGCGTATGAGTAGCGTATGAGTAGCGTATGAGTAGCGTATGCGTAGCGTATGAGTAGCGTATGAAAAGCGTATGGTATCTCTCTGATGTGGGGGGTGGGTGGCCTCCTGGGTATAAATACCCTGGAGCAGCAGCTCTCCCCTCACTCTTCCAAGTTCCACCATGCCTGCTAAGAGGAACACCACTGCTACTGCTACTGCTGCTGCTGCTGCTACACCAGGCTCCAGGGCTGCTGTCACCACTGGAGGAGGACTAGGCCGTGGGAGAGGCAGGAAGAGGCATACTTTGCCATGCTCGCCATCACCAGCCTCCTCACCTGCCTCCTCACCTCACCACTCTCCAGAACACCACTCTCCACAACACCACTCTCCACAACACCACTGTCCATTAAAAGAGCTGGAGATGGAAGTGGAGATGCAGACGACGCACCAGTGGCGTCCCTGCTCCAGCTCTCCATCTCCTGCTTCTCGGGGCAGCTCACGGGTGTCGTCTGCCGCCTCCACCTCCAACACCTCCGCCTCAGGCTCCACCAGGACCTCTGGCCTGTCCTCTGCAAAGAGAAGGAGGGCAAAGAAGAGCGACAATTCTCTGTCGGTCTTCAAGGAGGGGCAGATGCTGGAGTTCCTCCAGGAAAATCCAGTCATCTGGAACGTCAAGCTGACCGACTACCGCCGCACTGACAGGAATGGGAAGATGTGGGACGACCAGGTGACGCTTCTGGGGACGACAGCAGTGCATCTCCAGAAGTGGTTCAAGTCACTCCGGGACACCAACACGTGACTCCACAAATAAAAGAGCGGGGACGGAGCATGTGTCCTGACTGAGAGAGAGGACTGGATCATGCGGAAGTTCGGTTTCCTCCGGTCCCTCGTCCGTCACCGGTCGGTTGCGTGCGTGTGTTGCTGATTAGCACGGCCGCGTGTTGTTTTGGCGGGAAGGGGAGAAGGCGGCTCAGCGTCCCCACGCGTGGTTTTGGCGGGAGCTTGATGGTGGGGCGAGCTGCTCCGTGGGTCTGCTGCAGTGCGTCGATGCTCAGCGCAACCGCGCGTTGGTTTTGCGGGAAGGGGCGAGTGCGGGTCAGCGTCCCCACGTGGGCTTTTGGCGAGAGCTTGGTGTCGCGGCGGGCCGCTGGGTGAGCCGGCTGGACCCAAGTGTTGGTGGTCAGCGCGACCACGTGGTTTCTGGGCGGGAAGGGTCGAGTGCAGCTCAGCGTCCCTAGGTGCAATTGAGGCGGGCATCGCAGATGTGTGGGGTTTTTTTTAGTCTGTGGTGTAGGTGAGCGGTCTGTCGCGTCCTCCTCGATATGTTGGTTTGTCGGGTCTCGGGTGACGTTTTGTTCGGCCCGACCCAGGCCGTCTATCGAAAACCTGCTTTTGGGGCATCATCCGTATCGGGTACGGATGCCTTGCGCTCGAGCTGGCGTTTTTTATTATTGCAGTCCTGTTCACAATGTGGACTGGATTTTCTATATTTATTGGCGTACCATGCGCACATCTCTCGCTGCCCATCCAGTGGGACGCTGTGAACCCGCAGTCGGTTCCACCTGTGGCAGGTGCGGCCGTCCGTCTCGGCGACGAATTCGGGTCTCTTCTAGGGTGTAGTCCCGGCAGCCGATTGGTCGTCCTGTCTGTAGTTGTTGCGGCTCGGCAGTTCGGTTCTGGCTGACCGCTTCTGCTCCTCTTTACGTATGCCAGCCAGGCAGGCTCCCGTTGGAGGTCTTTTATGCCCTGGTCGTCCCGCCATCCTTTGGGGAGGTGACAATCGTCGATCATGGCGAATGTGTTTTCGGACCAGGCAAGGCACGTGTCCCACTGCCATTCTGCTGCAAGTCGAAGATCTCGTCTTGATGCTTTAGTATTGGCTTGATCCAGTGTTGGAGGAGTTTAGGATCCTTCCTCATCCTGGACAGTGCGGATATATACTCGTGCCAGTTTCTCTCCCCCAGCCCTACCTTGCCTTTCTTTTCGTCACGTATAACGTAGATATGGGGGAGGAACTGGGGCGTCCGTCGGCGTTGGAGTCGAGGATGGCATTGACAAATTCTTTGTGTCTGGAGTCGTCCTCACTGGACGATGGAGAGGCGGTGCGGCATGCTGGCCAGCTCCTGCGCCATCTGCTGCACTCCTCAGACGGGTAGCGGCCACATCGTCCTTTGGCATGTCGCCTGCTGCTGCGGCTGGAGTCGTCGGATGCGTCGCGCCACCTGCGACCACGTGGCGTTGTCGGCGATCGGGGGCATTCGTTGTCTTCGCGTCTCCTCCGTTTTGTAGCATGCATGGTCTCCGGGGAGCTGCTCATCGTCTGCTTATACCGCCTGATTGACTCCAGGGCTTGCAGTCGGTCCGTCCATTGCCTTCGCTTGTGCTGCTTGCTGGCTGATTGAGTCGGCCACGGACTGTCGCAGGAGGGCTATTTACGCCGCCGTGGACCCGGCATCGGCGTGTTTATCTTGTTCAGCATCGGGTTCTGTTCGACGACCAAACGGGGTCGTCCACGGAGACGCGGGGGGCGGGTTGGTGCTGGGTCGTGGGTGGCATTGGAGGTCTGGGCCGCTACGGTCTGTCGTGTGGTTTTCCGTGGAGGCATGGTGAACTGCTCGTGGCGTTGGAGATCAGCCGTGATGGCGTGAGGAGAATAGGGTAGGGAGGTCTTGCCGGTGTGGTGTCTGGAGGTGAAGTGCGCTGGGAGGGTGGATGGGATGGGGAGGAAATGACCTCACGGTTGTCGCTGGTACCTGTCAACGTCGGGTACTCCGGTGGCGCCGCCTGTAGGGAGGCGGGGGAAGTATGGAGGCAGGAGAGGGGGGGGGGGGAGGTGTAAGGGAGAGGTTGGCAGTGGTTGGGGGGAGGGAGGTCAGCTCCGACTCGGTCCCAAATTACCCAAATTACCGTAGCAATATGGACAATGTGATTTTATAGCGAAAAGAATACTAAGTCAGTTTTTTTTAGCCTGTCACTGCTAAAGCATAAGGCGTCAAAATGTTGATGTGCACGGACATATTTAATTTGATATATTTTAATTCAATATCTTCAAAGTTAACCATTTGATCTGTAATTATGATATAAAAGATTCACCCCTATGCAGAGTAGGGGTGAAGAACAACCCATTAGAAAAAGTGGTGAAAGGCTGGGTAAATTAAATGAGCACATCAATTCTTAATTTAAGATGCAACAAATATATTCTTCAGATACATCTTCATATTTACCTGCTACTTTTAATTTGACAAATATAATACAAGATGGACTTTAAAAAGTCAAATTGACAGCATTCTGTGGTCGCCGTGTTGTATTTTCGCTTTCTCTCCCATTTGACCAACTCTGCAGGTAGCCATTATATACTGGAACCAGGAATTCAACTTCCTGTTTCATATTAAAGCAGTTGTCGCTTATATTTAGACTATGTTGTCATTCACTGCTACCCTGGGATGGGGTGAATCTTGTATCTATGTAATTATCAGTGACCATGGCGGTGTGGCTTGCCTTTATGATGATTTTGTAAAGTAAGATATAACAGTTGAATAATCAGGATTTTACGGCCTAGCAACACCTAAGGTAATTTCAGCATGTGTATAGTTTCATGGTGCTGCCCCACTGAGATACCATACCAAAAGCACCATGATATATAATATCCAACGCAGTCACGATATCTTGACACCAAAAGAGCCAGTCCTTGCCCTGTTTTCATAATTGTTAATGTCAGGCGAGTTTGTGTTTGATTTGAATACCAGGGATCATATCCTGAAATGTCTCCCATGGGAAGTGCCATTATGCCATTCTGCTAGTTGTATATATTAGTTGTAGATTGGTGAATTCTGTGTTGATATGTGACTCCAACAAGCAACTCAGTAGAAGTGGTTTATTAGGTCAGCCTCTACTCATCAGGATGTAAACATTCAGGTGGCACTACACTAAGTATCCAGACATCTTCCCCCTTCACACACACATACAGTTATTCTCCCACTCCATAGAGTGTATTATGATAGTATAGTAGCATATAGTGTATGTTATGGTTATTAGAGAGCTAGGTATCTAGATGTATACCCACACATACATATAAGGTATGTGTGGTCAATGTTAAGTTATTCAACATGGTAGTCTAGTGTCTTATTATATATCCATCCTGATCACTGGTCGGGATACTCTGGTCGATCGGTGCAGAGGAAGGGTTTCACCCCTCATTGTGTTCCATGGGTCACCTGGAGAGGCAGCCACCTTTGCTGCACTTAGAGTGGGTAGTTCTTCTAGCTCTTCTCCAATTCCTCCTGTTCCTGTGTCCTCCTGATGCTCATACTCAGGTAGGTAGGGTTCTTTGACTTGAAGGAGATGCCTCCTGTTTCGGATGTACTCCCCGCCATCCTCCGTTCTGACTCGGTATGACTTTTGTCTCACCTCCTCTAGCACTACTGCCCTTCTGTCCCAATGCTTCTCTCTCACTCGCACCACCTCATCTCTGCCCAGTGGTGGCAAGTCTTTCGCTGTTTGATCATATCGTTCCTTTTGTTTGCTCCTCATCTCCTCTCGTTTACTATCTCCAAACTCTCTTTTGTCCTTAGACTTCCCCATTGTCATACCCGGTAGCTGGCTCCTAAGCTTCCTGCCCATCAGCAATTCAGCCGGCACTTACCCATCTCTCTGGGAGCCTTCCTGTACTGAAGAAGGGCGAGGTAGATATCTCCTCCATCCTCCCAGGTTCTGTTGAGAAGCCCCTTAATGATTCCCACAGCACGCGCAGCCTGCCCATTTGATTGGGGGTAACCTGGACTGCTTGTCAGATGCTCAAACTTGTACTCCTGGGTTACCACCACCATGCTGCTCACCCACTCTGTGGGCTCCTGCACCTTTTCAATCACCCTCAGTTTGACCATTCTCTCTAGTTCCTCCTTCAGCTTGTTTCTGATGGCCACTGGCACCCGTCTTGTTGCATTAACCACTGGTCCGTTGTCTCCACCCAGCACAATTCTATGAACAAACGGCAATGCCGTCAACTCGCCCATCCATCTGTCACTCACCTCTGGCAGTACACATTTCTTCAATTCTGTGGCCTCCTCTTCTGCTTCTTTATTGTTCTGAACACTGTACATCCTTTTGATCAAACCTAGTCTTTCACATGCCTCCGCTCCTAGGATGCTTGGGCCATTGTTGACAATGATAAACCTCAGTGGATGACTTCCGACTTTTGCACGAACTCTTACCACACAGTAGCCGACCACGGGAATGTCACGTCCATTATAATCACTGAGCATGACTCCGGCCTTATGCACTTCAGGTCTATCCCGTAGCTTACCATAGTCCTCCTTAATTAATAGATTTGCTCCTGCTCCTGTGTCCAGCTTAATAGGGACTAACTCTCCATTTATATCAACTGCATGTACCCACCGTGAGTCTTTCCCCAACTGTATATGGTGAATGCCAATTACAGATGTGTAGTCCTGTGCAACTTTCACCGTTTCAACCATACCCACAAATAGTTCTGGTTCATAGCCCGAACTGTCAGCATGCTCATCGTCAAATGCTTCAACCACTCTCACTTTCGCCGTACACATCTTTGTATAGTGATCTTTTATCGAACACTTCCCACACCTAAACCTCCATGCTGGGCAGTTCCTAGGTCCATGCCTACGACCACACCGACGGCAGTCATAATCATTTCCACGCGTCTCCAGCTTGTTATGATTTCGTGACTCCATATGACAGCCTTGTCCGCTTCCCACTTGATCTCCATCTAACTGGTTCGGCTGGTGAATAATGGCCGCTAGAGTCTCCCGTTCTTCCCCAGGGTTCAGCATCTTCGCTTGTTATCGCACTCTTGCCGCCACTCGACAGGTTTCTATGGCTGACCTCAGTGTTAGATTCCTATCCCTCAACATCTTCTCACGCATACGTGCATCTGAGATGCCCAGAACTACCATATCCCATACTAGTTCGTCACGGCGGTCTCCCAACTCACAGGTGGCTGCCAATGTGCGCAAGTCTGTGACAAATGCATCCAATGTCTCACCAGCTTCTTGGCGCCTGCTCCAGAACTTGTATCTTTCACTTGTGATAATCTTTTGTGGTCGACACAATTCATCAAACTTTTGTATTGCACATTTGAAATAATCCTCTGACTCACTGTCTTGATATTCAAATGTTTCAAAGACTTCCATCGCATCTGGGCCACCATAGGTGAGCAGCATTACAACCCTCCTCTTATCTGCATCTTCTGGCACCCCTGCTGCCACAAAATACCAGTTGAGTTGCTTCCTCCACTTTTCCCAATAATCTGTCACATTCTCCTCTTTCAGCTTAAGATATCCTGGTGGTTGTAGGTTGTGATCTGCAAATATTGTCAGCTTTTTACTCCTGGCACCATGTGTTGATATGTGACTCCAACAAGCAACTCAGTAGAAGTGGTTTATTAGGTCAGCCTCTACTCACCACAATGTAAACATTCAGGTGGCACTACACTAAGTATCCAGACAAATTCTATCCGTACAAAGGTGAGAGTTTGTATGGAACTAAGTTTGGATCTTTCTACCACTGCTTTAGTGGTGTATTTGTAACGGAACATTTCTATGGTTGAGAAGAACGAGTGTCAGTGTATCCCGTATCAATTTACTCCAGCTTCTTCTGTATGCCATGCCAATGACGATTGTTTAATACTATTTTCTTTCTATTTAAGAAACCTTACAAACTAGAATACTAGACATAGCGCTGGAAGTTAATTATGATTATAGAAAGAAAACTGCCGCCAAAATGAGTATGGGTTTTATATTTGCCGAAATAAATTATCCTTTGAACAAGCAAGTTTTGAATGTATTATTATTAGAAAGTATTGTTGTTGGGGTTTTTTAATTTTTATTATAAATAGTTGTGATGCATTGGACTGCATCTATGAGACTTGTCAAAGCTTCTTTTTTTTTGCTTTAACCCTTTCCGACTTTGGTACGGAATGATTTGTATGAAAATGAAAAGCCATTGTGACTTCAATACGTGATTTTCCGTACACTGGTTTAATTGTAACATAGCAGTGAATATATGGAGACTGCA
Organism: Branchipolynoe longqiensis; assembly: GCA_030323885.1. Taxonomy (NCBI): domain Eukaryota; kingdom Metazoa; phylum Annelida; class Polychaeta; order Phyllodocida; family Polynoidae; genus Branchipolynoe; species Branchipolynoe longqiensis. The sequence goes on from CM059197.1 coordinate 53,978,448, forward strand.
CATGTTTGGACCATCCTACATGTTGGTTTGTTTGTTGTTTTACGTCCTAGCAACATCTAAGGTCATATCAGGACAGGTACCGACTTGTGACAGTGTGCACTCATGGTGACTTTATAGTGCTGTCCCACTGGGAAACCAGGCCGCCGGCACCCTGACCTGGTTTCCCACTCAGTCACATTATCCTGACACTGAGCTAAGCAGTACTTGCCCTGTCCTAATAATGCCCAGCGCCAGGCTAGGAAGCGACTATCAATTTTTAAGTCATTGGTTTGACTCGACCAGGGTTTGAACCCACGATCTACCAGCACGGGAGACGGACGCTCTAACACATTCGGCCATCCCATCTGGTGCCCTACATGTTGGGTAAATGCTTATAACATGTTGGGTAAATGCTTATAACATTTTACCATTCAGTGGATGACTTTAAGTGTACTCCTAGTGGCAACTGATTTATTTTCTGACGTTTTTCTTATTGACGCTCGATCACATATATGATCGTAGATAATAAGCCACATCAGATCTAGCAGTGAAACTTGCTGACTCTTCTAAGGTGTTATTCCGGCTTGTGAAAACAGTATTTTTATTAAAATATATGGAAGCATTTTCTTTTTACAATCATTTTAATATTTGTATTCACACCAATTTTAAATTTTCATATTTTTTACTCATTTTAAATAGTACCTTGCATTAGCCTGTTTGTGAATATCATAATAAAATATACATAGCTGGATAGGAAATTATTCCAGCTTTCAGAAAATGTATAATGTATTGGGTCTTTATCTTATTCCCATGACGTTTTTTTAACATTTCCTCACCTTGGAGATGAAATATTAATGTTCCCTGAAATAAATACATCCCCTAGGCATTGTTTTGATCAAAAAAATGTAAGTCTGAAAGGGTTAAAGGGAATTTTTGTTCAAAGTTTGAACTAAATTAATTACGAGTGATGGGTTTCAACACCGGACGCAGTGGCTGGATCGGTAGAGCCCCCGGGCTCACTTTACAACTGATCGACGATCAGTCCAACCTATGAAAATTATCGGTCACCTCCGGGCGACCATTTTTGTAATATGGGCCGTCATCGATTAACATGACTCGGGTCACCCGAGTCGTCAGAATTTCAAATCAAACACCGTGAGTGGAGTCAACAAATACATGTGCTGTGTGCAAAACAACCCGACCCCAGTAACCCACCTCTTGGCTGGGGTTGGCTAGGAGCGATGACATCACATTTACGCTGGTACCCTCCTGCAGGATAACAGCTACCGCTACCAGTCAGACATGTTTTTCTTTTTTTTTAATAACCTAGATTAATGAAATGGAAATATAACTAAACTATGCCATCATAAAATACTTTAAATCCTATTTTGCTATAGCTCTATCGGTTATTAAAAAAAAAAAGATATAGATTTCTTTATTGTCTTTCTATACTTAGGAAGTCACAGCATATTAGTATTGTTTAATGGAATAAATGTTCTTAATTAGTTAGCTAATTAGATATCTAGGGATGAATCTTGATAGGAAACTAAACTACAATGATAACATAATAAAAGTTATCAAGAAGGCAAACCACAAAATCTGGATATTAGCGAATACCAGAAAATACCTAACTACCAATATGGCTATTAAAATCTATAAAGGTATGATACTACCATACTTCAACTAGGGTGATGTAATATATATGGGGGGTAACAAAAATATGTTGGATAAACTGCAAAGACTACAAAATAGAGCACTTAAGATATGTCTGAAGGTGGAACATAGACACCCAACTGATGATCTCCATAGGAAAGCAAGAATCAACACACTAAATGTCAGGAGAAAAGCACATCTCAAAATAGCAGCATTCAGGGAGACAAGGAAGCCTGGGAGGGTGCAGGTAACAAAAAAGGCAACAAGAGGTAGTGATGGCCCCAGACTGATAATAAACAAAGCCAAAAACAGATCATATGAGAGGAGTACCAAGTACATGAAGGCAAGGGAATGGAATACACTGGGAGTAGAAGAAAGAAGTACAGGGACAATAGAAACATATAAAACATTAATCAAAAGAGAGCTAAATGCACTGCTAGACTAATGACAACAACAAATCAAATGAATTAAAAAAGAAAAAGAAAGATAGATAAATTAATAGAAAATACACTGATAATTCAAGCAAAGTTTTAGAGGGTATAGATGCAAGGTATGATGATATAGATGCTAGGTATGATACATACAAAAGGTAAACTTAAAATCAAAACCTAATGACCACTAACACAGCAAGGTGAAGACATTCAGAGCAATTAACTATTGCATGGTAACCAAACAATTATCCGAATGTAGAACAAACAAACTCCGAATGTAGAACAAACAAACTCACAGAGGTTTGGGGGATGCGGGAGAATGCTTACAAACAGAGAAAGAATGCATGCAGTAGTTAGCTACACAATAACTGAAAGTGATAAAAAGAAGGGAGGTCACAAGACTATTACCCCCTAGCCGTGAAAACAAATCATTAGACTTAACCGTTATGGGCAGCATAAATACACCCATCACACACAACAAAAAAACACCTGCACAAACTGATTGAAGCAACATTTGTTCTAATCCTTGCTCAAATGTCTCATAATTTGCATTATTTTATTCTGCAATCCATTTTGGGGCAAATCGTGTCTGTCCAAGTTTTCTTCCTATCTGGCATCCAGCTATTGACCCCACCAAGTTACCCATGCAACCTCCCGCAATAGCTCCTATTGGCCCAGCGACCACAGCTCCTATGACTGCCCCCACCGACCCTAGTGTAATATCAGAGGCTGTTGTAACTACCGTCTCTGTGACGGATGAGTTAAATTCCTTTGAGGATATGGTTCCATTAGCTTTATCTGTTTTTGCCTTCATGATATCCTTGGCAGCAAACCCAACGGAGACCATTGCCCCTATGCAAATACCTACAGCCTCTGCCTTGATTGAATTTATTAATGTCAGCTGTGCAGCTGCCTTCTTTGTCGCACCCTTCGATCCCATTTTAGCCAGTTCTTTAGTTGTGTGTTTCGATCCTACACGAGCAGCTCCTTTCGATACTGCACCACCCAGTTTAGTTGATACAACTTTTGAACCAGTACTAGCTAATTTGTTTGCTGCAGCCTGTGTTCCAACACCAGTTACTTTCTTTCCAGCAGCCTGCATTCCGGCTTTCGTAAGTTTCTTTCCAGCAGCTTTTGTTCCAACACTTGCTACTTTCTTTCCAGCAGCCTGCATTCCGGTTTTCATAACTTTCTTTCCAGCAGTTTTCATTCCAACACTTGCTACTTTCTTTCCAGCAGCCTGCATTCCGGCTTTCGTAAGTTTCTTTCCAGCAGCTTTTGTTCCAACACTTGCTACTTTCTTTCCAGCAGCCTGCATTCCGGCTTTCGTAAGTTTCTTTCCAGCAGTTTTCATTCCAACACTTGCTACTTTCTTTCCAGCAGCCTGCATTCCGGCTTTCGTAAGTTTCTTTCCAGCAGCTTTTGTTCCAACACTTGCTACTTTCTTTCCAGCAGCCTGCATTCCGGCTTTCATAACTTTCTTTCCAGCAGTTTTCATTCCAACACTTGCTACTTTCTTTCCAGCAGCCTGCATTCCAGCTTTCGTAAGTTTCTTTCCAGCAGCTTTTGTTCCAACACTTGCTACTTTCTTTCCAGCAGCCTGCATTCCAGCTTTCATAAGTTTATTTCCAGCAGCTTTCGTTCCAACACTTCCTACTTTCTTTCCAGCAGCCTGGATTCCGGCCTCCGTAAGTTTCTTTCCCGCAGCCTTCGTTCCAACACTTGCTACTTTCTTTCCAGCAGCCTGCATTCCGGCTTTCATAACTTTCTTTCCAGCAGTTTTCATTCCAACACTTGCTACTTTCTTTCCAGCAGCCTGCATTCCGGCTTTCGTAAGTTTCTCTCCAGCAGCTTTTGTTCCAACACTTGCTGCTTTCTTTCCAGCAGCCTGCATTCCGGCTTTCGTAAGTTTCTTTCCAGCAGTTTTCATTCCAACACTTGCTACTTTCTTTCCAGCAGCCTGCATTCCGGCTTTCGTAAGTTTCTTTCCAGCAGCTTTCGTTCCAACACTTGCTACTTTCTTTCCAGCAGCCTTTATTCCCACCCCCGTAAGTTTATTTCCAGCAGCTTTCATTCCGACACTTGCTACTTTCTCTCCAGCAGCCTTTATTCCCACCCCCGTAAGTTTCTTTCCAGTAGCTTTCGTTCCGACCCTTGCTACTTTCTTTCCAGCAGCCTGCATCCCAGAGCCCATAAGTTTATTTGTGACAAGTTGCTTTGCAACCGCTTGTAATCTCAAAACTACTGCTTTGGTTATGCTCTTCGTGCATGTGGATTGTATTTCCTCAAAACTGGATGGGTTAAATACTCGTTGATTCGAATCAGAATAAAAGTGAGTAGTGAATGCCTTGACTATGGGGAATAGACCCTTAATCATTGGCATTCCTTTATCTAGATAGTGTTTGATCGTCCAACCTCTATTTTTAGAAAAGTAAATTTCTTCACCAAGGAGACAGAGCCGAAATAAAGTATCGGCTATCTGAACCAGATACATTTGGTTGCGACATGACTGGGGAATCTGCTTCCTGCACAAATTAACTAAATGTTCATCGTTGTTCAAGAAGAAATGGAATGTCTTTTCCCCAAGTTTATCTTGTGCTCTATCTAAAACACCGACAACGGGATTCTCAGTGTCCTCAGCGTCGTTTACTTTGTAGATTTCGATGTTGGTGCCATGAACATTCACAGTGGACCGAATCACCTCCCCATTCACGAGGTGATTCAATCTCTCTTCCATTGGAAAGCTTTCGAAGATCGGAGAGTAATAATGAATTATGCCTATGGTTTTGTCGACCTCGTTGATAGTCTCTACAATAACGTGATGACCCATGATCATTTTATCTACTAGGTCTGGTGCCCCTCTTCGCAGAATGAGGTGATCTCCTGGTTGTACCTGTTTTAAGTCGCACACTTTGTGGCTGGGGTCAGCTAACACTTCCTTCAATTGAGCCAGTGTGTTCTCTATGCTCTCAGCTAAGGATGGGCTGACCAGCCGGTCAATGGTGTTTGGTACAGCTTTTGCACGCGTCCTGGGCCTTGTTCTTCTGGCGCGTTGTCGTTGAATGCTTCATACTTGTTTGGTGGGTATTCTGTAAATAATATAAAGGTCACATTACATGTTTGTCATTGTATTCGAAATAAGTTGTAGACCTATTAATAGTATTCCGAGGAAGAACATGGAAAGAAGATGCGGTTAACAAGGCGATTTCATTTAATTGGAACATTTTCCGGGGCTAAAGAGTTTGAATAGGCCTACTTGGTTTAGTAATCCTAAAGATAGTCATATTATAGTGCCAGCAGTCCTTTCCTACTATTATTCTTCTACAGGAAACCACTATTTTTGACATTGTATAATTATTTTATGGGGGGGTTACATAGTTGTTATTAATAAATATCTTAAATATTTCGCATTATCTCTCAACTTTTTAAAATTCCTAACTACATTTTTTAATCACCCACCGCACAACTTTGCATCGTTTATTTATATTTATATAAGGATCGTTCTCTGAAAAGGGGCACTAAGTGTGACATGGAAACCAAAAGTGAAAGCTTCGAAATAATAGTAGAAAACATTCCAAATAATAGCAGGATCCATGTCCATGTCAAAGTTTTCATGTGGATATGTCATAATTGAAATTTGATTTAGTAAAACATTAATATCACTTCTGTTAACATGGAAATCCAAACACATTCGGAACATCATTTTCACATTTACAACAAATTCAAGCAACATATTTTTGATTGCAGTTAAGAGTGTCTTACCAGAAAGAAAAATGAAAAAAGGTTGACTAAATGCATGTGTCGATGTGTAAATTTTCACATTTTCAATTTAGTACAAAATCCTATAACCATACTTTTGATACATTTAGTGGGATAGACTAAATACATGTAGCATTCCAAACATACTTAATACACCGAGGAAGAATACTTATTTTACTAAAAAAGAAAGAATTAATTATCACAATAGTAACATAGAAAACAAATATGTGGTAAGCCTACCCAGTTTCAGAAAATGACCCATAATCCAAAGTGTCCAAGGAGATATTTAGGCCTACTCCCTTAGCCTAACCCTCCACGATTGTTTCGTGGTCAGGGTTGTTAGGCCTAAGTATTGAATTGCTGGGATATGGACATATTCACACCAATCTACAATCTAAATATATTGCTTACATACTGATCTTTCGTAGACTACTACTATTGCAGTGTAGACTTTATTAAGTCATACAAACTTTCAAAACTTAGCTCTGGCAGTAGCCACCCGGCTAGTACCGGCCCAGTTTCGATTCAATTAGCAAGATCCACAACTCAGGATCACACCTAGATAACAGATTCACCTCTAATGAATGACAAGACTTTAGATTCCAGCAAAAACTGCTTCAGTATAGTATGAATTAACTGTGGAGGCGTTGGTTTCAATGAGCAGTGTGTATCTATACTGCCACAGAGTTGCTGAACTTGAAGATAATTCGTGCTACTCGGCAAAAGAGAAAAGACGAGAACAGTAACAAGAACAGTGACAAGAACTTTTTGAAAGTTTAATGAAAAAAGAAACATTGCGGGGCCTGAAGCAGGCTATCAGTGGGTGGCAGGGACCCGGCAGTACCGTAACCGACAAGGGCAGTCATTGTATCAGATGGCAGGTGGCAGATCCAGTAAGCTTGAACAGGAGAGGGATCAGCGCTCACCCCCCCAGAACGAGGGTGGGAGAGTGGGGAAGTGAACAGTGCGAGGCAGCGAGGTAAAGTGGCAGAGGAGCATAGCAGGAGCAGGAAAGTAAACAGCAGAAGCTTGCCTCGTGCGCAAATTACACATGTTAGCCTCCGCCAACATGCTCAATGCAAAAAAATATAAGATGGCGACCCTAGAATACCATAAGTTCAAGTTTTAAAGTCTATTAATCTACATTATTTAATAAAGTCTTTATTAAAAAGTAGCGAGTAAATATAAATAGGTATGTGAAGAATATATTTTGCTTCTTAGATTTAGAACTGATGTGCTCATTTCATTACCCAGCCTTTTTGCCACTTTTTCTAATGGTTTGTTTCTTCTTCACCTCTACTCTGGGTAGGGGGGTAGGGGTATGTTTCATCTAGACCAGACACTGAGTTGTTGCGAGGTAAATGTGTGCCTATACTAAGCATATACAACAAACTGAGTTACCAAAGCATTCAATGCGTACAATAACTGCTCAGGATTACCCTGATGCATATTTTGAAATATATTATTACTTTATTGATGGCAGCACTTTGTTAAAGGGTACTGGGACTGGCCGGTGTGGCGTACTCAGACGTGTCCCGTGCTCAGCCGTCTCCATTGCTTCTGCGCATGTGTCAGAATCTAATAAGCATGGCCGTAATCGATTAACACTACCCGGGCGACTCGGGTCATCCCAGTCGTCAGAATTTCAAATAGAACACGGCGAGTGGAGTCAACAAATACACGTGCCATGTGCAAAAAAAGAATAACTTAGATTAATGAAATGGAACTATAGCTAAACTAGGCCATCATAAAATACTTTAAATCCTATTTTGCTGTAGTTTTATCGGTTATTTTTTTTTTAAAGAAAAAATTGTCCACCCGAGCGCGGAGAAGCGTATTCGATTATTCGACCCGAGTTTGTAGGATGTGCGCATGCGCCAATAAGTGGCTCAGGTGACCCGAGTTGATGCGAAATCCGCGCATGCGCAGAAGCAACGGGACACAGCTGAGCACGGGACACAGCTGAAACCGCCACACCGGCCGAGTTATGCACATGTCTACACCAATTAGTGGTAATGGGGATGTTCTAGTAGTTCCCAGTTCTTCCACAGGTGGTACATGGTACCAACTTATGAAGACCTCAGTAACCCAGTTTAGGTTTTATGGAGGACACTAGCCAAGTGACCCAGTTTAGATTTGCAATGTGAAACACTTCTCAATCATACATTAGTCAGGTTATTCCTGCTGTGTTGTATATGGCTGGGTGAGAGTGGAGAGAAGGGAGGGTGAAACTTAGGTATTTCATTTTTTTTAGAGTAGTAGGCCTACATACAAGAAATATATTTGATATAATGTAAAATATTTGTTGGTACAATTTCATTGCATGATTTACTTGCAGTGGTTATATTCAAAAAGACATATGGGGGGGGGGGGGGGGGGGGGGGGGGGGCTTCTATTCAAAGTATAAACAAATGTAATGCACCAAAGGAAGCTTGAACTTCCAATATTCATAATCATATTCAAAGTCCCACAACCTAACCACTACTCTACAGAATCCACATATATTTTAGTGTCTCAGCACAGGTCGTGCATGATTAGCACTGAATTCTATCACTTGGTGGTGAAGAGTGATCTAGAATGGTCATGTGACCTGCAAACTCTTTTCTGAGCCAGTTTTAGTTTTATCGAGGTCACTACAAAGTGACCCAGTTCAACTTGTACAGTGGAATACTTCTTACAGCTTTCTGACCAGAGCCTACTGTGCAGAAGGTCAGGAGTTCGAATCCCAGCTGCATCAAATCAATGACTTATAAAATTAATACTTGTTGCTACCTAGCCAGGCGATCGACATTAATAGACCTATTTCATATGACGTCAGCATAAGTATTTAAGTCAGTGGGTGTGCTGCTTGGCTGCAGGATGAGACACGGTCACAGTCCAAACTCAATGGCTATGAGCAATCTTCATACAGAAAAAGTGAAATATCTCTAAAACCACACCACCTAGAAACAAACTGCTGGGAACTCAAACAGATAACTTGCTTAAAGGGACCAGCTATAGCTCGCTGGGACACTGCGCGTACTCCGACAAATGCTCTCCAAGCACAACTTTGTTTAGTTTTTATGTTTAAATGAACCAAGTATGTGTGGGGAGAGTAGGGGACCAGGGCGATGCTAGTCTGAACTGCAAAGGCAGTTTGTTGTGTCCAAAATGGCCGCCCCCATAGGCGGCGGCCATTTGCAATGGAAAAGCTGCGCTGTGATTGGCTGAAATTGCGGTGCTCGCCGGCAACAGGATCAGAAGCATTTGCTGGCAGCTGTTGTTTTAAAAATGGCTGGGTGAGTGGAGATAAGGGAGAGTAAAACTGGGGTATTTTCAATCTTCTTTAGAGTAGTTCAATCAGGAAATATATTTGTGTAATGTAAAATATATGTTAGTACAATTACAATGCATAATTCAATGAGAAACAGAAAAAATGAAAAACGTTTTTTTTCTTGATGAATGTAAAAAGAGTTCTGCTGTGGATGGGGTTTGAACCCACACCACCAAACAACTTCAGATTACAAGTTCAACACTCTAACCACTAGGCCACAGAGACCCCACATAATTAGTAGTCTCACTTCAGGGTATTTGTGTATAGGACATCACATATAAAAGGTTTGTACATACGTACGTACATACGTACGTACGTACGCACACATATATTTACATGTATGTACGCATGTATGTATGTATACAGACATACGTATGTATGTACATACATACGTATGTACATACATACATACGTATGTACGTACATATGTATGTACATATGCACATATGTATGTACGTATGTATGTACATATGTATGTATGTATGTACATGTGTATGTATGCATGTATGTATGTACATATGTACGTACATACGTATGTATGTATGTATGTACGTATGTACGTACATATGTATGTGCATACATACGTACGTACGTTTTTTTTGTGTTGTTTTACATCCTAGCAACATCTAAGGTCATATCAGGACAGGTACCGACTTGTGACAGTGGGCGCGCATGGCAACTCTATAGTGCTGCCCCACTGGAATACCATGCCACCAGTACCATGACCTGATATCCCACTCAGTCACATTATCATGACACTGAGCCAACCAGTCCTTGTCCTATCCTAATAATGCCGAGCGCCAGACTAGGAAGCAACAAGTATCAATTTTAAAGTCATTGGTTTGACTCGACCAGGATTCGAGTTAGAGCATCCGTCTCCGTGTTGTTAGATCGTGGGGTTGTGAGTTTGAATCCTGGTCGAGTCAAACCAATGACTTTAAAATTGATACTTGTTGCTTCCTAGTCTGGCGCTTGGCATTATTAGGATAGGACAAGGACTGGTTGGCTCAGTGTCAGGACAATGTGACTGAGTGGGATATCAGGTCATGATGCTGGTGGCCTGGTATTCCAGTGGGGCACGATAAAGTTGCCATTAGTGCGCACTGTCACAAGTCGGTACCTGTCCTGATATGACCTTAGATGGTGCTAGCATGTAAAACAACAACAAACAAAACAAACACATACACACACACGTTTTATATGTGATGTCCTCTACACAAATAGCCTGAACTGAGGGTAGTAATTATGTGTGGTCTCTGTGGCCTAGTGGTTAGAGTGTAGGACTTGTGATTAGAAGTTGTTTGGTTGTGTGGGTTCAAACCCCCTCCACAGCAGGACTTTTTTTATATTCAACAACAATGATGAACTCGCTTTACCCTCATCTAGGTCACTCTCCTGTACACCACCAAGTGGAAAGGTTCAGTACTAAGCATGCACCACCCCTGTGGCACACATCTGAACTATTTCCGAGTTCGTTTGTTTTCCACGCGGCGGATAGCTGGCCGCTTTAACAACCAGATTATAATCAATTTATATGGTTAGGGTTCTGCATTTCTATTAATTTTGAATAAAACTGGCGTTTTGCACTGCGCGTATCGGCAAACTCAATGCATTGTCAATGGTTGTGAGCAATCTTCTTACAGAAAAAGTGAAATATCTCTAAAACCACACCACCTAGAAACAAACCGCTTGGCACTCAAACAGATAACATGTTTAACAACAAGATTATATTAAATGTATAAGGTATGGGTTCTGCATTTCTATTAATTTTGAATAAAACTGATATTTTGCACTATGCATAGGCCTATTGGCAAACTCAGTGCATTGTCAATGGCTGTGACCAATCTTCTTACAAAAAAAAAAGAAATATCTTTAAAACCACACCACCTAAAAACAAACCGCTTGGCACTCAAACAGATAACATGCCTAACAACCAGATTGTATTAAATTTATATGGTTAGGCTTCTATATTCTATTAATTTGGAATACAACTAACGTTTTGGACTGCACGTATCAGCAAACTCAGTGCATTGTCAATGGCCGTGAGTAATCTTACAGAAAAAGTGAAATATCTCTGAAACCATACCACCTAGAACCGCTTGGCACTCAAACAGATAAAATGCTTAACGACCAGATTATATTAAATGTATATGGTATGGGTTCTGCACTTCTATTAATTTTGAATAAAACTGACGTTTTGCACTGTGCGTAGGCCTATGGCAAACTCAGTGCTAGAGGGTTATGACTGCATTCTCACTAAGTTCATTAGCAATAGGACTAGTACTTATACATTGTATTACTGTATGTTTCAGATGACCGTCATCATTGTTCAACACACTGAATAAATGGTTCCATACTTATCTATGACGACGGCCTAAACTGACATGAAAAATCAACAACCATGCCTGCAGTGAGATGTCCAATAACTGACTGTGAATATACCACAGAAGACCTTGATGTCGCTATAGTGGCTGCACTCATCACAGCCCACAGCACCACTCATGCTCGAGGTCCAGCTACAGCCGCAAAAGTCGAAAAAGTGAAGCGACTGACCATCTCAGCTGCCGGATCCAGTGAAGAATGGGCATACTTCAAATCATGATGGTCAGAATACATTGTTGCCACGAAGATCACTGGTCGGGAGCGAGTCGTGCAATTGCTGGAATGTTGTGATGAACCCCTACACAGAGACCTCACACGTTCAACCGGTACACTCACCGATAAGACTGTGGATGAAGTTCTGACTGCCATGAAGAAGCTAGCGGTTTGTGAGGAAAACTCTATGGTGGCACGGGCAAACCTACACAACATACGTCAGGACCGAGATGAAGCAGTGCGCAGTTTTGGAGCTCGCCTCCGTGGCCAAGCAGGAATCTCCAAATTCTTGCTAAAATGCCAGAACTGTGAATCAGATGTCAACTACACTGAAGCCATCCTTCGCGACGTCCTCACACTGGGCATCACCGATCCAGAAATTCAGCTCGACCTACAAAGGCGACAAAACCAGGATATGACACTGGAGGAGGTCTTCCAGTTTGTCAAGGCCAAAGAAGCAGGAAAACGCTCAGCATCCCACCTTGTCGATTCGCATGCCGTGGAAGCAGTGGGCAGCACGTATCACCGCACCAAACAGATGAACATGAGGGGAAATCCTGCAGACACTTGCTCATACTACGGGAAGAAAGGACATGGCAAGAGTGCTCCAACCCCCATCCGGAAGCAAGAATGCCCTGCATATGGTCACAGGTGCACGCACTGCAAATGTGACCACCACTTCGGGAGCGTGTGCCGCAGCAAGGACAAGCCAAGGGTACCCACACGCACAACCTCTGGCACCAAACCAACCGCCCCTACTGATGGTGAAGGTGCCATGTTTGATGCCCTATGTATCGTCACGATATCTGGAGAACAAAATGGTGGAAGATCAACCTCTCTTGATCACCACCTCCATGACCAGCTATCTTACACCTGGGGCCAGAAAAACTCAACAGTGACGATTACAGTGCCCTCGGCTTCACCCTCAAGACTAGCTCAAGAACAGCTGTTCTCCCCGCCATGGCCGACACAGGCTGCCAAAGCTGTCTCGCAGGCATACAGGTCATCCATCGCCTTGGACTAAGCCAGACCGATTTGATACCAGTCACACTGAAGATGCATGCCGCCAACAACAAGAGCATCACCATCATCGGTGCCACAATCCTTCGCATCACGGGCAAGGATGAATGAGGCAACCATATAGAAACCAGACAAATAACATATGTGACAGATGCCTCTGATAAACTCTTTATCAGTAGGGAAGCTTGTGTCTCCTTGGGCATAATCTCAGACAGCTTCCCCCGAGTAGGCGAAGCAACAGATGCACATCCATGCCCAAGAAGGCAACACTGAAGGGGCATCACAGCTCCAGAATGAATAGCATCCAGAGCAACAGCGGCCTGACAGCCCCATGTGACTGCCCAAGACATCAAAGACCACCTTCAGCCCCAACTAGAATGCCATTCCCTGCTACCAAAGCTAATCGTACAAAGCTGCAAGAATATCTATTGGACTACTACAAGGCCAGCTCCTTCAACACATGTGAGCACCAGCCACTGCCTCTGATGGATGGACCCCCCATGAAGCTGATGGTAGACCCAGATGCAGAACCAGTCGCCCACCACACACCCATACCAGTACCACTCTACTGGCGGGATGACGTCAAAGCTGGGCTCGACCAAGACATCCGCCTAGGTGTGCTGGAACCAGTCACCATCAGCGAACCCGTCACTTGGTGCCACAGGATGGTGGTATGTGCAAAGAAGAGTGGTATGCCTCGCCGTACCGTCGACTTCCATCCTCTCAATGTACATGCCTTACGTGAGACCCACCACACACCCTCACCATTTCACCAAGCCTAATCAGTGCCACACGGCAAGAAGAAAACCGTCCTTGATGCCTGGAACGGATACCATAGCATGCCGATCCGTGAGGAGGATTGTCACTTGACAACCTCCATTACACCCTGGGGCCGCTATCGCTACAAAACCGCACCTCAGGGTTACATTGCCTCCGGTGATGCCTACACCAGGCGCTATGATGAAATCATCTCTGATATCCCAAACAAGACAAATGTGTGGATGATGTCCTCCTCTGGGCCGACACAATCGAAGAAAGCTTCTTCCAGGTTGTCCATTGGCTTGACACCTGTGGGAACCATGGGATCACCCTAAATCCAGAAATATTTGTATTCTGCCAAGATGTGGTGGAATTCGCCGGTTTCGAGATAACCCCGAATAACGTCAGACCATGCAGAAAGTACCTTCAAGCAATCCTTGACTTTCCGGCTCCCAATGACATCACAGATGCAAGATCCTGGTTTGGCCTCATCAATCAGGTGCCCTACGCCTTCAGTATGATGGAAAAATGCGACCATTCAGGCAACTCCTCAAGTCGGGATCATCCTTCCAATGGAATGAACACTTAAACAAACTATTTGAAGAATCAAAGGCTGCAATTGTAAGCGAAATTGAAGAAGGAGTCCAGATATTCATCCAAGAAAGCCAACCTGCCTTGCCACTGACTAGTCCAAGACCTGCCTCAGCTCAGAGCCATTCTGCTGCAAAACTGGCTGGAAAATTACCCTTGTGGGTAGCAGATTCACCTAATTGGCCGAATCACGTTATGCTCCAGTGGAGGGTGAAGCCTTGGCTGTCGCCGATGCCCTAGACAAAGCGAGGTACTTTGTACTGGGATGTGAAGATCTCATCATCGCCATAGACCACAAACTTCTCCTGAAGATATTCGGTGATCGATCTTTGGAGGACATATCTAACTCCCGTCTGAGAAATCTGAAGGAGAAGACCCTTTGATACAGGTTTCGAATGGTACACATCCAACGTGTCAAACATCGCGCTGGCGTTGGAGTCTCGTGTCATCCCACAGGCAAAGCTGAGATGATGACCCTCCCTGATGATGTAGCAGCCATCAATCCTGACATCTGTAGCTCCTACCCCCCCATCTCCATCCTGGCTGGCTTACATACCACACCACCAAGTGATGACAGCATTGAAGAGAATGTAATCTCAGCTGTAACTTCCTCCATCAACTCACTAGACATCAAATCAGTGACATGGGAGAGAGTGTGTACCACGACCACAAGCGATAGTTGTATGCAGAAACTGGTTGACATAATTGAATCGGGTTTCACAGAATACCGCCATGAGCTACCTACCTTCCTGCGTGAGACTTCCAGTTTTGTGATGATCTCTGCACAGTGGACGGAGTCACACTCTACAGGGACTGTGTGGTGGTACCGCCTACCCTCAGAGAAGAAGTACTAGCCGCCCTACACTTGGCCCACCAAGGCGTCACGGCAATGATATCTAGAGGCGAAGTGTCTGTGTTCTGGCCTGTCATCACTCCGAACATAACTGCTTATCGTGACAGGTGCAACCACTGCAATTGCATGGCCCCCATCACAGCCAAATCCACGACCGACCCCATTGATGCCACCAGAATACCCATTTCAGCATGTCTGTGATGATTTCTTCCACTAGAAAGGTGTCAACTACCTAGTTGTGGTAGACCGCTACTCCAACTGGCCAATTGTAGAGAGGGCATCCAATGGCGCTAATGGACTCATCACATGCTTGCGGCGCACATTCGTCACATTTGGTATCCCTAATGTACTGGCCTCAGATGGAGCCCCCTAATTCACCTCCACAGCCACACGGGACTTCCTGAAAGATTGGAGGGTACACCATAGATTATCCTCCGTGGCCTACCCACACAGCAACTGCCGTGCTGAAACTGGAGTTAAGACAGTCAAACGTCTCATCACGGACAACACCGATACAAATGGAGATCTTGATACTGATTCATTCCAGTGTGCAATGCTCCAGTACAGAAACACACCCGACAGAGACACAAAACTCTCACCAGCCATGTGTGTATTCGGCCACCCAATCAGAGACTTCATCCCAGTCCCCCCAGGCAGATACAAGCCGCACAACACCTGGCGCGAAACCCTGCTCGCTTGAGAAGAGGCACTACGCAACCGCCACATGAGAGCCGCAGAATGCTGGTCAGAGCACACCAAAAGATTAGCACCACTTGCTGTTGGAGATCATGTGAGCATCCAGAATCAGGCAGGCCAACACCCCCTCAAATGGGACAAAACCGGCACTGTCATCGAGGTTCGCCAGTTTGACCAGTATGTCGTGAAGGTTGACGGATCTGGAAGGGTCAAATTGCGCAACAGAAAATTCTGTCGCAAGTACCTCCCCATCCAGATACCTCCACCAAAGATGAGCATCGGACCCAGGATACCGACACCAACAAGGATGCTTCCAGATAGCGAGGCACCAGCCACACCACAGCCGCTCATGCCACGTGACGACAACCCGAGTACCACGTGATGCCGCCTCGCACACCAACTGGACCAGGTACAACTCCTAAATCGGGAACGCGTCCTGAATTTAGTACAGATCACAGGCGGCGACATTTGGTCTACGATGATACCACTCCATTGGGGCACATGGCCTCACAGCCTGGCAATCCGCTAAGCACCCAGGTATCGCCAGATGGTGGCGTCGCCTCAAAGCCACTTCTGATGCCATTAGTTGATGCAACTCCTCCGGCTGGCCCAAGACGATCGGGACGGGCTACCCGCGAGCCTGTATCAGGGATGAAAATGATCTCCGGGAAAAAAAGCGGAAATGCTGATATTCTCCCATAGGTTTAACACTGTCAGGGAATCGCGGAAAATTTCCGGAAGTCGGGTTTCATATATTTTGGTATACGCTGATAGTGCTGCGCCATTTGAAGCATGTAATTTAGTAGTATATGCTGATAGTAGGTACCAGCAGCGCCCATTAAAATTGCAGGAATGGTGCTTTTTTCATCAGTATTCACATGCTTGTAACTATTTCTCTATGTATATGATTTAGATGAAATTACATAACCTAGAACATCAACATACTATCCGATGGTGTTGTTGGATAGAATATATATTAAGTTGGTATTTAAGTAAACTCCATTTGTATGATGAGTGTATTTAGTGAATATTCCTTCATTACTGGTGTCAATCAAAATGACTGTGAAAACAGGGTATCTTTAATGGGCCCGCGCTTCCTTGCACTACCTCATAGAAAGTCATGGATGGTACCAGAAGAAGCGCAATGACCTCAGCTTTCTAACCATATTGGTTTGCCCTAGGTCAAAAAGGAAAAGTTCTTCCAGTTAAATAGTTTTGAAAGTTTAAAGCCCATCTACTGAATTAAAAGATATTTTAAACCTAACCAGATTTGGTATGTGTAGATAGACAGTTTGATTCCCTTTCCAATAATACCAATCTTAATATAGTGCTAGTTAGTGCAAGGAGCTGCAGACAGAATATTGACACCAACCTGTTTGGGTATTTGCTGACCACACTAGTTTCACAATGGTGACACCCATGTAGAAACATGTACATGGCATTGATGTCTTTTGAGATATATCAGAGAATATATAATCTAATATTGGGCCAAATTTGGGGAAGATCCAACCATTTCTCAAGCCACAGTGAATATCTAAAGATTTACTTAAATCAATATTTTTTGTTTCAGATACTTTTAATTTGTATTTGCCATCAAAATGCACATTTTGATATTATTAGCTACATTATTGTGATGGCTAATATCCATTAGTTCCATATACTATGTCTGCTAAATTTGAAGAAGATCCACCTATTGGATGAGCCACAGTGAGTGTTCAAAGCTTGAAGAACAAATCTTTATTTTATATTTTTTATACTTTTCTTTTGTAAGTGCAATCAAAATTCACTTTTTATTTTTCTAGACAGAATATTAATATGATAATGTGTATTACCTCCAGATAATCTGCACTGTCAATTTATAGGAAGTTTAACCAATTGGTAAAACTTCAATGAGCATTTAAAAATTCATCAAATTGATATATTTGGTTTTCCGACAATTTGTCTTTATATGTTCAAACCAAATTCAATATTTTCGATATTTTTTTATATAATATTGATATCAATCATATCTATTAGTCTCAGTGATTGGTTATTGTAATACTGTGCCAAATATGAGGAAGTTTCAAAGGTTATTTTGCTGCAATGAGCTTTCAAAGATTGAAATGTTGAACAAAATTCACTTATAGATGCTGTTTACGTGCAAACAATTACACTTTATGACATTTTAGGATGCAAATATCTTTTGATTCTCTGCAGCTAGAGCTCTGTAAAAAAAATAGGCTATTACACTGTTACGAATATATGAACTATCTATCATTTATTCAGTCTTGTTGCAGCTTTCAAAGACAATACCACGCTTGGAATATGACTATTTGGCCAAATCAGAATGCTTTTTTTGTTACGAATTGCACTTTTTGACATTGCCTTCTCAAAGATCTGCTTGACTAATTGATTTAGTAATTGACAATTTAATTTCCTTTATATATATGTAGAATGGAAATTGGTTAGCAGAACTCCCCTCACACCATTCCACTTGTTATTAAATTTGATCAAAGTTCCACTTTTAATTCAAAATTAATACATTTTATATATTTAATCTTAAAGAATTATTATCTCAAGAACAATAACATTTATAACCTAACTGTTTTTTGATGTAGGCTTGTAATTTCAACGTCTACAGGATGGAATAGAAATATTGCACCCTATGCATATTTTAAAATTTCGCTGCCGGTACCTACTGATAGTGCTGCGGTGTTTGGAACATTTATTAGTGGTATAAGCTGATAGTGCTGCAGCGTCTGCACCACGTATTAGTATAGATCTACACTGACGGTGTTGCGGGATTGAAAAATCCCGGAAATCCGCGGAATCGCAGAGATCTTTCATCCCCGCTGTATGGATGTCGGACTATGACAAGTGAATAACTGAGGATGAACAGTTGCCACGCCGAGACGTTATTCAAGACAGTATTTAAAATATTAGTTCAGTTTTACTCTTCCTATCTCAAACGTGTCAGTACAGTATAGTATATTTTCACATTAGATAAGCTTCGCTTGTCATATAGTATCTATTACACATATCTGGCTTAGATAACTTTGACGTAGCCTAGCATAACATGTGTAATCTATTTGTGTAGTTCAGTCAGTCTTTACCATCTAATCGTTATGATTAACAGTACCAAAGACTTGGAGGAGATAGAGGGTTATGACTGTGTTCTCACTAAGTTCATTAGCAATAGTACTAGTACTTATAGAAAGTTATACATTGTATTACTGTATGTTTCAGATGACCTTTGTCATTGTTCAACACACTGAATAAATGGTTCCATACTTATCTAATGGTGCCAGCAGCCTGGTCTCCCAGTAGGGCAGCACTATCAAGTTGTCATGAGTGTGCACCGTCAGAAGTTGGTACCTGTCCCTACGACTTAGAACGCACCTTGAAAATGATGAATTTCAAAGCGATTCTCGTAGATTGCTGGTAGATGAGTGGCACTGACTGCGAGTTTCGCTTCCTGGTTTCGTTCTCTGGTCCACGTCAACCAACTAAATCATAAATGACCGACGAGGTGAGGCACTATCAGTCACAAATTGATTCTGGTAATCAGAGATCCATCTGTACGTTAAACAAGGAACATGGATCCCATCTTCGTCGTCAATTTGTGGTATTTGTGGGCTGATTCACAAGTGAAAGACTAAAAACAGCTCACTCGTGTGAGTTCAAGGTTCCGGAAGTCATCGGGATAAACAAACCGACGTGCATGACGCAAGGCCGCCAACATACTCTAAAGCCCCGTTCACACAGCACAACTTTAGGCCGAACTAGATACGGCGAACTAGATGAGGCGAACTAGTGTCATGTCCACACATGGAGCTGTTTAAGGCGGAAATCGATGTCTGCGCATGAGCAAGTACCCCCATCTGTATCTGGCGAGCACTGCTATTTGCTTAGTTTTCACTAGTCGATTCGACGCCGATGTAGCTGCTACGTTAATATCGCTTGGAATTTAGGGTTAATTTAATTAAATTTCATTATTTGAGGATGAAATTCTGTTAAATATGATCGCATTCAATAGATTTCGGCCTAATCAGGCCCTAACACTGCCGGGCACTAGCAATAGTTACACCTGAGCCTGTATCTGGCAAGCACTGCTATTTTACACTATCACCACCCAGGAACCAGCTACATCGCTTCATCTATACTACCTTGCGAGGTGGTTTACTTGCAGTGAACTAGATGAAGCGATTCACACATACATCGCTTTAGCGTAGCATCCACACGGCAAATGTGAGTCGAACTATACAAGTCGATTTAAATTAATCGTTTTAACTCGCCAATGTGAACGGGGCTTAAGCCGTGTTCACACACGGGAGTTAAGTCGCCTCAATTAATTCGCCTTGTCTAGTTCGGCTCACATTTGCCGTGTGGACACGACACTGAAGCGAATTAGGGCTAGTTTGCCTCATCTAATTCGCTTCAAGTAAACCATGTCGCGAAGTAGCTTATGTAGAATATAATTTATTATATATATATATATATAAAGGAGGCGGATCAATGGGTCTTGCCTCAAGCCCCTTTATATTTACAAAAATATCTAATTTTATTGTAAGATGTGCAAAGAGGGAAAGCATAAAACGGGTCATCAATTACCTCGATGACTTCTGTATTATCGGTGATTCATGGGATCACAATGCTATTGACCAATCAAAACTAATTGCAATAATACGTAGGTTGGGGTTCTCACTAAGCTTTCGAAAGTTGCTCTCCCCGACTCAGAAAATGCGTTTTCTTGGGATCGACATTGATACTATAAAATTAGAATTAACTCTCCCCACTGATAAGCTGATTAAATTATACCGAGTTTTGGCTCAATTCCGGGGTCGGAGGAAAGCAAAACGGAAGGATCTTGAGAGACTGGGGGGTCTGCTTGCACATTGTGCCAAGGTGATCCGGGGAGCCCGTACCTTCTGCCGTGGGATCTATGATCTCATTGCCTCCATCAGGGAGCCTTATCACTACACCAGGTTGGGTGTGGGCTTCCGCCAGGAATTGAATGGTGGGAACGCTTTGCCGCACGTTTTAACGGTAAGGCTGCCATGCTAGGAAAATTGACGCGGGTCTGCTCAGTTTATAGCGATGCCTCAGGCTGGGGTATGGGGGCTACCCATGGGGCCGATTGGTTAGTCGGCTGTTATAAGGGAGAGGATGATATAGCGCTTGGTGACTATGCTGGGCACCATCACGTCTCACCCGAGGAGGGGTTGGATTCTGCTCATATTAACGTAAAAGAAATGGCGGCCGCATTTGAGGCAGCCACACGCTGGGCGCATGGTTGGGGGTTGGCCTCGATAGTGTTCATGACTGACAGCGTTGTGGTCCAGGCTGCACTGAACACGGGCCGCTCCCGCTCACGGGAGATCATGGGTTATCTCCGAAAGCTTTTCTGGATGGCAATCGAACAAAACTTTATATTTATTTCTTCCTATATTCATACTTCAAGAAATATCACTTGTGATGCATTGAGCAGGCTGGGGGATGCTGGAAGTGCTGCTAGGATAGCAGCTGTTGATAAAGCATGGCTCATGTGTTGTAGAAAGATTTTTGAGGCCCCCTTTTCTTTTCATTCCAGGGCGGGAAGCACTGGTAAGGGAGCAGCAGCTATATGAGAGCCGGTTTTATTCCGCCAATTCCTGGTCTTCAAGGGCGGCTCAAATTAAGCGTTATTTGACCTTTGTCGATCAGTTTGGGGAAAACAGGGCTCCTTTTCCCTGCACCTCGAAGTGGGTCGCTCTTTATCCGACCTGGCTTGCCAGGGATCTATATTATAGATCTATATTGAACTATTTGTCAGGTCTAAATTCTTACTTAAAACAGAATGGTTGTCAAACTATCCTCTATGCCGATTACTATGTATCTGCAACTTTGAAGGGCATAAGACTGAGAAGGGTGATGCACCAAAGGCTGCACCCCCCCTCTTACCACATATGTTGGTTAAAATTTTTTTGGGGTTTGACCCTGAACTCTGGCCATACCGCCTGGCACGCTGTACCTCTCACTCCCTGCGCCGGGGCGGCGCGACTTATCTTGCCATGTCGGGGGCTACGATCGAGGAGATAAAGTTGAGAGGGGACTGGGCCAGTGAGACGGTTTATGCTTACTTAAAGACGCCACTGCAGGTGCGCATCTCAATGACCTGAGGGTGGCCTCCTCCCTGGCCCAGTCGAAGCTTGAGTAGTTTTGGGTGGGGGCCTGTGACCCGTTTGGCTGTTATTTTGCCCGGCCAAGGGACCTTCAAGCAAAAATAAAAGAAGGTTCCCCACCACTACTCATTGTTCTCTCTCTTTTCCTTACCGTAGCCTAAATTTATGTAGAATATAATTTATTATATATATATAAAGGAGGCGGAGTTTCCCCCCTTCTCTCTTTAATTAATTATTTATTATTTATTTCTTATTTATTTCTCACTGTATATTCGCTCCGGGCCACTCTTTTGCCCCGGGACTGCCATCTCATTGCCGCTTGGCTCAGTCCAGCCTTGACTGCACGCCGAGCACTACTTATTTTTAGCTTTAGGTAGGGCTGTTATTTTGCCCGGCCAAGGGACCTTCAAGCAAAAATAAAAGAAGGTTCCCCACCACTACTCATTGTTCTCTCTCTTTTCCTTACCGTAGCCTAAATTTATATGAACCGAACTAGCCTAAGTCGGCCCAACTTCCTAATGTGAACGGTATCGGTTTACTTGAAGCGGCTTAAGCACGTCACACGCATGCGCAGTCGAGACCTGAGTTTGTTAATTTTCCGGTCCATCAAAAGCGCATATTATATAATTTGGTCTATGAAACCGCTAGCTGTGCACAGATATTTTGGTGTCACATGCGTGGAGGAAAGGAACAGTAAAAATGTATTCCACATATTTAAAGAAATGGGGCGTACATTGTCTTATTAAAAAGGTTAAACCTATGAACCCAACTATTGCCCAAGTTTCAAGATTTTTCAGGATGTTGGAAGATGATGGGCTAGGTTACGGGCAATTAATGCGGCCAGGTGTGCCCTCTCGATTATTCTCCCCAGAATCGGGGCAGAGACAGTGGGTAAACATCACGTAATACACTGGGTAATAAGGGGAATTTATGAGCGAAATCCACCTAAGCCAAAATACGACCGATTTTGGGATGTGTCTCTGGTGTTCAAAATGTTTAAGGATTGGCCATATAATAGATTTTTAGATCTTAAACAATTAGGATTTAAGGTAGCACTCCTACTACTGTTAGTGACAGGTCATCGAGGCCAAACTATAGTGGCACTTTCACTCGATAGACTGGAAATAGACAGAAAGCAAGCAACTTTCGATTTAACAACATTGTTAAAATCTAATCGCATAGGCGACCCTTTGTCATCAGTTAATGTAACACAATTCTCGGACAATCCAAAATTGTGTGTAGTATCAGCGATTAGAACATATATATCCAAGACACAAGGAGTTAGAAACTCAAGACAATTATTGATAAGCTTTATTAAGCCACACAAGGGCATTTCACGGGACACACTCGCCCGATGGACAATTAATGTGTTAACAATGGCAGGGGTGAATACGGACAAATATGCGTCACACTCAACAAGAGGAGCCATGGTTTCAAAGGCACGTCTGCTAGGAATTTCGGTCAAGCGGATACTAGCGCACGCAGGCTGGAAGACCGAACGATCGTTTGCTAGACATTACAACAAGCGATTGGAGAAGCCCAGTGGTGTCGCACAACGACTGCTACAGGACTAAAAGATCAAAAGGTGAGAACATAATTCTAGTCACAAAACATCATGATTATAACAATGTTCCATATCACAAACATACCCATAACATAACATAACAATGAGAATAACAATGAAATATCAGGATAAAATGATATTACGTAAATGTCTCCCTAGCCTGCGGCTAGCCTGAGGCTATATACCGAGGTAAAATAGATTAGTTAGACGAATCTTACCGTGGTATAGATGATGGATAACTATTGTTTTCCCGAGGTATAAGCCTCGGCTAGACGTGGGTGAGGGCCCACTCTCCACACCCTACCACGTCTAGACTGTTGCTTGTACCAAGGAAACATTAGTTTTTTTAATTTGTTATTAGAGATCATTTTATCCTGAATTAGTAGGTAAAGATTGCTGGACCCGGATGTGCTTACCTCTCCCTCACCCACGTCTAGCCGAGGCTTATACCTCGGGAAAACAATAGTTATCCATCATCTATACCAGTAAGATTCGTCTAACTAATCTATATATATATATATTATATATATATATATATATATATATATATATATAGATATATTCATATATAGGATGTATAATTTATTATGCGTATATAAAAGGGGCGAAGCTCTAACCTGATAATTATTATTATTATTTATGTCGATGTTTTATGAGTCGATGATTTGAGTCGATGTATTATGTCCAATCGGTGACTTGCCCGTATTTGCCCCGGTATTGCCTAGGTGAGCGCCACCACCGGCCAATTCCGGCTTGTGGGCAGGCAGGGCAGTCACTCATATATATATTTTTATATATATTTAAATATATATATATATAAGAAGCTTTTGTAAGGTTGTATATAGCCCTGTTCACACACGGGCGTTAAGTCGCCTCAACTAGTTCGCTTCATCTAAGTCGACTCACATTGGCCGTGTGGACGCGACGCTGAAGCGAATTAGGGCTAAGTCGATTCATCTAGTTCGCCTCAAGTAGACCGCATAGCGAGGTAGTTTATATGAAGCGAACTAGCTTAAGTCGGCCCATCTTGCTTGTGTGGACGGTAGCGGTTTACTTGAGGCGGCTTAAGCATGTCACACGCATGCACAGTCGAGACCTGAGTTTGTTGATTTTCCGGTCGATCAAAAGCACATATTATATAATTTGGTCTATGAAACCGCTATCTGTGCACAGATATTTTTTTCATTATTTATTTTTAGGTTTTCACTGCCCAGCAGAAGTTTTGACCGTTCTAAAACAATATGATTCAGTCGATACATATCTAGGTCGAACCCACACTCTCTCATGGTGACGTCGACTAACCAAAAGTGGCGCTGGTTAGTATAGACGTGCTCATGTGCAGATATCGAGTTCCGCCTTAAACCGCCCCAAGTACTGCATGTGTGTACTCGACACACTTTCACGCCTAGTTCGCCTCATCTAGTTCGCCTTATCTGGTTCGGCGTAAAGTTGTGTGTGTGAACAGGGTTTATGATTGGATCCAATATCCTGATGTATCCTTAGCTACTGTGGCCCATTTCAAAGGTCAGCTATAGATTATAAGCCTACTTAAGCTTTTTCTTCCTATCGTCTACTTCCACTATCAACAATCCAACCCATGTAATCAGCAAAATGGACTTTGTACCATTTATAAAGGCGTGAGGTGTAGAAACAAATGGATCTTGTAATTACTGGTTCTCTACTACACAGTATTTTATATGGTTGCACACATATATATATTACTGAGGTAATTAACAACACATGCGTATATACCCAGCTAGGATTGATTTTCTTCGTTGCTTTTGTTTTACGTTCTGGAAACATCTATGGTCATATCAGAATGGGTACTGACTTGTGACAGTGCACACTCATTGCAACTTTATAGTGCTGCACCACTGGGAGACTAGACGGCCATCACCATGACCTGATTTCCCTCTCAGTCATATTATCCTGATGCTGAGGTACCAATCATTGCCATATCCTAGTAACGCTGAGTGCCAGGATAGGTAGATACAAGTGTCAATTGTGTAGGTCATCGGTTTGATTCAGCCCACATTCGAACTCTTGACCTTCCACATAGGAAGCCTGCGCTCTACCGATTCGGCTACAACAGGTCTGCAGCAACGGTCAGCATACGCGTAGGGGCCTATAAATCCTGCCCAGTCCAGTTTGACATTATCATATTTCGGAAAATATGAGTAGGGCCTAGAGCGATTTGTCTTAGCTCATATTGACATCAAACGTTTTAAATGATCCTGATGAAAATTCACCCCCACCACCACCTTGTGACGACCTTACAACTCACCCTAACATTTACCCTTATAACTCTCAAGCTCACACTCATCTACCCTGACTCCCACCCTCATACTCACCCTAATTCCCACCCTCATTGACAGAAACTCAAAACAATCGGACTACTTCGACTCAAAGTAAATTAGAGTTGGGCTTTGAAACCAAACACCCAGTATCCGAGTGAGTATCAAATAACAGAACTCGGACGTCAGCCAGATGTTGCAAAACGACCATAAGCATATTCAGTGCTATACCGAGCGACCCAACCAGCCACGGTGCAACCCAACCAGCCACGGTTGAACTCGTTTGAGCCAGTTTAAACTTGTTTCCGGTACAAAGGCTAGGGGACCAGGTTGGAAACTGAGCGATAATAGCTGAAAACTCCTGTGCTTCTGCCTGAGCAAATGAATGCCAGGGGACCAGACTAGACCTCCACAGAGCTAGCAGTGTAGTCAAATATTATTTGAGTAGTTTATTGTTCAGACATTATCACATTTCTATGTATCTTTTGCACAGATTAAATTGTTTGAAGTATATTTGAAATTGATCTACATTGATTTCTGTTTAAATCACACAATATCACTACTTACTGAATGGGAAACTCATCCTGCAAGGGTATGCTCGATATGACCCAGTGGTCAGCCATTTTTGCTCCTTTCGTCGCTGTGGACCCTTCTCAAAACGACCGGAAATATGATATCGGATATCTGACTGCTGCTGTAAAACGAATGAGCGGTTGCAAATCCTTTTCATATGTTGGCGATCAATCGACGATCAGTCCCAGACTATAGTCGCTATATAATACCCCAATCACACGAGGCCTGTGTTCGCTTGTGATCGTTTCGCGACCTTTTTGCGACCACCATACGACCAGCTTACGATCGCTCGGCGACCAATCGGCGACCGCCGCACCAGGAGCATCAGAATTTTGGTCGCCTGACCGCGTCTTTGATCCAATGTAGCAAGCGAACGTTGGCCGTAGTGTGACTGGGGCTCGTAGATGGGCATTTTGATCACCGTCCAGCCTGCGACCAGTCGGGGACCATCGCCGACTGATCGCCGGTCGCTGACTGGTCGCTGATTGATCGCCACCCGATCGCCACCGACAATGTGCGAACCTAATGGTGCTGTCACATTACGACGCTTCGCCCCAACGTATGTCGACGTGTGTGATTTTTTTGCGCTACGTCCGGATACGTCAGTATGCGTTATGTGCGCGTTAGGCACGCATTGGTATACGTTGATCTACGCCGACGTTCAGCGGTGCGCGTCAGGGGGTCGGCAAAGTTTTGACATACGACAACTTTCGACATACGACAACACGCGGGTGCCAACATTATGGCGATGTTAGATGGACATCGAGATACGTTAGAGGTCCGTTGGAGGAACGTTGTCCTGACGTTGTGTGACTTTGTCATACATTGACTTTTTTTCCTGTGATGGCGAGCGTTCCATCAGTGCTTCGGTAACGTACCACCGACGTGTGATGACATTGATCTAACGTATGCATTATGTATGGCCGACACCCTGTTGGCGTTTTGGACGTGTTGGCCACGCATCTGCCGCTCGCTTAACATTGGCAGGCGTTCTACGAACACTTTGTGAACGTTTAGCGAATGTATTGTCGGCGTTTTCGGTTTGAGTATATAAAGGGATTGGATTTTCATGTTTGACCAGAACAGCTCAGCTCTTGGGAGATGATGGATGTCCCTGCAAGGCACCTGGGGTAATACCAACTAGCCATTCTCTAACATCACCATAGTGTTAACCAATTATTACTTTACCATCTCAGAAGAAGGAGACGACGTCGACTGAGGAGAATCTGGATGAGAGCATGGATCCAGAGGCGGCGACAGTTCGGTCTGTCCGACCATATTCTGGTGGAACTCCGTAATGAGGACACAGCTTCTTTCATCAACTTCATGCGGATGCCTCCCCAGATGTTCGACGAGATGCTAGCCAGAGTGGGTCCTCGGATAACTAAAAAGTACACAACCTTCTGAGAGCCGCTCGAGCCTGGCCTGAAGCTTGCCCTCACTCTGCGTCACCTAGCCTCTGGGAGCAGGTATGCCTCCATGAAGTTTGGGTGGAGTTTCCCCCACAACACGCAATCACTCATTGTGAGAGAGGTGTGTAAAGCAATCATCGCCGAATACATTGACGAGACGATGACCTGCCCCACGACTCCTGATAGATGGCGTGCCATCTCGGAAAAGTTCATGGGGAGGTGGAACTTCCCCCACACATGCGGAGCACTAGATGGGAAAACATATCACATAGTTCTGTTCCACTTGGGACACCTTGACTATGGTGCGATATCCACACTCAGTCACATTATCCTACTACTGAATTACTCACTGTTTATACCTTAATAATCGCAAGGTATAAATGTTGTCTTTGGTTTAACTCAGATATGGAAGTAGTATAGGAGGGTTCTTTTGAGTGTAAAATTACGTAATCCTAGCTCTGAGAGAGTCCATTGACCTTAAATGCCCCTTCTGAGAGAGTCCATTGATCTTAGATGACCCCTTCTGAGAGCGTCCATGTGTGTGGGGGGGGTTGTTTGTCCTTAGATGACCGGTTTATCCTTAGATGACCTACTTTAGGTATTGTTATTATGCGATAATGCGTATGATTGTGTGTGTCTGTGTGTGTCTGTGTGTGTGTGTTTCTGCCCAGATCCCCCCCCGTAGAATCCAAAGCGGTGACGTCATTGAGTGAGTTGGTGTTGGTAGAGGTCATGGAGTTAATTTATCCTAGCCATCTGTCGTTTTGTGTGTGTGTGTCCGAGCGTGTGTGCATGTGCGCATGGGCACGTGTGTGGGTGTGCTTCCCCCCAACCAACCCCCCGAAAACCCGAAGCGGTGACGTCATTGAGCTAGTTGGTAGAGGTCATAGAGTGCATTTATCCTAGCCATCTGTTGTTATTGTTTTTATGTGTGCGTGTGCATGTGTGTGCACTTGTGTGTGTGTATGCATCATTGAGCTGGGTGAGGGTGTTGTGGTGGTGGTTGTTACTGCTAAAAATAGAATCGGGGAGGGAGGGGGTAGACACTTTCAGCAGTAACATCTGCCACCCCCAGCATTCCCCCCCAAAAAAAAACATACGGTGACGTCATTGAGCGGCGGGTTAAAACAATAACAACAGATGGCTAGGATAAATGAACTGTATGACCTCTACCAACATAGAATCGGGAAGGGAGGAGGGTAGAGAGTTCTAGCAGTAACATCTGCCACCCCAGCCTTTCCCCAAAAATAAACCCCATATGGTGACGTCATTGAGCGGGTTGGTGATGGTGGTGGTGGATGCAACTGCTAAAAATAGAATTGGGGAGGGAGGGGGATAGACACTTTTAGCAGTAACATCTGCCACCCCAGCCTTCTCCCCCAAAAATCCATACAATGACGTCATTGAGTGAGTTGGTGCAGGTCCAGGTGGTGGTGCTGGTGGTGGTGGTGGATGTTACTAATAAAAATAGAATCGGGGAGGGAGGGGGTAGACACTTTTAGCAGTAACATCTGCCACCCCAGTACCCCCAGACCTCCCAAAATAAAACCAACCCATACAGTGACGTCATTAAGCGGGTTGGTGATGGTGGTGGTGGATGCTACTGCTAAAAATAGAATCAAGGAGTGAGTGGGGTAGACACTTTTAGCAGTACCATCTGCCACCCCAGCCTCCCCTCCCCAAAAACCCATACAGTGACGTCATTAAGCGGGTTTGTGATGGTGGTGGTGGATGCTACTGCTAAAAGTAGAATCAGGGAGGGAGTGGGGTAGACACTTTTAGCAGTAACATCTGCCACCCCAGCCTTCCCTCCCCCAAAAAAACCCATACAGTGTCGTCATTGAGCGGGTTGGTGCAGGTCCAGGTGGTGGTGGTGGTGGTTGTGGATGCTACTGCTAAAAATAGAATCGGGGAGGGAGGGGGTAGACACTGTTCGCCATAACACCTGCCACCCCAGTCTCTCCCCCCCCCCCCCAAAACCCATACAGGGACATCATTGAGCGGGTTGGTGATGGTGGCAGTGGATGCTACTGCTAAAATAGAATCGGGGAGGGAGGGGGTAGACATGGTGACGTCACTGTATGGGTTTGTGTGTGTGTGTGTTTACCCCAACCCCCCGATTCTATTTTAGCAGTAACATCCAACACAACCATCACCAACCTGCTCAATGATGTCACTGTATGGGGTGGTTTTTTTTTCCAACTTCAGTCAGCCCCATAACAGTTAGTGTTGGAGTTTTGGATCCTATTTTTTGTTGTTACCAGTATCATGTGTTGTTGACATTCGATGAGTTTGTAGTTTGTTTATTTTGTTGTTCGCCCGCATCAGTCACATTATTCTGACACTGAGCCAACCAGTCCTTACCCTATCCTAATAATGCCGAGTGCCAGGCTAGGAAGCAACAAGTATAAACTTTTAAGTCATTGGTTTAAGTCGACCAGGATTAAAACCCATGAACTCATGGGTTCGGATCCCACGATCTACCAAACCAGGAGAGAGACGCTCTACTCATACAGCCACCCCGTCTGGTTTTTGTATAATGTGATGTAATGCTAATGCAAATTTAGAAGGAGGGATTAAATTTTGTTATCTGCATGAAGCAAATGTTACTATCGAACTTTAGATTTCCAAATGTCTTCATTGTTGTGGTGGTGGTCTTGGATGATGGTGCACATTCCAAAGTGAAACAATGAAAATCTGTCCACAGTTTAATGAAGTTCAACTTTCAACTATGGGTAATGACAAATTCCTAATCAAATTATTTCTAGACTGATCCTTCCCCTTTCAGATTAATATCACCATGATCAAACATCCTGCTTTGAGCTGACATAATTCCAGGACATAAAACCCAAACAAACAAATAAATCATGACAATCAATTAGTTCTAGTCATAATTGTATACTGTTCACTCACCCCCAGCACCAACCCACCCTCCTCTGATTTGACATCCGTATGAAGTCAGTTCCCTCCCACTCCCTGTGATATGTGTATGTAGCCCGAGCACAGGCAGGCAGGGAGTCCTAGTGCATCGCAAGCACACACACATAGGGCTACACTGAATGCTAAATAAAGATTACTTGCGGTACACACCTCAATGTGTACAAACCTCATCTGTCACACGGTGTTAGATAGATATGGTGCCCAACATCCCACTTACATCCTTAAAACGGTCTATTCGGTAGTGCGGGGGCCTCATGTGTGAAAGGTTGGCAGTTTGATTCCAACCAATAACTTTAAAATGGTTACTTGTTGCTTCATAGCATGGCACTTGTGAGAGACATGACTACCCGAATGCACCCACATGTGACGTGGGGAGTCGCATGACCGAATGAAGTTGTAATGGAAAACCGTGATCATAAGTGACTTTATTTTGCACACAGTTTGCCATTACAACGAAGTTTCTCAGCATTAATAGGATAGAGTAAGGACTGGTTAGCTCAGCGTCAAGAACATGTGACTGAGTGGGATATCGGGTCATGATGCCGGCGGTCTGATTTTCAGTGGGGCAACACTATAAAGTCACAATAAGTGCACTTTAGCAGTAGCACCTGGTGCCCTGGAGTTTGACGCGCCTGCCTTGCAGAGTTGTAAACCACTGCCTTGTGGTACAGGTCCTTGACACAACCGAAGGCTAAGGGAGCAAACCCTAAACAGAAAACCATGTCACTGTGGCAGCATTAAGGGCGGTTGATGTATGGAACTCCCAACATCTCCCGACCAGCCACTGCAGGGACAAATAGTTTTGCGCCTGTCTTGACATGTTCTTGCCGGTGTGAAACCTCTATTTGCTCCCGAGAGAGTGCCGCTGGTAACTTGCAAAAGCCAGCAGCACTTCAACACTTTTGCAGGCAGCTTTCATGAAATTGAACCCAACTCTACAAGAACCCGAGAGGAGGAGATCATGGTTGACGGAAACAAGCTGAACTCTGTTCCGGAATTCACCTATCTCGGAAGCACTATATCAAGTGATGGACGCATTGATGCTGAGATACAGAGGAGGATGGCCAAGGCTAGCGCATCTTTCGGCCGACTACGCCAGAGACTCTGGAACAACCACCATGTGTCCATTCGGGTCAAAGGTAAGATCTACCGCGCAATCGTGCTATCCACCCTACTATACGGAGCCGAGGCCTGGACAGTGTACAGACGGCAGGTGAAAAAGCTGCATGCCTTCATGATGCGACATCTGCGTTCAATCATGAGGCTAACCTGGAAGGACAAAGTGACGAATAAGGAAATACTCGAACGGATGGGGCTGCCCTCTATGGAAGATCTTCTGATCAAAAAGAATCTCCGGTGGACTGGACACCTCATGAGGATGTCATCAGACAGGCTACCAAAGCAGATCCTCTATTCTCAACTGTCTTCTGGCTACAGAAAGAGAGGGCGCCCCCGTCTCCGGTTCAAGGATACCATCAAGAGAAACCTGAAGCTGAGAGACATTAAGACCGACTCATGGATGCAACTCTCACAGCAGAGAGCTAAATGGAGAGCGGCAGTCAAGTAATGAAAGCAGTCTTTGTCGCAACGTGACCGACAGCATGATGATGATGACCTGGTGCCCTAGTTGATGAGATCACGGATTGCTGTTTTTTGGTTCCCCCTACATCCAATAGCAGCTACCCTTTCTATTCTATCACAGGTCGAGACACTTTTCACTTTATTTATTTATTAAGTATTAAAGTGAGAATGGATAACATATCACAGGATATTGTGCAATGTACCTGCGATCCCTATCGATGACATCACAGATGGTGTGGGTCTTTTCACTAACAGTCACAAATATGCCCTGTGACGGCTCAAATTAATGTGAATAAAGCAACCATTCATATCAGATTTTACTGTGCTTGTGTTGGAGTTTTTGATAGGTCTAGTGGGAAATTTGATGTGGTTTGATCTCCCTACTCGAATCGAAGAACTGAAGATGGAAAGAAAGATGCAAACACTGGAGTGTAGGTGCAGATTTGTGTTACCCCCGAGGGGTCCTGAATTGAGCAAGGAATATCCCCAAGGCATGTCCATACCCCTAATCTAAAACACCTTTTTATTAAATTTTTATTTTTATCTGTTTGTTACATTAGTTGATTAAGCAGGCAAAATTTAATATGTGGACAATTGGTCTTCCTCATTCCACTGCTCCTTGCCCAATCCTATTAATGCTGAGTGCCGAGCTAGGTAACGTCAACTATCAATTTTTACATCATTGGTTTGACTCGACCAGGGTTCAAACTTGGGGGATTCGAAACCCACGACCTACCAGTACCATCACATCTGTTAATTTTAGACCGCTTAGATTCCCATAATTCAAAAACACCAGAAAACATTGAAATTATGTAATCTTTGAAGGAAACAAAGAACTAGCGATTTTAATCTCACAAGAGTGAATAAGCTCTGCTTAGGTTAATTGCTTCTAGTTTAATTGTTTCATCATATTTCCTTCCCCATCATAACAAAATACTTCATTTTGGTTGTATATTTTGCTGTTGTTTATTTTCATGGACAAAGAAGATCACCAACAAAGAAGTTCTCAGAAAAATTAAAAATAAGAAAAGCTTGTTTGCCACTATACAGACAAAGAAACTTATTTATTTTGGCCACATCATTCGTCAGAGTTCAATATACCGTACATTGTTGGAAGGGAAGGTGAATGGCAGCAGAGGGAGAGGGAGACCAAGAACATCATGGTTTACAAATATTTCACAGTGGACAGGCTTGAATTATTCACAGTCTATCAGAACAGCACACCATCGGGACAAGTGGAGAACCATTGCATCCAACCCTCGACTAGAGGACGGAACTATTGATTGATTGATTGATTTTGCTGGTGGAAGCCCCTCCCTCTCTTGTCATTGGATGTGCTATTTGATGCGAAATGGTCCCGCTCTCCAAGCATAATCCCCTCTATGTCCCTCGCTTCCCTGGCAGTCCCTTCCACTCACCCTCCACCCCTCCCAAACAGCTGCTATGTGATGCAGAACGAAACACATTCTCAAAGCATATACCTCCCTCCTCTCTCCCCTCACAAATGTCTGGGTGTGTGTGCATGCCCAGTCTGACACATACACACATACACACACACACCACCCATCTCCATACTAACCATAGTAATGAAATACTCTCAACCAAAGTGAAATAATGAATATCTGTCCATGGTTTAATGAAGCTCAACTTTCGACTATGGGTAATGACAAATTCCTAATCAAATTATTTCTAGACCGATCCTTCCTCTTTCAGATTAATATCACCATGATCAAACATAAATTTACAAATTTACAAAATCCATTCAGGTAGAAATGAAATAAACTAACTGTAATGCCATCCCATTCGGGGAGAGCGAGTTCTCCATAATTTTTAATTATCCCCAGTTGGGTATCATTATGAATTCAGCATGAGTGCAGACTACCACAAGTCGGTAACCATCCTGCTTTGACCTGACATGATTCCAGGACATAAAACCCAAACAAACAAATAAACCATGACAATCAATTAGTTCTAGTCATAATTGTACATCCTCCTCTGATTTGAATTCAGCATGAAGTCATTCCCTCCCACTCCCTGTGATATGTGTATGTAGCACGAGCACAGGCAGGCAGGGAGTACTAGTGCATGACAAGCACACACACATGCCGCTACACTGAATGCTAAATAAAGATTACTTGCGGCACAAACCTCATTGTGTACAAACCACATCTATCACATGATGTTAGATAGATGAGCCTGTCTCAAAAGGTGATCACTCAATTTGTTTGTCCATTCTAACGATTGACACAAAACAGCACAGAAATGGTTACACTGAAAACACAAGGACATTTGCTTCAAATCAATATGTATTCTATTGGGATTATGAAACACCATGTAAAAAACAGATCAGTTTATCCTGAGCAAATGCATAAGCAGATAGTATGTTGATCATTACAATGGACAAAGTTTTGTCCCATATTGCTTGGCACCTTTTGAGACAGTCTCAGATACCATACCCAACATCCCACTTACCTCTTTAAAATGGTACATTCGGTAGAGCGCGGGCCTGCATGCAAAAGATCAGGAGTTTGGTTCCCAGTCAAGTAAAACCAATGACTTTAAAATTGTTACTTGTTGCTTTCTAGCCTGACACTCGGCATTAATAGGATAGGGTAAGGATTGGTTAGCTCAATGTCAAGATAATGTCACTGAGTGGGATATTGGATCATGATGCCGGTGGTCTGATTTCCCAGTGGGGCAGCATTATAAAATCACCATAAGTGCGCACTGTCAGAAGTTGATATCCATCATGATATGCCCTTAGATGTTGCCATGACTTAAATTTCCAACAACCAACCAATCCTACGACAAGAACTAAGTCTCCAAAGTGAAGGTCATGGGAGGGCGCCAGGCCTTGACTACCATGATTGCGGTTCACTATTGTCTCACCACCATCTGCCCCACCCTCCTCTTCCCTGACCCCACCTTGAACCCAGTTCCCTCCCCATCCCTGCTACTAAATACAATTGTTGGAATCTATGGTGAGGTTAATAGTACTTCAAATGTCTGGATTTTGCCTGGATTCCATGATAGTAAATTAAGCCTATGAGACCTTTTCAATGTTTTCACAGAAATTCACCTCCATTCAGGATAAGGGAATCCCAACACCAGCTGACCACTGACCCAACGCAACCCCACACATAACTCCAACACAGGAGAGCCAGCCAGATATCAAAGCAACACTAGCCTGAGAGACAGTTAAATGATTCAAATGTATCTAAAATATTGTGTTAATATTAGATAATAAATGTAGAATTAGATTGTTTGATTATCATATAATGTTTTACATCCTAGATATTTGAGATATGATGCAAATTGCAGATTTAGAACAAATACAAATCTTGGAAACCTGCAAAATCACTAGCATGTGTGCCAGTGCACTTTCTCTATTCAGGGTACTCTCACTACTCAGTAGACCCAAAGACCCTATAATACTAAGACGGCTCATTCCCTATCTCTCCCATGGTAATTTAAATTTTGCAGTGCCACCTTGTGGTGGGTTTGATCAGCCCGGCTGCTGGTTGATGTTTCACATGTAAACACATACAATTATATTATACATGAGATAGGTAATTATGAATACACATCAATATGAAATTATTATGAACAAATACACATCATCATCATCATCATCATTGCCATCATCACACATCTTTCACATTCATATATACATTTATACATATAATATAGCAACTGTTTAACCAAGAGAACAGCCAGCGCACCAAGTGGTGGGTTTGATCATTTTGATTACACAGTACAGGCTGAGTGAGCCGTCTTAGTATTATAGGGTCTTTGGTATACCCCCATCATGTTTCCTTGCACATGTCGTCCCCTGCTGCTCACCCATGGCATCTTGCTATTAAACATATGACTGTTATGCTTCCTTGCGCATGCGACCACATAACCACAAACGGATATATGCACATGCTATTGCTATCTAATTAACAGCAGACAGTTTTGTTTGTTGTGATTTTATATCCTGGCAACATCTAAGGTCATATCAGGTGGTAGTGATGAGCTAACCGAACAATTATAGCTCTGCTCAACTAATTGCATGTCATAGTCTGTTTGGTTTTATGTCCTAACAACATCTAAGGTCATACTCATCGTTTGGTACTTACAATCTTGTGACAGTGGGCAATTATGATAAATTAAATATTTGTCTATGATATTTTATTCATGGTGGTTCAAAAAGAATAGAGACCATTGAAATGCTCACTTGCCCTTGTTCTGTATGGTTAAAAGCAAATACATTTTTTAAGTCTTGTGAGTGTGAGTGACTTGGATTGATTGATTGATTAATTGGTGGTTGTTTTACGGCGTGTCGGCAGCATAGGCCATATTCATGGCGAGAAATTTCTTTTTTTGTTCAAACCATCGCTTTTACATGTAAAAGCAGACAATCAATTATGTGCCAATAGACACTCATTAAATTAGAAAGCTCACAATCATATATTTGTGGTCAAGGGAAACAAATTCCCATAGATAAAGAAAAATTGTATTAATAATTGATAGAATCTATTTAGTAAACTATATGAGGTGGTACAGTCCAGCTGCCCTCAAAAAGGCTAAACTGTTTTCCTGTTTTACCTTAGTAAAAAGGTCATGCATACTTTCTGCAGTGTAGAACTGTTGGCACATGGCCAAAAAAGTGACTTGGAGGATTTACACCATGTTGACAGGTATGGCAAGGTTCATGGCGAGATGTTTTTATTTTTTAATGTTGTTTAAAAAAGAACAACAATTGTTAATGTTTTTTTTACTAAGTTCTTGTTGTCAATTTTGATATATCAGATCTAAAATATGTACATTGTACTCAATTTCCATTCTTTACACATTCATTTCATTGTCAATCCCTATTTCCCAGTATGAATATTGGATATAAATTAGGGATAACACTGGATCAGACTTTATGACTGTGCTTATATGTAACGGTTATTGGTGGATGATTGAGTGAGCCCATCGTTTTGTCATTGTTTACTAGATGTGTTGTCTCTCCTGACTCAACCTCACCACAAGCCTAGATCACCACCATCACACTACCACCACCATCCCCCATCTTTTTTTGCCTTCTTGTTCATTAGATGTGATATCTCCCCATCTTTGAAACCATCATAACCCCAATCTTCATAATCCCAGCTGAGTAGTGAATTCCCGCTTTCCACTCCCTCCACTCCATGAGTCTTCATGGTGAGTCATCACCCTCATTAGATAAGATATTGCAATGACACTACATCGTCTTTACATAGATTTAGGAAATCAATTATTTATTTATCATTGGTGTGTACTGTAACAAGTCAGGACTTAGATGGTGTTGGAAGGCAAAACCCTAAATAAACTATCTTCCTTGACTGACATAGATGCCCTTCTCTTTACTAGCACTGTCTATTCACCATATAAATGATTCGTTATTTATTTCACAGTGGTGAACAGACAAGCAATATAAAAGGATGGTCTGAAGATCAAATGGAATAAATACAGTGGACAAAGTAGAACATAGGGCTGAAACAGCATATGTAATTCAGGGATGTCAGATCTCAGCAATTTTGTAGATTTCCATAGGTGTTGGTAGTTTACAATCAGTCTTATTTCTAAAATATTCTACAATATTCTGACTACATAAAGTAGTCTGCATATTTTCTCGACCTATTACTTCAATAACACAAAATTCCAAGATTTGAAACCATCAACCATGTCTCAAGGGCCTGATGATGAAGCATGTTGGGTCGGCGATTGATCGTTGATGGACCGACAGCTGTCTGCCATTGAGCGGCAACTGGCAAGTGTTGGGAGGCCAGCATCCCCCTGTACTGAGTGGGTGTTGATTTCCAGGAAAATGCAAAGAGACTCTCAGAAAACAAGGCCGCGCATGGCAAACAAATCTGAGACAGTCCAGATAGCTTGTGGCATGTAGGCCTATACCGTATCCACACTGTATTAATATATTAACAAACAAAAATTTAATCAAAACGATAGAAAAGCCATAAAAATGTTTTGGTTAGGATTCAGGGATGGAGTGGGTTCTGGTATTTTTTAATGCAGTCAACATAAACCATGGAGAGGCATATATAACAACATGGACATCTAAGATTCAATGAGCTGTTATCAGTTTGAGCATGATATCAAAAACACATATTTCTCGATCTGCCTGTTTTGTGGACATCTAATTATTATTAAAATGAGACACAGAAATATAAACATATCTTATTTGAAATTAAACAACATCAAGCTATGATCAGTGCAGCACAAACACTGTTTGTTTAGATTTAGTTTCCACAATATTTATTTTACCTTATTTCTTTGGTCATTTAAAAAAAAACATGCTTGGTCTGTTATTTTTAATTTGACAATTTTAGAGGGAAGGGAGAGGCATACAGCCAGCTGACACACAGGAACTTTAGATTCACCCTAACCCCCACCATGAGTCCCACCCTCAGTCACACTCACCCTAACACTTACCCTAGTCCCAGTTAAAGTTAACTATATGGTGGACGGCGTGAGCGCCATGAGCAAGGAGTCAACGTGTAGCGCCACCTGGTGTATTAGTGAAGCAACCACTTGATCATTTGTATAATTCTGGGCTTTCACGCCAGGTGGCAGCATATTAGACCAACTGCATGGCGCTGAGGCTAACTTTTGATTGATTGGTGGTTGCTTCCGTGCTGCCTCAATTTACAGCAGTATTTGTCATTGTCATTTGTCACGGTTATTGGTCGGTTCGCAGAGGCTGTCTTGTCGGCAGTGATGATTGGTTGGTTGTTGGAGATTTACGTCCTGGCAACATCTAAGGTCACAGCAGGACGGCCCGACAGTGATGAGAGAGCTACCGATAGCTAGGTTAGTCCATATATTATAGACACCCTGACCAGATACGTCACTATCACGTGACTCACACTTTGGAATAGCCTGGTTGGCAAAACAAGTAGACGGGTAGTGTTTTCTGTAGAAATCATCCAGTAGCGCAATCTTTCAATGTAAATGACATATGAAGATGGCATGAGGAAACTCAGAGAAATGGGCATGGCGGTGAGTGCGTGTGGCGGTGAGTGGCCATGGTGGTGAGTGGGTGTGGTGGTGAGTGGGTGCGGCGGTGAGTGGGTGTTGCAGTGAGTGGGTGTGGCGGTGAGTGGGTGTGGCGGTGAGTAGGCTTGGTGGTGGTGGGCGTCGCGGGTAGTGGGTGTTGCGGTGAGTGGGTGTGGCAGTGAGTGGT
This sequence comes from Branchipolynoe longqiensis, assembly GCA_030323885.1. NCBI lineage: Eukaryota > Metazoa > Annelida > Polychaeta > Phyllodocida > Polynoidae > Branchipolynoe > Branchipolynoe longqiensis. The sequence continues at coordinate 54,017,811 of CM059197.1, forward strand.
TGTGGTGGTGAGTGCGTGTGGCGGTGAGTGGGTGTTGCAGTGAGTGGGTGTTGTGGTGAGTGGGCATGGTGGTGAGTGGGCATGGTGGTGAGTGGGCGTGGTGGTGAGTGGATGTGGTAGTGAGTGGGTGTGGTGGTGAGTGGGTGTGGCAGTGAGTGGGTGTTGCAGTGAGTGGGTGTGGCGGTCAGTGGGTGTGGCGGTGAGTGCGTGTGATGGTGAGTGCATGTGGTGGTGAGTGCATGTGGTGGTGAGTGGCCCTGGTGGTGAGTGGGTGTGGCGGTGAGTAGGCTTGGTGGTGGTGGGCGTCGTGGGTAGTGGGTGTTGCGGTGAGTGGGTGTGGCAGTGAGTGGCTGTGGTATTGAGTGGGTGTGGTGGTGAGTGGGTGTTGTGGTGAGTGGGTGTTGTGGTGAGTGGGCGTGGCGGTGAGTGGGCATGGCGGTGAGTGGGCGTGGTGGTGAGTGGATGTGGCAGTGAGTGGGTGTGGCGGTGAGTGGGTGTTGCAGTGAGTGGGTGTGGCGGTGAGTGGGCATGGTGGTGAGTGGGCGTGGTGGTGAGTGGGCGTGGCGGTGAGTGAGTGTGGCGGTGAGTGGATGTGGTGGTGAGTGGGGGTGTCGGTGGTGGTGAGTGGGTGTGGGTGTGGCGGTGAGTGGGTGTGGCTGTGGCGGTGAGTGGGTGTGGTGGTGAGTGGGCGTGGCAGTGAGTGGGTGTGGCGGCGAGTGGGTGTGGCGGTGAGTGGATGTGGCGGTGAGTGGGGGTGTCGGTGGCAGTGAGTGGGTGTGGGTGTGGCGGTGAGTGGGTGTGGGTGTGGCAGTGAGTGGGTGTGGGTGTGGCGGGTAGTGGGTGTTGCGGTGAGTGGGTGTGGCAGTGAGTGGCTGCGGTGGTGAGTGGGTGTGGCAGTGAGTGGGTGTTGCGGTGAGTGGATGTTGTGGTGAGTGGGCGTGGTGGTGAGTGGGCGTGGCGGTGAGTGGGCATGGTGGTGAGTGGGTGTGGCGGTGAGTGGGCGTGGTGTTGAGTGGGCATGGCGGTGAGTGGGAGTGGTGGTGAGTGGGTGTGGCGGTGAGTGGATGTGGCGGTGAGTGGGGGTGTCGGTGGTGGTGAGTGGGTGTGGGTGTGGCGGTGAGTGGGTGTGGGTGTGGCAGTGAGTGGGTGTGGTGGTGAGTGGGCGTGGCGGTGAGTGGGCGTGGCGGTGAGTGGGTGTGGAGGCGAGTGGGCGTGGTGGTAAGTGGGCGTGGTGGTGAGTGGGCGTGGCAGTGAGTGGGTGTGGCAGTGAGTGGATGTGGCAGTGAGTGGGGGTGTCAGTGAGTGGGTGTGGGTGTGGGAGTGAGTGGGTGTGGGTGTGGCCATGAGTGGGTGTGGTGGTGAGTGGGCATGGCGATGAGTGGGTATAGTGGTGAGTGGGTGTGGTGGTGAGTGGGCGTGGCAGTGAGTAGGTGTGGCGGTGAGTGGATGTGGCGGTGAGTGGGGGTGGGGGTGGAGGTGGCGGTGAGTGGGTGTGGGGTGGTGGTGAGTGGGTGTGGGGGTGGCAGTGAGTGAGTGTGGTGATGAGTGGGTGTGGTCGTGAGTGGGTGTGGTCGTGAGTGGGTGTGGCGGTGAGTGGGAGGGTGTGGCAGTGAGTGGGTGTGGTGGTGAGTGGGTGTGGGTGTGGCGGTGTGTGGCTGTGGCAGTGAGTGAGTGCTTGTGGTGGTGAGTGAGTGGGTGTGGCAGTGAGTGAGTGGGTGTGGGGGTGAGTGAGTGGGTGTGACAGTGAGTGAGTGGGTGTGGCAGTGAGTGAGTGGGTGTGACAGTGAGTGAGTGGGTGTGGCAGCGAGTGAGTGGGTGTGGAAGTGAGTGAGTGGGTGTGGCAGTGAGTGAGTGGGTGTGGCAGTGAGTGAGTGGGTGTGGCAGTAAGTGATTGGGTGTGGCAGTGAGTGGGTGTTGCGGTGATAGAGCTTATATTATAAGATTATTAATGGAGTCTATGACAGTGATGTCACAACAGGTTTATTCAACCTCAGAATAGACAGCAACACCAGCGGTATAAAAGATCCTCCTAGACAGGCCCAGACTTGAGGTCAGGAAACAGTCATTCATGGAAGCATTGAAGCATTTGAGAGAAGGCTGGATAGGCATTGGAGAGGACACCCACAATTGAGGTGTTTAGCAATAGGTAAGGTGTAATATGTGTCTTTCAAGTCAACACTGGCCATCAGGACATGGGTTGTATTAATTAAGTGAGAACATCTCAAAATGTTGGTATTCTACCGACTTATTCACCAGTACCACGTGCAGAAACATTCTGTGACTTCGTTCTGAGAAAGACATTTAAAATATATTCCTCTTCACTCTGTGTATATTTCCCTAGTGCAATATCCCTCCTCACAATCAGAAGGGGTGTACAACCCTAGTCTCCAGCAGAGTAATTCCTATATGTGTCCATAATGCAAAGCTTGTCTGCAGAAAATCTGAACGGGTGTAGAACCTTGGCCTGCAGCGGGGTTTCCACAAGGGGGATACTCTCCTTCTGTCACTGAGTGGACCAAAAGGAAAGCGATTACTCATAGGTAATCATGGTTAGGACGGTATGCAATATTTTTACTGGGCTTTTGCCCCTGGTGGCATCGGTGGCGTGTCTGCGGTATGCAAAGTACCCATAAGTAACCCTGGTTAGTCAGTATGCATTTAACACGGGGCCCCTGGCCCTGCGCGCGAGGAGGCGAGTTGGGGTAGGTTGTGAGATGATTCGCTTGTGGGAGGGAGACAGGTGGAAGGACCCTTGAAGTCATATATTTGACCTCAATGCATTCAGACCTATAAATGAGTTCAGACCTAGCCATGGTCACTTATGGGTATTTTGCACATCGCAAATACGCCACCGACGGCACCAGGAGCAATAGCCAGGTGTTAAATGCGGTCAGATCTAACCACGATCACTTTCAGGTATTTTGCACAATGCAAATATACCACTGCTTACACAGGCAGGGCCCATATGCATGAAGCGGTGTTAGCTTACACTTGGTGTGTTTGAGCTAACACCACTCCTTGCATACTGAGTTTTCACCGCTAACCTAGAAATCCCTGCCAAAACCAGTTTTGGCTCGCTAACACCGCGTCATGCATACGGCCAGCTGGGCCCGTATTCATGTGGAGGTGCCAGGGTAACTCCACCCGGCTAACGGTGGAAAATTCTTATTCATGTCCCGGTGCCAGCGCTAACCGTCGACCGTAGCCTAGGCTAAGCTACCCCAGTTTCAAAACACGTTTAACTGCAAGCCGCATCGCTTAGTGTGGCGGCCACCGATATATTATAGCCAAATCTATTCAATGCGATCATATTTAACATATTTACAAATTAGATATGCAATAAGTGAAATTTAATCGAACCGTTATTAATGCTCCCGGCGCATTGGCGGCGTTATTCATATTGTCAAATCGACGAATGTAAAGTAAACAAATCGCCACCGCAGCGACATCGATATTCGTACTGTCCAACGTCAACTAAACATGGCCACCGCCGTTGCCACCATATCGGCGGCAATATATTAGGCCCAAATCTATTAAATGCTGTCATATTTAACAGAATGACATACGCCATAAGTGAAATTTAATCAAATTAACCCTAAAATCGAACCGTTATTAACGCTGCCGCCGCATTAGCGGCGTATTTATATTGTCAAATCGAGGGAATTCCCAAATCTATAAATAAACTCACGGTTAGCTACCCGCGGCGGCTTTGACATTGGTGAATACGACTTGCCCTATTTCTCCAACCCGCCGCTAGCCGCTGATAGCTAGCCAGAGCGTGCATGTAGCACCGGCTACGCCTCGCACCACTACATGAATACGAGCCCAGGTGCAGTCAGTGGCGCATTTGTGATATATGCAAAATACCCATAAGTGATCACGTGACCACGCAACCGTGTCACATCCCGCTGAATACCTTTAGCATGGGACTCTTGACCCTGGTGGTGTCAGCTGCATGTTTGAGATGTATCAAAAACATCTAGGTGACTAGGTGACTGTGCTTATGTTGGTCTGCATTCAGCACAGGGCTCTTGGCCCTGGGCCTGTATGCATGACACAGTGTTAGCGAGCCAAAACTGGTTTTGGCGGGGATTTCTAGGTTAGCGGCGCAAACTCAGTATGCAAGGAGTGGTGTTAGCGCAAACACACCGAGTGTAAGCTAACACCGCTTCATGCATATGGGCCCAGCTGTCTAGCACACACTTTCTAGATGACCACCCTCAAAGCAGTTCGAACCCTGGTTGAGTCCAACCAATTACTTCAAAATTGATACTTGTCACTTCCTAGCCAGCCGCTCAGCATTATTAGCAGATTGGGAAGGACTCGTTGGCTCAGTGTCAGGATAATGTGACTGAATGGGATATCAGGTCATGGTGCTGGTGGACTGGTCTCCCAGTGGGGCAGCACGATTAAGTCACCATGAGTGGGCACTGTCACAAGTCGATACCTGTCCTGACATGACCTTTGACATGCCAGGATGTAAAACTCCAACAACTAATACCCACCTAATACGGACACTGGGGATAAATATTGGGGGGTGCTGGTCAGGCACAAGCCCTCCTGTAGTATTTTCTTTTATTTGGGGAACATCGATACATCTTAGAGCATTGCAACACATTTCCCCGACAGTGCGTACCACATAGAAGCACTGCGTTCCACAGAGAACACTGCAGTGTGACAATGCGTATTGTGTTGCACTCACATCACACTACATGTCACTGCAGTGCGTTCCACAGAGAACACTGCAGTGTGACAATGCGTATTATGTTGAACTCACATCACAGTACATGTCACTGCAGTGCATTCCACCGAGAACACTGCAGTGTGACAATGCGTATTATGTTGCACTCACATCACACTACATGTCACACTGCAGTGCATTCCACAGAGAACACTGCACTGTGACAATGCGTATTATGTAGCACTCACATCACACTACATGTCACACTGCAGTGTGTTCCACAGAGAACACTGCAGTGTGACAATGCGTATTATGTAGCACTCACATCACACCACATGTCACACTGCAGTGCGTTCCACAGGGAACACTGTAGTGTGACAATGCGTATTATGTAGCACTCACATCACACTACATGTCACTGCAGTGCGTTCCACAGAGAACACTGCAGTGTGACAATGCGTATTATGTTGCACTCACATCACACTACATGTCACACTGCAGTGCGTTCCACAGAGAACACTGCAGTGTGACAATGCGTATTATGTAGCACTCACATCACACCACATGTCACCTGCAGTGCATTCCACAGAGAACACTGCAGTGTGACAATGCGTATTATGTTGAACTCACATCACACTACATGTCACTGCAGTGTGTTCCACAGAGAACACTGCAGTGTGACAATGCGTATTATGTAGCACTCACATCACACTACATGTCACTGCAGTGCGTTCCACAGAGAACAGTGCAGTGTGACAATGCGTATTATGTTACACTCACATCACACTACGGCCGTATTCGATTAACACGATACGGGCGACTCGGGTCACCGGAGTTGCTAGAATTTCAAATCGAATACCATGAGTGGAGTTGACAAAAACATGTGCCATGTGCAAAAAGTCCCGACCCCAGTAACCCACGTCTTGGCTGGGGGTGATTAGGAACGATGGTGTCATATTTGCACTGGTACCATCCTGTAGGATAACCGCTACCAGTACCAGTCCTCCATGTTTTTTTTTTGGTAATAACCCAGATTAATGAAATGGAAATATATCCAAACTATGCAATCATAAAACACTTTAAATCCTATTTTGCTGTAGTTATATCAGTTATTAAAAAATATATTTTAATTTTGGATTAAGCCACCATTTTTTCCACGCCAAGCATGGAGAAGCATGTTCATTTATTCAACCCGAGTCTGTAGGATGTGTGCATGCGCCAAAAAAGTGACTCGGCTTAGCAAAGTTGGTTAATCGAATACGCCCAACATGTCACTGCAGTGCATTCACAGACACTACAAGTCACTGTAGTGTGACCCTGCGCATGGTGTTGCATTCACAGCACACTACCTGTTACTGCACATTGTAATATATGCGTAATTGATATCCAGACATGCGAGGAGAACAAAGGATAGGTGCCTGGGAGGCAGCTGCCTTAGTGCCTGGGCGACGAATAAAGTCACTCGTTAAAGGCACAGTCACACCTTACCGGTGTGGCGGTTTCAGCGTGTTCCCGTGCTCAGACGTGTCCCGTTGCTTCTGCGCATGCGCGGATTTCGCATCAACTCGGATCACCCGAGACACTTATTGGCGCATGCGCACATCCTACACACTCGGGTCAAATAATCGAATACGCTTCTCCGCGCTCGGGTGGACAATTTTTTTTTTTTTTTTAATAACCGATAAAAAATACAGCAAAATAGGATTTAAAGTATTTTATGATGGCCTAGTTTACCTATATTTCCATTTAATTAATCTAAGTTATTCTTTTTTGGCACACGGCACGTGTATTTGTCGACTCCACTCGCCGTGTTCTATTTGAAATTCTGACGACTGGGATGACCTGAGTCGCCCGGTTAATGTTAATCGATTACGGCCATGTTTATTAGATTCTGACGCATGCGCAGAAGCGAGGTACACGTCTGAGCACGGGAACACGCTGAAACCGCCACACCGGACTGGGGAACCGGACACTGTCCGGTGAAATATGACAATGTCTGGTACATGTCCGGTACTCATCCGGCAGTGCCCTGTGGTGTCCGGCGGTGTCCGGTACAAGTTTTGAACGTGCACAAAACTTCTACCGGACAAAGCCGGACTGACGTGTCCAGTTGGTGTCCGGTTTGTCCAGTTGGTGTCCGGTACACATCCATACATGTCCGGTACCCATTCTTTGGTGTCCGGTTGGTGTCTGGTTTGTCCGTTTTGTCCGGTTCTCGTCCGGTTCTCGTCTGGTACATGTATGGTACATGTACGGTACTTGTCTGGTCACCCGGCGGCAATTGACCCAATTATGCTCCATTTCGTTACATTTCGATACATTTTGTCAGCAGACACCACCGGACTAGACAATTCTTCGTCCGGTTCATGTCCGTTGCTCAATCCGGTAAGGTGTGACAGGCGCTTAACCGGAAGTCAAAGGGTGTTAGCGATTAATCAACTCGGGTCACCCGAGCCACTTTTTGGTGCTTGCGCACATCCTACAGACTTAGGTCGAATAATCAAATACGCTTCTCCATGCTCGGAGTGAAAAAAATGGTGGATTAATATAGCGATATAGCGAATGGTAGACAGGAAGTGTGAACACTTATTTGTCTGTCTTTTTTTTTTTTTTTTGTGGTACATTAGTTGTCCCAAGCAGGGGAAATCCCAGTCACAGATGACTGGTCTTCCCCACTCCACTGCTGGTCGATAGAAAGCCCGAGCCTACACTTTTACCGACCCAAGGGATTTTTAACCTCCCACACCATATAGACATGGTATGAGAGCAACCGGCCTTTGATGATGCTGTAAGTTATACACAGCGGTGGAAATCCAAATTGGCAGAGCTGGGGGAACGGGGAATCCGAAACCTTTTTTTTTTTAAATAACCGATATATAGCTACAGCAAAATAGGATTTAAATTGTTTTATGATGGCATAGTTTTGTGATATTTCCATTTCATTAATCTATGTTATTACCAAAAAAAACATGTATGACTGGTACCGGTGGCTCTTATCCTGCAGGACTGTACCAGCGCAAATGTGACGTCATTACTCCTAGCCACCCCAGCTAAGAGGTGGGTTACTCGGGTCGGGTCATTTTGCACACGATGCATGTATTTGTTTCCTCCAGTCACGGTGTTCTATTTGAAATTCTGACGACTCGGGTGACCTGAGTCGCCCGGGTCGTGTTAATCGATTACGGCCAAAGTGTTCAGACGTTATACTTTCACACACATCATGCATGCATATTCCAGAATTCAACATTGACCTCGGGAGTGTCTATAGCATGTGATTCTAGTGAGAGGTTCCTTGCACTATGGTGGTGCCCCTAAGCGGACATTTTAGGAAGGTACCTTTCAGAGTCACCTGGAGACAACACTCGGTATCAATCTGCTGTGATGTACCTGATAATCAAGACGCTAGAGAAACCACATATTCGATTAACACGACCCGGGCGACTCGGGTCACCCGAGTCGCTAGAATTTCAAATCGAACACCGCGAGTGGAGTCGACGAATACACGTGCCGTGTGCAAAACGACCCGACCCCAGTAACCCACGTCTTAGCTGGAGCCTGGCTAGGAGCAATGACGTCACATTTCTGCTGGTACCTGTAGGCTAACAGCTACTAGTACAAGTCCTACGTGTTGTTTTAATGCTTCTTTTTTTTATAGAAATAATATTCACCCCTCCCAGAGTAGGGGTGAAGGCCAACGTAGTCTAAATACGACGAAAACTGCTTTAGTATGGAACAGGAAGTAATTAAGAGGAGTTCATGGTTCTATTCGTAAAAGCACACACAACACAGTTTGAAACGGATTGTATATCTCAAGCTAAGCAAACTCATTAGCAGAGGAAAGATCAACTTCATCCACCAAACTCTCTAACTGCAATTACAGACACAAGTCCAACGTGCCATCTATAATGAACAAGTGTTCCCCTGAATAGTATGTCCATAATATTTCATTAAAATTATATTAAAATAAATAGATCATCATCATCATCATGCTGTCGGTCACAATGCGACAAAGACTGCTTACATTACTTGACTGCCGCTCTCCATTTAGCTCTCTGCTGTGAGAGTTGCGTCCATGAGTCGGTCTTAATGTCTACATTTCATGAAAGGTGCCTGCAGAGGTGTTGAAGTGCTGCTGGCTTTTGCAAGTTACCAGCGGCACTCTCTCAGGCAGCAAATAGGGGTTTCACACCGGCAAGAACATGTCAAGACAGGCGCAAAACTATTTGTCCCTGCAGTGGCTGGTTGGGAGATGTTGGGAGTTCCATACATCAACATCAACCGCCCTTAATGCTGCCACAGTAACATGGTTTTCTGTTTAGGGTTTGCTCCCTTAGCCTTCGGTTCTGTCAAGAACCTGTACCACAAGGCAGTGGTCTACAACTCTGCAGGGCAGGGGCATCAAACTCCCTGAGGTATTGCCATACCTGCAATACCTGCATACACATAAAAATAATAGAATAAATAGGTAATCATATATTATCTAAAACAATGTGGTGCTTGAATATCACTGGTGGGGCCACTTTGCTAACCACTCGTGACTACCTATGTCAGTCTCAGGTGCATACGGTTCTGACCATGCTTCTTTCCCAGATCAGAGTGCAATACGCAGCACAAAGTAAACTGCAACTGTCAGTGTCAGATGGGATCTGATTGCAAAGGACCCAATTTGCCAACAAAGTTTGCAGAAATTGTCCCATTGGATTATATAAGACATTTAGTAATTATATCGGCATATGCACACATACATACACTACATACATATAAAATATATAATAGCCAACGTCATTCATACACTACATAAAAACATACATACATACATACATACACGTGGAGTCGAGCTATATAGGCCTATGTGATGTAGAAGGGACTTATATGAGAATAAATATAGATGCAGTCTATATTATTATTACTGTTCTTCCTGAATATGACTGGTAGCGCCATCTCGCTAAGGGCTGAGGACTGCCTCAAGGCCCTGCCACACTACAACGTAATGACGTCAACGTAGGGAGAACATGAAAAACGTCGAACTTCTCGGTGTAGTATGCAAATTTGGGCACAAGTTGAACGTGGATGCAGCGTAGTTGACGAGAGCGTAACGTCGGTAAAGCGTAGTGATAGCGTCATTCAACGAGAGAGGACAATGTAATGACGCTCACGGAACGTTATGAATGTTATTCCATCGCCAGAACTACATTGCTTTACGTTACCTTACATTACTTACGTCATTAAACGTTGGCGAAATGCTGAACGTACATTGGACGTACGTTCGGTGTACATTCTCCTGACATTCTCCTGACATTCCCATTACGCCACATGGACGTTTCCACCGGCTTTAATGTGGGTCAACGTAGTGGAATGTAGTGAGGAGCGTTTGACTAACGTCCGTTTAACGTCATTGACATTCGCCAAACGTGTACAGAACGTACGGCGAACGTAAACCCTTACGTTTGAGTTATGTCGAAAGTTTTGAACAGGTTCAAAACCTTGATGCGCGCCGACGTAACACGACGTAATGTGACGTAGCTCGACATCAGTCTAATATCATTGTGACGTCATCATAACGTAACCCAACGTACGTCAACGTAATGATGAAAAGTGACCATGTCAGGCTTACGTTGGCTCGTTACGTCGTAGTGTGACAGGAGTATAGGTCTCAGGTGCATACATGTCCCGCCATGCTTGTTTCCCAGATCAGAGTGCAATACGCAGCATAAAGCAAACTGTGACTGCCTGTCAGACAGGATCTGATTGCAAAGGACCCGATTTGCCAAAGAAGCTTGCGGAAATTGTCACATTGAATTATAACATTGAATTTAGTAACTATATTAGTATCTGCACACATACATACACTACATACATACATAATACATGTAGAGTTGAGCTATAAATGTGATGTATAAGGACTTATATAATAATAAATAATAGACGCAGTTTATATCATTATTACTGTTCTTCCTGAATATGACTGGTGGTGCCACTTCGCTGAAGGCTCGGAACTGCCTATGTCAGTCTCAGGTGCATACGGTTCTCACCATGCTTGTTTCCTAGATCAGAGTGCAATACACAGCGTAAAGCAAACTGCAACTGTCAGACAGGATCTAATTGCAAAGGACCCAATTTACCAACGAAGCTTGCGGAAATTGTCACATTGAATTATAACATTGAATTTAGTAACTATATTAGTATCTGCACACATACATACACTACATACATACATAATACATGTAGAGTCGAGCTATAAATGTGATGTATAAGAACTTATATAATAATAAATAATAGACGCAGTTTATATCATTATTACTGTTCTTCCTGAATATGACTGGTGGTGCCACTTCGCTGAAGGTTCGGAACTGCCTATGTCAGTCTCAGGTGCATACGGTTCCCGCTATACTTGTTTCCCAGATCACAGTGCAATACGCAGCGTAAAGCAAACTGTGATTGTCAGACGGGATCTGATCGCAAAGGACCCAATTTGCCAACAAAGCTTGCGGAAATTGTCAGAAAAGGCGGGCGGGTGGAGTAGCGGGCTGCCGGCCACCGTCACACTTCCAGCCGCTAATGTGGAATAAGCTCCTTTACTGCGCAGTAGATTGCTTCACTGCGCCAGTGGCTAATTTGGCCGGCACACTGCACTCAGAGGGCATGGTTAACAAAAATTTCACCGACTGTTTTTTGCAAAAATGGTGCAAGTAGCCTCTAGGTGTGTCCTATTATTAAAATTATGGGAAAATAAACATAAAATGATAACATAGGGTAGCTAACAGAGACTGCACACACACTGTTTTCACGAAAATTGTGCAAGCATAGGTGTGTTATATGACACAATTATGTGAAAATAATCAGACATAGGGTTATAGCTAACAATGAATGCACCCACTGTTTGCATTAAAATTTCTTTGCTGCTAATAGGGTGTTAAGTCATCACTAATCAATCAATAAACAAGGACATATTTTCTCTCAGTTATTTGTCAGCAATTTAACTGTGCACACACAATCAGTAGAATATATAACGAGCTATAGTGACTTACTTCTACCAAGGCCATGCCACCTGTTTATGGTCATTATCACCGACCGGGATTATATATATATATATATATATATATATATATATATATATATATATATATATATAGTGCCAATGATTTTCCCCGATTGCGGAAAACGGACGGAAATCGCGGATTGTCAAGTTTCAAACGTTCATAAGTTGGAGCGAAATTCCATAATGTTGTGATTTATATGCATATTTATTGACTTTACTTATATCTTATTAACTTTTATATGTTATATTCAATTTCATGTTCTGTTTTATGGATTTCAGATAGTCATGATCTCCAATCTAACATCAGTATTTATTTTAATTTTATTTGTCATTCTTTTGTGTGACGATCATGTTGCGATGTATTACATTATTATTTCAATTGGTATCATTATAATAAAATTGCAGTGTCAAGTTGAATGCTAAAGTCCCCATCACCATCTCAATGTCTCTTACTCTGTCATCAGAAAGCTCTTTACCTGCAATTAGACAAGATTCAATTAATTCTAACATGATAGCAATACATAAGTAACGTAATCAAGCATAAAATTAAACAGTGTGGAATGGAATTTGTTATTCTTTTCTGAAACGGTATTGAAAAGGAATTTGCTATTTGGTGAAACGGAATTTGCCTTATTTTGAAACGGAAACTCATTGGCATTTGTTAAGGTATATGACAAAGTAGTAAAACACAGTAAGAATATGCTGTAGCTCGTATATATAGATCAATATGTATATGTATATATATATCAGTGATAGAAATGTGCAAAGTTGTTCACTTGTCGTTTGGACAAGTCTGGTGTGATTTTTACTTGATGCCTGAATTTTCACTTTTCCGCAATACTTACCTTAATTTATGTGTTGTATAAGTAAGTATATGAGTATAATTAATCGTAAACTGATTACTCATGAACTGTGTCCTTAGTTGAAACCAAAATGACACTAGACAACTAATGACACTCAAATACTCGAGCGACTGGTCAGGCCTCCTGCCTCGGCTGGTGCTGCCACCTGACCTATCCAGCTGTCCTGGCTCTGTCTGACGCCATATAAATATATAGGTTAGAGAGGTTTTATTTTATATATATATATAGCCAATCAGAGTTGTTTATTTCCATTGCAAATGGCTGCCCCCTATGGGTGGCGCCATTTGAATCTTGCTCTGAATCTTTCAACCTTTCCATATCAGCCATGTTGAAATACACCACGTGACCTTGTAGATGGAGCCACAAGACACATTGAATCATACATATAGAAACCCACTTCCACTCCCAGTCGAATAGGAATTCATAAAGAAATATTTTGATATGCGCATAGAAAGGCCCAGTCGAATACATCCATTGAAACATGAAGTGTGGTACTCAGATTTATATATGCATAACAAATTATGGAATATATATGCATATATATGTATATATATATATATAAGTATATACGATTAAACATGTTGTGACACTCATATTTGTATATAATTATTTCCTACAAGATGGAAGGAAAGACAAACAAGGTAGTGGGATCGAAAACTGTATTCTCTGGCAAGAGGTAAGTGCCCTATTGCCGATAAACAAAAATGCTTAAGCGAGTGGTACAGGCAAGAGGCTGAGTAGTGACAGCTGAATAGGCCAGGTGGCAGCACCAGGCAAAGCAGAGAGCCTGTCCATTCGCCTGAGTTGTTAAGTGTCAGTAGTTGTGAGGTGTCCAGAGATGGTGCAACCAGAGGCACCATTAAAGGATAATCGGTTTACGGATAATTATACTCGTATAATGCTTATACAGCACATATATATCAGCGTAATTCTCGACATAGTGATTTTACCAACGATTCCTGACATGAATAATCAATGCATCTTAATTAAAAATAACACCTAGAAGGGGCTGTTCAAGCTCAAACCCAGTATGTCGGGGTTGGGCTTCACAGAACCACTGTACTCTCTGAATGTGCCATCGCTATTATTGATAATATTGCGATGTCACAAATGGAAAGGAGAATGGAGTTGCATAGTTTATAAGGCACATTCAAAAGGTTTCACAGTTTGGTGTAAGTGATAATGGAGTTTGCACTACATTCCAAGTCTGTAATTTTACCCATAACATCACTGAAAACAATCAGTAAGACTGAATGATACTACTACCAGCTGGCTACTACTAATACTAATAATACCTACGGTTTGACCACAGACCATCAGACACTTGTTGGATTCTACATAACTCATAGAGAATACGTTCTTTCAAGCTATGTAAATTATAACTAGTTAGTTTGTGGTGATTGCTTAAACAAGTTCCATCGTCCGATGAAAACATCAAACTTGTCAAAACCAAAGCAAATATCCAGATTTGATTTTACATATCCAACAAAGTGATTAATTTCTAGATAATGTAATTTGAGAGATATTTGACTTCTTCCGTATGAAGATTTGCTCACGGCCGTTAACAATGCATTTCAATGGAAGTGTCCCTGGCAAACTGGTGTCCCTCGGAATCCGCATCACCGCCCCTCGCCACTCAATAGACTACATCACGGTTCCAGCGGTGCGGTGCATTGTGGGATGGGTCAGAGCAAAACAACCCCCCCAAAAGCACATGGCACATGCTAATACACTGGGTGCAGCTATGAAATGTGCTAGTTTCAGATCATCTCAACTCTTGTTTGAAACATAGAATACTAACTAAAAATATATATACAATAAATTAAGATATTAATCTGTTATCCAGCATTGCATTTACATTAATATTATCAGCACATCTTATGCTATGTGCATTTAGATTTAGAAAGATCTAGGCACTCAGACTAGTGTTAAGCCCTGTTCACACGGGCAATGTAAATCGATTCGTAGAAAGCGACTTGTATAGTTCGCCTCACATTTCTCGTGTGAACGCACGTCTGATGCGGATTAGGGCTGATTCGACTCACGTGATGCGGATCGTGTAAACCACCTAAGCGAGATAGTCTACGTGAATCGATTCCTGTGATGCGGATAATGTTGCCCGTGTGGACGCAACCAATTCGCCTCACCTGATTCGATTTGTGTGATGCGCCTCACATTTTGTCCGTGTGAACACGGCTTTAGAGCCACAGCCAGAGTACTCAATGCATTGTCAATGGCAGTGAGTAATCTCCATACAGAAAAAGTAAAATATTGATAAAACCACACCACCTAGGCACAAACCGCTTGGAACACATATAGAAAACAGGTTTAACAAAAAGATTATATTAAATTGATAAGGTTAGGGTTTTGGATTTCTATTAATTTTGAATAAAACTGACGTTTTTCAATCCACGTATAGGCAATCTCAATGGCCGTATGCCTTTGCTTTGCTCCCAAGGCCGTTTTCAGCGCATGCGCAGTCGGAACCGTGATGTAGTCTATAACAATTAAATTATGTATCCCATAATGATGTCACGATATATGCTTCATGTATTGCCAACCTTAATTACCAACCAAGGGTGAGTGAGGCGTCTCCGAAAAAGAAAAACACGTGTGAATGTCCAATAAATGTCCATGTCAATTAATGCGGCTGCTCCGAGATTTTACACCAGGTTGTAAACAAATCACGCCGTCCTCCCTCGTGGCGGTGAGACTTGAGAGTTGTTGTTGTTGTTTTGGGGAGTTTTCAGTCGCATTGGTGCGCTGAAGGCTGCAAATCTACAGTACTGAATGGGCACCACTGAAAGCAGTCCCATGTGGTCGGGAGTTGGCTTCCGGTGGGTAGTGATCAGAGGAATTGAGGGGTAGGGGGGAAGGGGGGGGGAGGAAGGAAAAAGGCAGCCTAAGAGTCCAACCACAGTCCTCTGAGAGGGCCGGGGGAGGCTGGGTGGTTGGTGTAGTTTTACACCTCAGTAAGCCCCTAGGCCATACCAGGATGTGCACCGACTTGTAACAGCGCGCACTCATGGCAACTTTATAGTGCTGCCCCACTGGGAAATCAGGCCGCCGGCGCCATGACCCGATGTCCCACACAGTCACATTATCCTGACACTGTGCGCCCAGTCGACTTGAGAGTGCTTGGGTCACACTAGATAAAAGATTCACCCCGTACTCGCAGTAGAGGTGAATGACACCGTAGTTTAATACGGGCGAAAATTGGATTAATTGAGCGTGTGGCGCTCATTTGCTGTCATTGCTGGGGGTGCTGAGAACAGGTATGCAGCCCATCGCACCTGCCAATCCCAATCCAATAAAGCTAAGACGCGGTATGCGGTATGCGAATGCGGTATATGCGGCATAGATATATGCCGACCCCCAATAGCCGATGTTTACTTTTTGTGTTGTGGGGTCACTAAACAAACAAACACACCAAAATAGATACCCATGACATTTTTTTGGTTTTTGCTCCAAATTTGTGAAGGAATATCAAAGTTACTATTGTTTTCTATGGCAAACACAGCAGTATTCGCATTCGCATTCGCATTCGCATTCGCATTCGCATTCACACCGATCGGTCCATTGGTCAAATCCATTTGGCGCATTCGCATTTGCATTCGCGTTCGCAATCGCATTCGGACGTATGGAAGCACTTGTATGCTTTTACATGCTTTTTAATTTGTTGCCGCATTCGCATTCGCATTCGCATCTGCATACCACATGCCGCATATATGGAATCTTAGATTTAGTCATCCCACTGGCCAACCTTATAACCTCCTCAACCAATCAAAATCCACCCTCAACACCAACCCCTGCCTCGCCCCAGCAACCTTCCAATAGCCACTCGCACACGGATCACCATTATAGTAACATCTCTTCTCAACCTACCCACCCACAACCAATGCACTTAACTCAGTATTAAAATTAACCCGAGCAAAAATAAAAACAAACTAACCACATACAAAATATAGAAAAAATTGAACCTGATATTAATGTATTGCTATGATTGACTTAATTCATGGAGATTTGTTGATTGGTTATTGATGGTATAACAACGTACTGTGATTATGATTGAAATGTTTTGTTATATGTCATGTACTCTATCTGGGAGATCGGTCCATGTGGTCGTGGGTTCGAACCCTGGTCGAGTCAAACCAATGACTTAAAAATTGATACTTGTCGTTTCCTAGCCAGGCACTCTGCATTATTAGGATAGGGCAAGGACTGGTGCTCTCAGTGTCAGGATAATGTGACTGAGTGGGATATCGTGTCATGGTGCTGGTGGCCTGATCTCCCAGTGGGGCAGCACTCTAAAGTTGCCATGAGTGCACACTGTCACAAGTCGGTACCCATCCTGATATGACATTAGATTTTGATAGGACGTAAAACAACCACAAACAAACAAATGTACTCTATTATATCCTTATTACTGCATAACTTCACTTGCATGTCTGGACTTGTTACCCGTTACCCACAGCTGCATGGAGTAGAGCTGGGCTAGTAAGCCAAAGACCCTGCCTGTCTTGAAAATAAAGTTGTGTTATTACCAATATTGCTTCCTACTTCTCTGTTCACCCGGTAGCAACCTGATTTAAACATAGTTGGAAGTACAGTAAATTTCAAACATACTTCAAATTTGTGCCATTCATAAATACATTTTGTGATTATGCCTGAATAAGAAACTACTACTACATCTGTAATCAGTGGAGGTCTCGCCTGGTCCCCTGGCCATTGCCAGGTAGAGGTGCAAGAGTTCTCTGCTATTATCACTCAGTTTCAAAGTTGACAACCAAAACAATGACAATGTAGAAACATGCATGGAGCATGCCAATTTGCTTGCCAAAATTCTGACACCATAGACTTCAGCAGTAACAAGTTCTCTTAAATTGACTTAGTATGCCCTTCTATGTAGCAACAAATGCTTAAAGCTGCATAGTCCGATGAAATATCAAATTTTCAAAACCAAACCAATTATCTAGATTTAATTTGACATATCTAACTTAAATACTGATCCACGTATTAAGCATTTGTTTCTGCATAGAAGACAATACTGAGTCAATTTAACAGAACCTGTTACTGCAGAAGTCTATGGTGTCAGAGTTTTGGCAAGCTTGCCAAAATTAATTTTCCATGTTTGCACTAAAAATATCTCAGAAGTTTACCATTTGAAATAAAAGTAACTTTGAACTAATGTAAAGTAAATACTAATGATCGATCTAATATATTTATCTCAGAAAAAGTACAGAAATTCAAGACCATCGGACTATGCAACTTTAATAAGTTGTGTATCTAGGTTCAAATCTAGAAAAGTGTATTGCATTTAAAAATGTAATGCTTTTATCGGACTATGCAACTTTAATTAAAGGCGCATAGTCCGATGGTTTTGAGTGTCTGTCATTTGTTGATGTATATAATACGTTGCTCCTTATGATCTACCCTTGAAGTAACTTTTATTTTGAATGGATAGCTTTGGTGATATTTGAAAAAATGAACAATTAATTTGGGCGTGCAGGTAAAGATTCTAACACCAGCGGATTCAAATTCATTTCTGCACGTGACAAAACTGAGCAGAGCATTCTCACCACATGTTGTGGGCCCTGGTGGTGGAGTCTCCGACTTGGCCATAAGCATATTCAGCGCTTTACGGAGCGACCCAACCAGCCACCGTGCCACCCAACCAGCCACGGTTGAACTCGTTTGAGTCCATTTAAACTTGTTTCCGGTACAAAGGCTAGGGGACCAGGTTGGAAACTGAGTGATAATAGATGAAAACTCCTGTGCCTCTGCCTGAGCAAATGAATGCCAGGGGACCAGGCTAGACCTCCACAGAGCTAGCAGTGTAGTCAAATATTATTTGACTAGTTTATTGTTCAGATATTATCACATATTTATGTATCTTTTGCACAGATTAAATTGTTTGACGTATATTTGAAATTGATCTACATTGATTTCTGTTTAAATCACACAATATCACTACTTACTGAATGGGAAACTCATCCTGCAAGGGTATGCTCAATATGACCCAGTGTTCAGCCGTTTTTCATCCTTTCGTCACTGTGGACCCTTCTCGACTTCGCCTGAGCATATAGCTCAAACAACCTAATCTAATCTAATTGGTTTCAGAAGTAAGAGCCTATGGCGCCGACGGCACACGCAGTGTAGGGGGCTCTGTACAAAGTGTGGAAATACAAATGGAAAATCAATGCTAAACTACACAGAAAGTGCACAAAGGCTTGACCTAACGACAAGGATCGCCAGGATAGGTACAAAATATGCATTGTTTGGATAACAAAGTAGGAATCTAACCAAAAAGAGTACTATGAACCGCAGCAAACGGAGCTAACCATTAAAAACGGCGGCAAACACGATGAATAACAACAACACACAAGATACTGAGTGTGGAAATACTTAACCTAAGCATAAGGATCACCAGAATAGGTGTAAAATATGCATTGCTAGGATAACAAAGGAGGAATCCAACAAAAAGAGTACTATGAACTGCAGCAAACTGTTAAAAATGGCAGAAAACATGACGGATAACAACAATTAACGCACAGGATACTAAGTGTGGAAATAGTAATACAAAGGCTTGCCCTGAGCACAAGGACCACCAGGATAGGTGCAATTTATGCATTGTTAGGTTAACAAAGGAGGAATCCCAACAAAGTAGAACACAAAAGACAACAAAAGGTGACCGGAGCCGACCGTTAAAATGGCGTAAAAATTGTGACAAATGTAAACAAGGAGATGACAAACACCAAAATGACCAAGGAAGCCATGACAACCTCCAGCAAAGTGGATGAACTGGAATTAAGTGATCAGTGCACTCCTAGGGGAGAACGTCTCCACAATTATCAAGGACTGGATTAAAAAAGAAATTGAACAAACATCCAAGGAAAATGAAACCAAACGTTCAATGACTGAGACTGAACATACAAATGTCAAGGAAACTAAACTGGCCACAGAACATCCACACACAAAATTCCCTGAACCTGGAAAAGGAATTGGAAAAATTACAAACAGCCTACAACAGCATGAAAATTGAATGTGCATGGTACGAGGCACAATATGAAACCCAAGATCAGGAAGCCACAAACAAAAATGGCAGACCATAGGCACTAGGCCAATAGAGAAAAATGAGACTACCACAACACAACTAAACACAGAGAACAACAAAACACAGAGAATCATACCGGAAAAGGAAGGAGAAACCATGGAAGAGACTGTATTGGATCTACTAAAACAAGCGGTCCACCCAAACGTATAGACTTGGAAAAGAATTCAAGAAGAAACCAACAGAAAAAAAACCCAATGAACAAGAAAAGGAAGGAACAGATGGGGAAAAGGCTGCAAATAAAGATGACACAACAGATGATAGAAAGGACTCCCGCAGGCCCAGATGGATAAAAATACAACTAGAAACAGAAAGTCAGAAGAGAGCTTTTCAAAAACAAGAAACGACTAACCAACAAACACAAATTCAAGAATGTCACACTTAGGCCAGACAGGACAGAGGCAGAAATCCTGGATGAGAAGATGGTACAACAAATGTACACCGTAGCAAGAGAAAAAAAATGAAAACATGACAGCAAGAATGAGAGGAAGGAACTTTGAGATAGAGGGCAAGCTGTAGGCCTACAAGTCTGATGAGTTCCAAAAAATACCAGTAAAAGAAATCAACCCAGAAGCGGCAGCAACGAGAGCACACAACTGGGGGATTTCCTTCCAGGGGCACAATGCCCCTACAGTAATTTATACCACTGTGAAAATAATGGCAAAGATGGTAAAACGTGCAACTCGGCTGAACAGTATTACTGCTCGGTCATGGCAAAATATCATAGCAAGATGGATACCACGTGGCTCATCGAAGCAACAAATAACCCAATCACCATCAAGGCAATAGGGAAAAAGATATGGTGTTCACCTGAATGGGTGCAAACAAACGAAAAAGTGATGGAAGACATCATAATGGCGAAGGTCACACAGAATGAAGACCTGAAGACTAAGCTACCAAATTCACTAGGAAAAGCATTCAGGGAATGCACAAGATGCCCATACTGGGGCATGGGCCTGTTCCTGCAGAATGCTGAAGCAGGAGAAGTAGTCAAACAGGGCTACAAAAACAAAATGGGTGAAATACTCAAAAATGTAAGAGACAACATCTGTGAAAATGTAGGAAAGTAACAAAAACAATGGTCAAATAGGGAAAAATCCTGACCAGGTTAAAATCAAACAAATTAACGAATTAAAACAATAGGAGATGGATTAACAAATACAAAACTTGAGGTAAGCACTAACAAATAATCATGCGAACCCCATCAAATCCATAGCATAAGTATGAGTAGGATAGTAGATGTTCATGGATGCCTGATATGAGGCAGACATCAGACATAAACATAAACAAAGCTAATGAACAACTTCCGGTACAACCCAAATTAATGTTCACAAACTAAGGAAGGGGAAGCGCACAGCACGCTACGCATATGGCCTATGCGACGGAGTACACTACATGCAAGCATTCGCCAACAAAGTAGCAGCTAAAGTGTCGGAGTGCATCATCGCTAACAGATGCAATGCTAATGATCACACAAACCGGTAAGTACCCTCTAAAATAGACAAGTTACACAAATGTGTTTAATTGTTTCCGTTTCAGATGTGTGTGCACTACTGTAACAAAATACTAATACAATCCATGCCTTAAAACACTAACACCCACTGTATTATCCTGGTATTTGTCCCCACAAATGACGGAGCTGTCGTGGGAAAATCACTTACTAAAAACGGATCACTAACACCAATTAGCATTCTTACTTCCCCGTCTCTCGGAGCGAGGCAGATACGTAGCAATGCACAACAATATGTATGAACAATGTACATACATTACCATTCCCCAGAACACAGAGATATTCCTACTTGGTGACTTCAATATAAACTATAAAACAAATAACAAAAATAAAAATACCTTAGAAATTCTGATTAAAGGTAAAGGTCTGGTGACAAAATCTTTCGAAATGGAGAGTAATTGGGTCAATTGCCACCGGGCAACCGGGCAACCGGGCAACTGGGCAACTGGGCAACCGGACAAGTACAGTATGTCTACCGTACATGTACCGGACGAGCACCGGACGAGAACCAGATGAAACGAACAACAAAGGACAAGTACCGTACATGTACCGGACGAGAACCGGACGAGAACCGGATGAGAACCGGAAAGACCAACCATCAACCGGACACATACCGGACTTACACCTACCCCCTCACAAGACACCTACACCCCCACCACGTCCCTAAACCCCCACCACACACCTACACCTCCACCACATCCCAAAACCCCCACCACACACCTACACCCCCACCACATCCCTAAACCCCCACCAGACACCTACACCCCCACCACATCCCAAAACCCCCACCACACATCTACACCCCCACCACAAACCTAAACCCCCACCACACACATACACCCCACCACACACACACCACACACCTACACCTCCACCACACCTTAAACCCTCATCACACACCTACACCCCCACCAAATCAAACCCCCACCACAAACCTACACCCCCACCACACCCCTAAACCCCCACCACACACCTACACCCCCACCACATCCCTAAATCCCCACCACACCTACACCCCACCACATCCCTAAGCCCACACCACACCTACACCCCACCACACCCCTAAACCCCCACCACACACCTACACCCCCACCACATCCCTAAACTCCCCACCACACGCCTATACCCCACCACATCCCTAAACCCCCACCAACCACCTACACCCCCACCACATCCCTAAACCCCCACCACACACCTACACCCGTACCACATCTCGCCACCGGACAATTCCGAAAGCAAACCGGACACGTAACGGATGGGTACCGGACATGAACCGGACACCAACCGGACACGTCAGTCCGGCGCTGACCGGTAGAAGTTTTGTGCATGTTCAAAACTTGTACCGGACACCACCGGACGAGAACCGGACGAGAACCGGACCAGAACCGGACGAGAACCGAACATCGCCGTCCACCACCGGACAGTGTCCGGTTCATGTCCTGTTCCCCAGTCCGGTAAGGTGTGACTGGGCCTTAAACGAAACATTGTAAACTCCTGTCGACCCTGGGTGACACCCGACACTCCCCGAGCATGAACCAACAATGCAGCTCCGAATACCCGATACAACCCATATGATTCTGATTGTAGCCTTGACAAGAGAGCGAACCTGGCGAGATACATTTAACCTGAGAGCATACCGCAACCAGATGCAAAGCATTTCCAGATACATCACCCACAGGAGCCATCCAGGTATGTATTGTTACTGTCACACATGTGATGGCTTTGATGTTCCGGTGTGGCGGTTTCAGCTTGTTCCCGTGCTCAGCCGTGTCCCGTTGCTTCTGCGCATGCGAGGATTTTGCATCAACTCGGGTCACCCGATCCACTTATTGGCGCATGCGCACATCCTACAAACTCGGGTCGAATAATCGAATACGCTTCTCCGCGCTCGGGTGGACAATTTTTTCTTTTTTTTTAAATAACCGATAAAACTACAGCAAAATAGGATTTAAAATTATTTTATGATGGCCTAGTTTACCTATATTTCCATTTAATTAATCTAAGTTATTCTTTTTTTGCACACAGCATGTGTATTTGTCGACTCCACTCGCCGTGTTCTATTTGAAATTCTGACGACTTGGATGACCCGAGTCGCCCGGGTACTGTTAATCGATTACGGCCATGCTTATTAGATTCTGACCCATGCGCAGAAGCGAGGTACACGTCTGAGCACGGGAACACGCTGAAACCGCCACACCGGGAACATGCACCCTGGATGATCACATGATACACGACGAAGGAAGGACAAGAGGCAGGGGTGGAAGAAAAACATGTTATTTCACAGATTAAAATGCGTATGTCTAAGTAATGTCAGATATGAATGTCAATAGCAAATGTTAAATTGAAATGTCAAATAGCAATATTAAATGTTAAATGTCAATGTCTGGACCAGCCGGATATGGGCCAAGGTCAGCCTGGGGGAGAAAACAGCATACATGTCCTTTTTCAAAAGTAAAACAAGAAGACATTTTAGCCTTTTTGAGGACAGCTGGACTGAACCACCTCATATACTTCATTAAAACAATTTGTATCAATTAATTCTTTCATCTATTTGATTTAATTATATGATTGTGAGCTTTGAAGAATTCATAAGTGTCGATTTGACACTTGACACTTAATTGATTGTATGCTTTTACATTATATGTAAAGGCGATGATTGAATAAAAAACAAACAATTCTCGTTGTGAATATGGCCTATGCTGCCGACACGGCATAAAGAAACCACCAATCAATCATAAATCAGTGATATAAGTTGTTTTGAATCCAGGCCCTATAAGCACTGATGCAATGACCCAAATAACATAGTACATTGTGAGTGTGTGACTATGGCCATAGTCAGTTGCATTGTATAACCTCTCCACCCACAGGGTGATATTAATTTCTCCGACAGCGTAATCCACCTCTCGGATGGGCTTTATAATTTGATATAGCAGGTTCCCCGCACTATCTGCACTTTTAAGACATTCACAGCGCCACCTGTCAGCTTACCACAGCATTTGCATAATTAAGTATGTGCCCACACTCTCCCAGATGGCGCCACTGTGGTTTTTTTGCAGTGATCTTATATGTCACCATAGTTACAGGTTACTTGTAGTCTGATCACTTTTGCAAGTCTTAAGCTGGGGTTTGATGAAATCTGTTTTTCAAATAAAAATTATTACTTTACTTTCAGCTATAATTAATGTAATACTTGAGGTGAAGTGCTTAGTACGTTAGCGAAGACTATGGTTGGTTGTTGGAGTTTTATGTCCTGGCAACATCTAAGGTTATATCAGGATGGGTACTGACTTGTTTGTTTGTTTGTTTGTGGTTGTTTTACATCCTATCAACATCTAAGGTCATATCAGGATGGGTACCGACCTGTGACAGTGTGCAATCATGGTGACTTTATAGTGCTGTCCCACTGGGAAACCAGGCCGCCAGCACCATGACCTGGCATCCCACTCAGTCACATTATCCTGACACTGAGCACCCCAGTCCTTGCCCTGTCCTAATAATGCCGAGCGCCTGGCTAGGAAGTGACAAGTATCAATTTTTAAGTCATTGGTTTGACTCGACCAGGGTTCGAACCCACGACCCCACGATCTACCAGCACGAGAGGCGGACGCTCTAACTCATTACTTGTGACAGTCTGCACTCATGATGACTTTATAGTGCTGCCCCACTGGGAAATCAGGCCCCCGGCCCCATGACCTGATATCCCACTCAGTCACATTATCATGACACTGAGCTAACCAGTCCTTGCCTTATTCCATTAATGCGGAGCACCAGGCTAGGAAGCGACAATTATCAATGTTGTTAGTCATTGGTTTGAGCGGGAATCGAACTCCCTACCTACTGCATGAGGAGCCTTCGCTCTACTGATTCGGACCTCTCGTCCGGTGCGAGGACTACGTAAACATGTTGACATGTTAGGATGTCCAACATGCGATAAGAATAGAACAAAACGTAATACATGTATCAAATTATTTTTTGTTCATTTTTATTTTTTGCTTTGGTACATTAGTTGATTAAGCAGGGGCAATTTGAATCGCGGACAATTGGTCTGTCTCACATAATTCTCTCGGAATGTGCTATCCATATAAGTGAGAACATATTTCCTTGTCCTTTGTTACCTACTGCTATAAGCAATGAGCTGAGTGTCCGCTTCCCGTTTTGGTAGGCCGTGGGATTCGAATCCTTGCAGATCAAACTAATGACTTAACAATTGATGCTTGTCGCTACCTGGGCTGGCATTTGGCATTACTAGTGTAGTCGTCAGCACTGACCTCTCAGGCAAGTAACCACATAGACAGGTAGGCGTGGGTAGTGTGTTGCTATCAGGGATTCTAGGTGGTGTAATGGTTAGCACACTGGCCCAGAATGCAAAGAGATGTGGGTTCGAGTCCCGCTCTAGGCGCAATATTTCCCATTTTCATCACCCCCACAACACTGGTGCCGTGACCAGGATCCTATACAAGCTATGCGCTGTATAGTTGTTGAACCTACCCTGTGTATGTGTAAGTGCACTGCCCATATGTATGTAATTGTAAGCATTAAAACGCTTACAATTCCAGGGGGACGAGTGGAGTGGTCAGCACTGACCTCTCAGGCAAGGAGCCGCATAGACAGGTAGGCGTGGGTAGTGTGTTGATATCAGGGATCCTAGGTGGTGTAATGGTTAGCACACTGGCCCAGAATGCAAAGAGATGTGGGTTCGAGTCCCGCTCTAGGCGCAATATTTCCCATTTTCATCACCCCCACAACACTAGAATAAGGCACTGATCAGTGGGATGAGGAAGTCCAATTGTCTGCGATCGAAATTTCCCCTGCTCAATACGCAAAACAAAAACAAAACATGCATAATGAATGATATGAGTTTAAATGTGTGGCAGATCTAGATCACTTGATCATTTACCAAGCACTACTAGTGGCGCCACCACCCACCTGGGCCCGTATGCATGACGAATTACTTATCGCCACCCGGGGTAAGGACCGACTTCGGGGTAGCCACCTCCGGGGGTGAGAAATGGGTCGCGTGGTATGCATGGACGCAAAGCGGCGAGGAGGTAGCTATCCGCGTAGTTATTTATAGATGTGGGGAATCCCTCTGAGTAAGTACCCGGCGAGCGTAGTTGTTTTGGTGTTCCGCGCGTGATAATCAGCGGGCGGCTTTCCGGTTTTCCTTTCCACAAGCCATTTGTGTCGAAAGTTATCTGTACGTTTTCTATGATATTGCTTCGTTCATTCGTCATCCCCATCGACAAGGCATAAAATCATCACATACTAAAAGTGTTCTTCTTGCCTTTCTACGCTGTGTAAATATCCCACTCGTTCTTCGCGAAACTTCATCGTCAACTACGGAAAACGGCAGTGCGGTACGTTAACAATTTCTAGTGACCTTTATTTTCTAACAACTAAACCACTGTCGGTGACAAATATTGTGCGAACAGTCTGACAAAAATGTGTCGTATGTTGTCGCTGTTGTAGACATCATGGTAGCTACACTAGCTTTGAGGTAATGGGTCATTTAACTCTTTTCTATTGTCGAACTGTACCCACACGCAAAGGTTATAAACTGCTGCACTCGCCAATAAATGTTTTTTAGTTTGATATGTTTTTTTTGGGAATGGCGCTAATTGTAGCTGCATTTTTTTCTGTTTTGTCACGATTATTGCATTTAGACTACTATTTCTTTTTATGTATTCACTGGCTTATTGATCATATACCCAGGTTCACTATAAATTCTGGCCCTCCTCACGTATGTAATATGCCTCTGCATGCTGTCTATATGAGAGTTGCTAGCTAAATAACGTTCAATTCCTTACCCGTCTTGGCTGTCACTTGTGCTGCTTTGTGTCGAGGGACCAGATTTCTGCTATATTAACTAGCATTTGACATATCCAATATTTCACTTATTACCTAATTGATGGATAATTCGCGCTTCTGTTAATTTCTTTTTCAAACGTTTGTTTTTACTTTTGTGTGTGTTTGACCTTAGCTTTCCCATATTTTCGTAAGCCCTTAATGACAAAGAAAAAGTCTGACTTAGCACCGCTGTCTACATGCAATTTTTATTTGATGTATTATTATCTACCAATTCGTGGAATTTATTTTTTAAGACGTGCTTTACGGGTTATCCAAATGATAATTGTGTTATTCATTGCATTTTTGTTCATTTTTATGACACATCTACCCGTACTAGGATATGCGTGCGATTGGTCTCATTGTCATCAGATGTTACCCTCTTCATCATCATTACAGTCTTAAGGTTCGACATTTAATTTTATTTTTTCTACTTATCTGCAGGTCACCTACTAGGCAGAAAACTCAGAGCGCAATGTCTTGTGTGCCAACTCCCTCTCAGATTTCCACTGCCAGCAAAAGGCCACGAAAGGCAAACTACAGCGACAACGAAATTCGTGTGCTTCTCGAAGAAATAATGTTGGGGAGGATAGTATTGTTTTCCGCCTTCAGTAATCGCATAACCCTACAGGAAAAGAACCGTGCGTGGGACGTCGTGACCGCGGCTGTCAACGCGTGTGGGGTAGCGAAACGCTCGCGTCTGGAAATAAAAGAAAAATGGAAGGGGATGAAGGGTGATGTACTCACGCGTCAGAGGCGAGCAGCAAAAACTGGAGGAGGCCCACCGGAATCGCAACTGCCCTATGAGGAGAGTATCCTCCAAATCATCGGATACGAATCAAACTTGTATGATGGAGTGAGTGGTAAGTTTGTAAATAATGTAATGATTTACAACAAATGAATACCATTACTAACTTGTAAGCCATGCTATTATAAACAGAAAAATGGCTTTGATTTTTATTCGTGTCTGTCAATTTTTACCAACAGCCGTACGTGTGCAGCTGACACATTGCTTTGTGTGACGGATTTGCTTTTAGAACATATGTAACAACAATTATCATTGGACATAGATGCTTTTGTCTACCTCATTGACCTCATCTATCTTACTAGCTCACATTGCTAAGTCCCACCTTTTGGGTGCAGTAATTGTACAGCGCCTACCTTACAGGCACTATTGTAATACATGTTTCCAACCACACTCTCTTTTTCTCTTGCAGCCCGCCATCCGGCAAGCTTTGTCCGTGAGTAACTTAATAAGTAATCACCACATAAATCTGTATAGCATTGATTAATCATTTAAGCAACGTGTAACAAATTCCGTTTTATATTCCTAGAATTTGGAGCATCCCATTATTAAGACAGGTCTAGACGCGAGTAGGTACCATCATCCGTGTCCAATTATAAGATTTTTGTGACACACCGAGTATGTCAAAAAAGTTTAGATTAAAACCCATAAACCTCTATTCTCAAGTTTGCGGGCTCTGTATGTACAATGTTATGAGCCTACCTATTAGACATTTAGTTCACAAAATATGCTAATTGACGCTGAGAGATATTTAGTGAGTAATCAAAATGTACACCGCGGTAATGTCAATTTACCAAAATATCAACACTAAGTACCTAGTCGACTCTAAATAAACTTTCCCATCTTAGGTCGCTATTATCAAACTTCCATGTGACATGTACAAGAATTTGTTTCTATTATCCATGTCTGTCATTCGGTGAACAAGACATAGGGATTGTGTCGAAGCCTTATTACATCATTTATTGATATGCATTCCCATACTAAACATCCATTGAATAAATGTCCGGGTAACTGTGGCCCCATGGACCCATAATTTAAAGCACCCTATTATTTTTTGTAGCCCCCGCGCAAGCCAAACCGTCTGCCGATGAACAAGTAGGCATCACACTTGCCTTCTCTGGCTCGCCCACAGAACACAACGAGACGCACGAGACCCACATGTCCGAATCATTATGATCGGTAGTTCTGAGCAATCCGATGTGTTCCTCCACTCCCCTTCTGGATACAGCAATGGATCGCTCATCGTGCGTGACACTACCCTTTGTTATTGAAGGTATGTAGGGACAGGGGCACGGTATGGGTGGAACGTGAATAATTAACATAACATCTTTGAGTAGCATTATCGCATGCCTTGCGTACACTATCCTAGACTTTCTCATGAATTTTCTGCTGGCGATTCCAATATTTTTGATCCTGCTTATGACAGGCAAGAATAGTTGACAGTTACCCTTACTAAGTAATCCGCGTTGTCTCTGCTCTGTCTTGAGCTATACTAGGCTTAAACACATTAGTTGCCGGAGAGGTTGTAATATTACACAATTGCATCATCCACCGTCTCATATTCTGTAGGTGACGTCGCCTCGTGTGTGCTGGCGGCTCATCCGGAATGTTCGCCGACCCTTACCACCGAAGTCGATGAACCCATGCGCACTCCGTCACTTCCCAGCAAAACACTGTCCCGAGGTGGAAGTGTCCGGAGCCGCAAACGCCTTGCAACGCCTCACGACTTCCCAAATGCTGGTCCGGAAAGAGCGGCCTTCCTGGAGTATCTGAACACAACGTCGGGTAAGAACAAGGCAAAAGCAACATTACTGCAAGGGCGAGTTGAGGGTGAAGGTTTGGAAAGAGAGCTCTTGGTGATGCAGTATAGACGGGAACAGTTGGAAGTGGCCAAATTGGAGAGAGATGGAAACGAGGAGAGGTTGAGGGCGGAGGAGCACCTGTTTAACATAAGGTGTCGGCGAGAAGCTTTACAGTTGGAGATACTAGAGAGGGAGGTTCTGAGGGTGACGGCCGATACAGAGTTGTTGGACTTGAAGCGTAGGCGAGAAGCGTTGGAGGTGGAGAAATTAGAGAGGGATTTGAAGAAGTAATCAGAGGTTATAAAAAATACTGGTGGCTTTAATGATGATATGTAAGATGTGCCATATCCAAGTGATAAAAGAATATCTCCGTTGCTGAAAACAGTACTGTATTTGTTGGAATTAATGACTGTAAGGTTCTATATGATGTTACATATCCCAGTGAGTAAAAAGAAGGTGCGGTGTTAAAGCCATTGTACTGCGCTAAATATCTATCAGATGCCAGTGACTGTACACAGTTCTCGGTGCTATGCACAATAGAGTTGTTAAGCGATTAAAGGGCTCTACTTATGTTTAAGATGTTCCTTATAGCAGTGACTATAGACAATCTGCGGTGCTAAACACACTAAAATTCACTTTTAATTTCATGGGTGTAATTAGGTGTATGGTTAAATCTCAGGAAATGTTGTGAGGTTGGGCCACACCACCCATCTAGCATAAAGCGTTTCGTTCTAACTATTTATGTGTTGTGATAAACTTTTTACTGTTGTTTGTTTCACATGTTTCTAAGATGTTCCATATCCCAGTCCAAAAATATTTGTTATTTGTACTAAGTACAATGTAAGGAATGTTATTAGGTATATGGCTAAATGTAGTGCAAATTGTTGCTCCTTGTCATTTTGACAGGACACAAGGTATAAATGTTTTGTTGGTCTGGGTACACATGTTATAAAAAGTGCGTTTAGTTTGACAACAATTCGTTTACTTGTGGCTATGTTACGATGCGTACATGTGAAGATATACTTGACTTTTCATATGTCACTCTTTTTTTCTGAGTGTTAATAAAGTTGCCAACAGGTGCTATATATACTTTTATCAAAGTGTGTGTCTTTGTATTTATTTCTGAAAAGAATGCTTCTTCTAATGAACAATACATACCAAAATCAAAAGAAGTTGTCCACCATTCTCTGTCTGGCTGCTTTCCCCACCTGGCTGCGAACGCGCTCGGAACGTCTGTAGTTTTCTGGACGGTCATTGTCGCCGTCATCGGCATATGCCTCTTCTTCATCATCTGCCTCTCCGTCGGACTCGGAATCGGAGGGAGCATCGAGGTTCAGGAGTCGTGCTCGATTGTGCAGAATAATACAAACTATTATGACATTGCACGCCTTGACAGGTTGAAGGCGCAGCCGACGCAGACAATGCCATCGTCTTTTGAGTATCCCTATGGACCTTTCAACCAGCGACCTCGCCGACTTATGGTGCTGGTTGTATGCTCTCTGCTGTGGTGTGTTTGGGGTGAGGAAGGGGGTGAAAAGCCAGTCATGCAGCATGTACCCACTGTCCCCAAGCAGTACACCCTTGACTGGTTTGTCCTCGCTCTCGAACGCCGCAAACAGATCAGACTGGCGCAGGATACGCGCGTCATGAACGCTGCCCGGCCATTTTACAATACAATCAATGAACTTTAAATCACCGTCACAGATCACCTGCAATAAGAAACAGGAAACAGTTAGGTACCAAAAGTGAACACAAGGAGTTGCGTGCTGTAAATATAGCGGGTGTTATTTTTATTTGCAAAAACCGTAAAAAGGGCACCAAGTAAAGTCTAATCCACTATAAAAAAAAATCTTTAAATTTACATTATCCAACATATTTAGAAGCACACAACAACCAACAATATCAATACAGATTTGAGGTCATTCCACACATTTCCAATATGGATTATAAAGCCAACAAGAAATTCACCTCACGGTAAGAGACCCTAAATGTAGCGTATATGTAAGTCTAGAAAAGCCTATGTTGGAAGTGGGGTGTGCATCGTAGTTCTGCATCGATGGGGAAGATAATAGTAGGAATTTTTTACAGTAGGCCACTGAAAGTACAGTGCTGAATGGCGTAAAGTGTGTTTTACAAACACATAGCATAGGTGTGAATAGTTGATAGGTATATAGTGTCAGCTAGGTTGGCGAGGAATTGAGACAGGAATTTTTTTGTGATAACGCTAGGCAAATACCCCTGTATACCAAGTAACAGTGTAAATTCACTTGTGTAAATTAACTTGTCCTTGTAAACATAACAGTATAGGCAATTTTTTTACTTAGTAATATTTACCTGGATGTTCAATGAGTGATAGTGTTTGCGGTTAACGAATTCATGCTCAAACTCGTTGGGGGCCTGTATCCTGATATGGGTGCCGTCGATACAGCCGAAGACATTGGGGAATCCATGGGTGTTGAATATTTTCACCTTCGTACGGTCAGCAGCCTCCTGCGTTGGCAGGTTCACCGACTGTTGCAGTTGGTGGGCGAGTGCATCCGTAACTCGTGAAACAGTGCGTGATACCGTCGACTGATCCACGCCCACCAACTCCCCACACACATCTTGGAAGCTACCACTGGCGTAAAAGCGCAGTGCGATCATAACCTGCAGTGCAAGTGTGGCAAACATTAAATAAGTCTTAGAAAATGTAGGTGGCATGAGAAAGTAGACAATGTTTTGCTACATACTGGTAATTGTTGCAAGCGGGCCAGACAATAGGTGTCACCTAATTAGCAAAAATTAGATGTGTATGTTGCTACACAGCAGCGTAATAATAGTATCAAATTCGAACAAATTGAGTCTAGCACAATAGTAAAATATTGACATATTGATCCATTATTTAGTGGCTTAAACTGTCAACGATGTTACATACAATGCCGAAGAGAACAACTTGCATGCCCTGACACCTCTGTAAGGAAAAGGGTTACAAATTTCGGGTTGTTTAGTGTAGAAGAGACGGCCATTTCAGCAAGCTAAAACACCTCTAACTTGGTCGATCTATAGCTATAAAATGGTATTTCGCCAAGATTTTGAAGGTCTCATAAATCTCTATCCATAGGATGCTGTTTCACTGACAGCAAAAGTTTGGAAATAGACAATCACAGCACAGTGACAGTGACACCATTTATGTCCAATCCACCGGAACTCTAGTGTCAATGTGCACATGCGGCGGCATCATAACTACGTCTCGACCACTTGAAAGGTCAAAATAGTAGGTAGAGGGAGAGGAAGGACATATAGAATAAGCTGTAAACACGTAAGACTTACGTCCGTAATGAATGTCATCAACATTAAAGGAAAACAGCACGAAATTACGAGGTGCGTTGTAAACACGTACCTGCAGCACTGGCGGAAGCGATCCCTGTCGGTTTGGATGCTCGATTGCGTCTGTCAACGTATCGGTGAGTGTCAAAATGTCGTGCCTTCGGAATCGGAACTTCTTAAAAAGCTCAAGATCATCAAATTTCTCAAATGGATTAGTCCTATCACGGAAAATACGGTTCCTGGTTAATGGCCTCTCTCCATAAAGCGTCGATATATGAAGACCTCCATTTTGATTCAGGGCCTACCCCAGCCCTTATACCAGCTATGTAACGGGGGTAGCTTACCCGACTTTTATACCCAGAGGTATCCCTACCCCCGGCCCATGCATAGCAACATTTCGCCGCTATCCCGGAAATCCCAACTACCCCCAGAGGTAGGGCGCTACCCCGGCTCCATGCATACGGGCCCTGAGGTCCAATCTCTATTGCCACTATGGTTAACCTGTTAAATGCAGCGGGTTTTTTTCCGATGTGTATATATTTAGATGCAAATATATACATCTACATAATTATATATATACAGTAAAACCTCCCTAACCTCCCACCTCCACAGATCGACCACTCCCCTATATCGATCACTTTATTTCGCTCCCAACAATACATTGTAACCATATTCTAAATCCCTAAACCGACCACCTCTCTAAATGGACCACTTATAGTCGGTCCCAAGATCGGTCGATTTAGAGAGGTTTTATTGATTGTATGTAAATATGTATATATATAAATAATTATATATAAGATTCTACTCACGTACATATATATATACCCACGTATATACTACGTAGATGCGGATGCAACTGAATTGCTCCGTGCTGCCCCCAGGGACTTCCTGGGGGATTCGCAGGATAGTTTGTGGCCGATGCGCTAGATGGCGCCGGGACCCCCAGGTACCCTGCGGGCGCCTGCTGGCTGCATCAGTTTGTGTCCACCGGGCAGTGTAGCCTAATGGCCCTGTCACACTACGACATAAGGCACAACGTGAAAATAATTATATTACGTCAAACTTCTCGGCGTAGTATGCAAATTTCGGCACAAGTTGGACGTCGATGCGGCGTAGTTGACATTAGTCTGACGTAACCGGGACGTGGGCCGACGTCAACAAAGCACCCAACCCAAGGCGACATGTTCACACCAAGTTCAGAACACGTTCGAATGATGTCGCCAACGTTACGCACACGCTACCGGGTCGGCAATGGCGTCAACTATGTCAGGACACATTAGCGAAACATTGGAGCGATGTTCGCTACGCGCCACAGACTCGTTCGGGCAACGTTAGACCGACGTTGACTTAACACTGGCCGCACGTTCCTCCCCGACTGTGCGGCGCTCTGACGTACCGGAATGTAGATCTAATGTCACCGACGCAGCTGTAACGGTCGCCTAACGTCAGTGTAACATCATCCCGACGTAACGGCTTCACGTCGAGCTATGTCGAAGGTTTTTGACATGTTGAAAACCTTGACGCATACCGACATAACACGATGTAACGTGACGTAGCTCGATGTCAGTCTAACTTCATTCTAACATCATCATAACATAACCCAACGTACCTCAACGTAATGACGAAAAGCGACCTACGCCAGGCCCACGTTGGCTCTTACGTCGTAGTGTGACAGCCCTTTTAGGTCTCTCTCATTTCAAAAACTGTTCAACTACCGCGGTACCTCAGTACTGCTCTGCACCTTCCGCTACACCCACCTGGTTTGTCTCTACGGATTACTTCTTACTACTGGCGATGCCAAAGGCGTACTGTGCTTTCTGTAGCCTTCTGCACCAGGAACCCGTCAACGATAACTGCCAGTTTTGGGAAGCTGCTAAATGTACGACACATTCAACTTCGAGATTAGACAAGATGGCGGATGGCAGGAAACCGGTAACCGTCAAATCCGAACTTCAAACATCAGTCGTCCAGGGCGACGACACCATTGACATTGAAGAGCGGGAAATCAATGCCCACATAGAGAAGCTTCAGAGGCGGAAGCGGCTAGCGGCACTGGAGAAAAGCGAGTGGGAGCTGGAAGATGACATCATGAGACTGACATCATCACGGATGACGAGACGGCTGGACGACCGCCAGCAAGAGAAGACGACCGATCGGAGCTCGAGCACTAGGAGGAGCAGACAGTCGTGGGGAAAGAGCTCGACCAGACGACGTTCACCATCGCACGAAAGGAGGAGGCGCCGCTACCGTCATCGGGCCTCCAGCTCAACCTCTTCAGAAGACCATTCAGTGAGCCGTAAACACAAGGTGCGAGGTAAGTGGTCGCCCTGGAGACATGTGGAGGATGGGAAAGACGTGAAGAAGCTCTCGCCATTCGAATTGATCGAAGCAACTGTGAATTGGGTGGTGGCCTCCAAGGAGACTGATGGAGATACACTGCTACGTATCTTGCAACACTTGGGTTATATTGCGGGGAAGGCGAAATTGGGCATGTTCATAGAGGAAAATGGGTGTAAACTACGATCGGGCCATCAGAAAGCTAGCCATCTCCAAGGGGCATGAGGCCTTCTCATCGGGAAACCCAGAGGTGGCCCTCAAATATTATGCTTTTGAGCATATGCGGAAGCAGGGGGGCTCGTCCACTAAAAACTCGGGTAGGGGGAACCACAGTCGATCGAGGCAGCTTTTCACAAAAGATGGGAAAAAACTTTGCTTTTTGTATAATAAGGAGGAGGGATGCAGCCGAGACGACAGCACCTGTAATTATGGTCATTGGTGCAGCCAGTGGGGGAGTAAGGGGCATATCAGAAGCAAGTGCAGCAAGGAATAGGGGGTTGTCGGTGATCCAGCAAGGCGCATCACAAAATTGTGCTCGGGGGACCGGTACTCTGAGGTTCAGTCAGGTTCTAGCATTATTGCATATTGTGCTCCCCACTCGACTCCGGCTTCCACTACCGACTTCCGACCCCCAATTTCTCTGGCCAGTTAGACTGTGTTGAAAAAACCTTTATAGATATGAAGCTTCGTTCTGAATTGGACTGCAGCTATATAACTCGCGCAGACTCCCCTCCAACCTGCACGCACAATGTTTTCGCTGTACCTAAGGCAAGCAGAGAGGGCTTGCGCACTATTGTTGACTGCAGTAAGGCTGCTGACCACTATGTAAATCATTTTATTGACAATGTTGCGAAAACCTTCTCTTATCAAGGCGTTAATGACCTCATTGACCACCTTGTATGCGAAGATTACATGGTGACCATTGATATTAAAGATGCCTATCGGACCATTAACATCCACCCAAGTGACTGTGACGCCAGGCTATTAAACGGGACTTTGGCAAGGGTGCTGGCCCTGAAATATCTTTTGATAATCGCCTATGTATGGGCCTATCTTCTAGCCACTATATTTTTAATCGCATTTCTGATTTTGTGGTACACTGTGGTGGCCTGGAGGGGGTGGACAGGTGTGTCAATTACCTAGACAATTTTGTGGTAATCGGCTTGTCCTTAGAAAATTGCTTAGTCAACCAGCGTAA
The DNA here is from genome assembly GCA_030323885.1 of Branchipolynoe longqiensis. Taxonomy (NCBI): domain Eukaryota; kingdom Metazoa; phylum Annelida; class Polychaeta; order Phyllodocida; family Polynoidae; genus Branchipolynoe; species Branchipolynoe longqiensis. The sequence goes on from CM059197.1 coordinate 54,054,307, forward strand.
AATTGTTGCTATTCTCCAGTGGATTGGTTCCTACCTCAGTTACCCTAAACTCCTTGCTCCATCACAGTGTACCAGATTTCTGGGTATTGACATTGATAGTGTTCTAATGCAACTTCACCTCCCTGCCGATATAATTAGTAAACTAAAGTCCCAACTCTCTGTTTTTCTTGGCAAGCGCAAGGCCTCCCGGAAGGACTTCGAGAGGCTAGGCCTACTGTGCTACAGTCGTCTGCGGGGGTCGCTCCTTCTCCACGAGGATCTACAACGTTATTCGGCAGCTGCAGAAGCCCTACTATGAATTCCGCCTCAACGAGGAGTTCAGGTCGAAGCTCAGATAGTGGCTGGATTACGTGGACCTGTTTAACGGGTATGCAAAAATCCTCAAATCTCATGCACCTGCCATCTCGGTCCACAGCGATGCTTCCGACTGGGGCTTCGGAACGACTTACTCAGATGACTCGTTGGTTGGCTCGTTCTCTCATGACATCACCGCCTCTCAGCGGAGGCTTCATATTAATTTAATTTAATTGACGGCGCTGGGGCCGTCTCTGGCAGGACAAATGTGTAGTCTTCGTTACCAATAATAATAACGTTTGCGCTGCCCTTACCACCGGCCGTTGCACCAACAGACAAACCATGGTTTCGGTTAAAGAGCTATTTTAGACCTCTGTTAATTTTAAATCTGTTTAGATAAAGAGTGCCAACAATATTACCTATGACGCTGTGACCAGTTTTACTTGTCCAATTTGAGAACACCTCGGTCTATGCAGTTCCGGAAGTACCTCCTCTTCATTGAGGAGTTCCATGATCTGTTGTCCCCATTATGCTGCCCCTCCTCCCAGGTCGCTTTGTACATTGTTTGGCTTGTGCACACTTTAAAATTCTCATTAATTACTATTTACATTACCACTTTAAATGTTTTCCTCAAGGCAGAGGGCTTCCCTCCAATTGATTTCTCCTCCCACCAGAGCAGGACAGTCTTGGGGGGGGGGGGGGGGGGGGGGCTAAGCGACCCCTGGGGTGCACCGTGAAAAGGGCTGCCCCTCTTCTCCCCAGGGAACTTACCATGATGTTTGACCTTATGTTGGGCCGAGCGGGCCACATATGTACCCGTGCGGCTATCCTGACAGGCTTTAGTACCTTACTCCGTAAGTGCCAGCTTACAGAGTCGGAATGGGTATTGCGGTGCTCTGACTTCTGCTTCTACAATTGGGGGGATGCTGATCTCTGTCAGGAAGTCAAAAACCATCCAGTCGAAATCATGTATTGCTGATTTCACCAGTCTCAGCATCTCAGCTCTACACTTTTACGTCCATAAATTTAGGCAAAAATCTGTATCAAACCAAAGTAAAGCTGTATCACTAAAAATAACACCAACATCCGTATCACGTGACAGGTCTGCCTACCGTGTGGGGAAGGGTCGGGAGCGTGCCGTTAGAGCGACCTGGAGTACGGGAGATCTGCATTCAGCTACCTAAACCTTCCCCTGGGAAGCACTAAAAAGCCAGCAAGAGGACAAGTCAATACACTTTAGTCCAGAAATGGCCTTATACGCTGCTAGGACGCGAAGTAAGGAAAATTCTTTTTCATCGTGACATCATTTGGAATCACAACAGCTGGACGGCTGAAGTCTAGATTAACTAACCGATAATAATATGTTCTTTTCCCTTTTGGATAAGCGGTGCAATATGACCTGACCAACAATATATAATAGCTTAGAATTGTCTGTACTCCCTGATTAAAAGTAGTAGACCACATTGTATGTATTTTCACATAGTTATCGTCGAATTAGTGGGGCATTAGTGGGGCAAGGTTGGGGGTGGGTGGTTGGTTGTTGGAGTTTGACGTCCTGCCAACATCTAAGGTAATATCAGGACGGGTACCAACTTGTGACAGTGCACGCTCATGGAGACTTTATAATGTTGCCCCACTGGGTGGCCAGGCTGCCATCACCATGACCTGATGTCCCACTCAGTCACATTATCCTGACACTGAGCCAACCAGTCGTCGACCTATTCTATTAATGCCGATCACCTGGCTAGGAAGTGACAAGTATCAATTTTTAAGTCATTGGTTTGACTTGACCAGTGATACGAATCCCACGATCTACCAAAATGGGACAGGGACGCTCAACTCATTCGGCCATCCTGTCTGATCAGTGTGGCGGGGGCTGGCGTAAGTGGAATGACCGATAAATGAGGAAGCAGTAGCGAAGAGGTGTGTTGTCAAGGGGAGCTGGGCGCCCCTAAACAGGGTTAATAGTGTGTGGATCGGGTGGTGGTCAGTTCCTGATGAGCGTTGATTGGTCGAGAGCTACTCATCACAACGGTACGCGAAGTGGGGCGTTGAGCCTGATTGGACAGTGGTGGATCACGTGGTACACAGTAAGCGATATCGAGACAGACGGAAGTCAAGTCCAAATGCTGTTGATTTAGAACTAGGTTAAAAGAAAATTATGTTCATTACATTTGAAGAGTTCAGGCGCAAAATCAAGTAAACGCCAATCCAAAAATGGAGATAACCATTGGAATCAAAACCTCAAAAACTTAAATTGTTATATTCCTTCTGTTTTGTTCATTGCTCTATAACCATGTGATCATGTAAAAAGTGAGAATTAAAATTATTTTCAGGATAAAATCTTTTATTTAAACTACATTTTTGGATTGGCGTTTATGTGGTTTTGCGCCTGAACACTTCATTTGTTGATTTAGCAGGAGAAATCTTAACTACAGACAATAATTCGGTTTCCTCATTTCACTGTTCCTTGCTCTATCCTAGTAATGCCAATCCCGAGGCTAGGTGGTTACAATTATACATTTACTTTTAAGTCGTTAGCCCACAGGGAAGTGGGACGTCATATTTGGTTGGTTGGTTGTTGGAGTTGTATGTCGTGGCAACATCTATGGTCATATCAAGATGGGTACTGACATGTGACATTGCGCACTCATGGCAACTTTATAGTGCTGCCCCATTGGGAGACCAGGCCGCCAGCACCATGACCTGATATCCCACTCAGTCACATTATCCTGACACTGAGCCAACAAGTCTTTGCCCTATCCTAAAAATGCTGAGCGCCAGGCTAGGAAGCAACAAGTATCAATTCATAAGTCATTGGTTTGACTAAACCAGGGTCTGGCTAAACGAGCGCCTGGCTAAGAAGCGAAACATATACATTTTTAAGTCATTGGTTTGACTCTCCCAGGGTTCGAACCCGAGTGTAAGGGCAGTATGAGTTTGTGGGCTGGAAGTGAAAGTAAAGTAAAGCTTGTTTTATTTAGCGACACCTCTAGAGCACATTGATTTTTATCATCCGCTATTGGACGTTAAACATAATTGTGGTCATTCTAACATATTTCTTTGGAGGAAACCTGCTGCCGCCACAATAAGCTACTCTTTCCAATAAGCAGCAAGGAGTCTTTTATATGCACTTTCCCACAAAGAAGACAGCACCTTTGATGAATCAGTTGTGGACCACTGGTTGGAATGGAAAATAGCCCAAACTGAAAATGGATCCACTTAGCAGGATCGATCAGATACCCACACCTTCACAGGTGGAAACTCTACCGCCTGAGCTACGTCCCTCTCGCGGGTTGGAAGTGGGTGAAGCAGCACTGTCAATCTCATCATGCCCAGAACCATCATTTGTTGCTTCTTCCTTCCTACCAAGCGGGCGCGGTGGCCGAATCAGTAAAGCGCAGGCTTCCAGTGCGGAAGGTCGGGAGTTCGAATCCCAACCGAGTCAAACCAATAACTTATCAAATTGACACTTGTTGCTACTTAGCCCAGCACTCGGCATTAATATGATATGACAAGGACTGATTAGAACCGTGTCAGGATAATGTCACTGAGTGGGATATCGGGTCCTAGTGATGGTGGCCTGGTCTCCCAGTGGAGCAGCATTATAAAGTCGCCATCAGTGCGCACTATCACAAGTCCGTACCCGGCCTGATATGACCTTACATGTGGGTAGGACGTAAAACAACAAGAAACAAGCAAACAATCTTATCCCCCCCCCACCCCTCCCCCCACTCACCAAGCAGTGCACTCACTCTGTGCACTAGCCCGTCCTGATATGACCTTAGATGTTGCCAGGACGTAAAACAACCAACCAACCAACGCTGTACAGTATAGCCAGCCAACTGCCCAGCCCTGATACTGATAGCCCTTGCTGCTTTACTGGATCTCCACCAGAGGGCGCCTTCTTTAATTAAGTGCGTCATCCTAGCCAGCACTCCTCATTTAGCAGGCATCGACCGCCGGGAGAAGCTCCTAAAGGAGCCGGCCTTGTTGGATTTGCCGTTGCAGACCCGCATTTAGGTGACTGACTCGGCCGGGTCAGGTCGGGAGAGTTGTGGTTTGCACATCAAGCTAAAAACAAGTTGTTGTTGTTACCTTTGTTGGTTAAGAGGAACAATTTGACTGCGGATAATTTGTCTTCCCGCATTCCACTGCTCCTTGTCCGATCCTAGTAATGCTGAGTGCCAGGATAGGTGGCTTCCAGTATTGTGTTTTAAGTCACTGACGAGTGGGTGTGGTGGTGAGTGGACGTGGCGGATTGGTTGTTGGAGTTTTACGTCCTGGCAACATCTAAGATCATATCAGGACAGGTACCGACTTGTAACAGTGCGCATTCATGGTGACTTTATAGTGCTATGCCACTGGGAGACCAGGCCACCAGCACCATGAACAGACATCCCACTCAGTCACATTATCCTGACACTGAGCCAACCAGTCCTGGACCTATCCCAATAATGCTGATCGCCAGGCTAGGAAGCAACACATTCCAATTTATAAGTCATTGGTTTGACTAAACTAGGGTTCGAACCCGTGAGTTCGAATCTCACGAACTACCAAAGTGGAACGTGGCAGAAATGGGCGTGGCTGGGAGTGGGTGAAGTGGTGAGTGTGTGTGGTGGTGAGTGGGCGTGGTGGTGAGTGGGCGTGGTGGTGAGTGGGCGTGGTGGTGAGTGGGCGTGGTGGTGAGTGGGCGTGGTGGTGAGTGGGCGTGGTGGTGAGTGGGCGTGGTGGTGAGTGGGCGTGGTGGTGAGTGGGCGTGGTGGTGAGTGGGCGTGGTGGTGAGTGGGCGTGGTGGTGAGTGGGCGTGGTGGTGAGTGGGCGTGGTGCTGAGTGGGCGTGGTGCGGAGTGGGCGTGGTGCGGAGTGGGCTTGTGGGGGGGGGGGGGTGGGGAAGGCTGCACGTTGGTGTTAATTGTTTGACAGTTACTTCTTGTAGAGATCGAGGATTGTAACCCTTTTTCTATTACCTGACATTTACTATGAGATAAATGATAATCCTAGTCAACCTTAGCTTAGAGTTAATATACATACTACAGCATGTAATTACTGTCTCATATGCATTTCTTTTCAAACTATGCATACATAAATCTTTAAATGAATAATGCTGTCATTTTGGTTGACTAGTACTAGCTGCTAATGACAATATCACATTATCAGACAACATAAAGATATATTGTAAATAACTGTATTGTCACATGACCAAAAGACCAGCGCAATGGGCTGAGAAAATTCTCTATTCAATGAATTTATAGACAAAACATACAACAAAGGCTCTTCACTGGGTCTGAGCCGATGGTGGAGAAGCTTAGGGCTTGGTTAGTGGTGTAACCGATGGGCGGGTTGGCATGGGGAGGGGGGAATGGGGCGGGGGTAGGAGGAAGAAGTCCATGGGTGACAAAGTAGTGGAGTGGGGGTGTGGAGAGGGGTGGGAGAGAAAGCAGGTCTTAACAGTAAGAGCATTCCTACGGGTTCTCGTCAGTCAACAGTCAGGTATCTAGTACCAGTCGGTGGTCGTTGTGAAAGTACAACGTCTGAACACTTTGACTTCTGGATACTGAATGGTTTATTCACGGCCTAGGGCTCGCTGAACCCGCCGGATAAACTTTCGATGACGTCATCTCATTAGCATAATCCTTTGTCTAACCCTCTGCATCTCGTTAACATATATTAGCCACATACCTATACGTCTATTACGCATATATCACAGTCGTCAGTTCCTATTATAAGAGCAAAGAGCGATTGTTTGGTTTGGGGGGTTTTGCATTCCCGCAACATTTGGACCACCACAGGTCAGGGAATAGGGGGAGAGAGGGAGGGAGGGAGGGTGTGGGTAGGGATCGGGGTGAGGACGGGGGTGGGAATCAGTAGCCGACCCATCACAATGTAGTTAGAAAGTGTTTTGTGTGTAAATATAGTTTATTCAATGAAATCTTTTCTCAGCCCATTGCACTGGTATTTTGGTCATGTGACAATACAGTTATTTAAACTATATCTCTATGTTATCTGTGGGTGTGTTGGCCTAATCGGTAGAGCGCGGGCCTCACGTGCGGAAGGTCGGGAGTTCGGTTCACGGTCGAGTCAAACCAATGACTTTAAAATTTACACTTGTCGCTTCCTAGCCTGGCGCTCGGCATTAATAGCATAGGACAATGACTGGGTAGCTCAGTGTCAGGATAGTGTGACTAAGTGGAATATTGGGTCATGGTGCCGGCAGCCTGATTTCCCAGTGGGGCAGCACTGTAAAGTCGCCATGAGTGCACACTGTCACAAGTCAGTACCCGTGCTGATTTGAACGTAGATGTTGGTAGGACGTCAAACAACAACAAACAAACAAACTATGGTGTCTGATATTGCTATCAGCAGCTAATATTAGTCAACTAAAATGACAGCATTATTCAGTTCAAGATTTATATATGGCATAGTTTGAAAATAATATGTATGAGACAGTAATTATATGCTGCAGCATATATTAAAGTTGCATAGTCCGATGGTTTTGAGTTTCAAACATGTTCTGAGATAAATACATTAGGTTGATTGTTATAATGTACCTCACTTTAGTATAAAGTAACTTTTATTTTAAGTGGCTAACTTTTGAGATATTTGAAGTGAGACCAGGCAAAATTAATTTTCGCAAGCTTGCCAAAACTCTGACACCATAGCATTCTGCAGTAACATGATCTATTCAATTGTCTCACTATTCCCTTCTGTGTGGCAACAAATGTTTAATAAGTGCATCCGTATCTAAGCTAGATATGTAGAATGAAATTTAGGTCATTGTTTTGGTTTTGACAATTTGATAATTTCATCGGATTATGCAGCTTTAACTTTAAACTAAATTTGACTAGGATTAGCATTTATCAGTTTATCTCATGTCAGCATAATAGAAAAAAAAGGGTAGAATCCTCGATTTGTGGTGCCAAATGTCAAGGAGTAATCTAATGCAAATATAACATATGTAATTGAGATACCGGATGGGATTATAGCTGTGTTGCGTTTTCACTTCCGTCTGGAGATGCTTAGTAAGCAGTTGTCTGTGTTTGTTTGTTTCATCATCAATAGAGCTTTGCTATATTGGTTCGGTATCAACTGCAGACTGTGAGCCATGCATTCAGCACGTGTCTATGTTACAGGCATAAAATAACAACAAGCAAAACAGAACTTCCACAAGCCTATGGTGTCTAGCGTACACATGAAATTTATTTAACATTTTCATATCAAATCTCTCTGAACTAAAGTTAGCCATTCATAAAAAGTTGCCACAAACTAAAATCAAGTAGACAATGACAACATATCTAATAAATTCATTTATTTGTAATACAGCAGAAGCTCAGCACCGTTGGACCCAGCAACTTTAGCCTGAAACATATCTGATTAAATTGCTTAAAGCTCCATTGTCCGATGAAAACATAAAATTGTCAAAACCAAAACAATTATCTAGATTTGATTCTACATATTTAACTTAGATATTGGTGCACTTATTAAACATGTGTCACCACATAGAATGGAATAGTGGGGCAATTTAATAGAATCTCTTTCTACAGAAGTAAGTTTTTGACATTTTGATGTGCTTGCCAAAATTAATTTTGCATGGTTGCACTTCAAATATCTCAAAATTAGCCATTTAAAATTAAAGCGACTTCAAAGTAAAGTAAGGTAGATTATAATGATCAACCTAAGATATTTGTCTCAGAAAATGACAGAAACTCAAAGCTATCGGACTCAATCAATCAATAGTTCCATCCTCTAGTCGAGGGTTGGATGCAATGGTTCTCCACTTGTCCCGATGTTGTGCTGTTCTGATAGACTGTGAATAATTCAAGCCTGTCCACTGTGAAATATTTGTAAACCATGATGTTCTTGGTCTCCCTCTCCCTCTGCTGCCATTCACCTTCCCTTCCAACAATGTACGGTATATTGAACTCTGACGAATGATGTGGCCAAAATAAATAAGTTTCTTTGTCTGTATAGTGGCAAACAAGCTTTTCTTATTTTTAATTTTTCTGAGAACTTCTTTGTTGGTGATCTTCTTTGTCCATGATATTTTCATCATCCTTCGATAAGTCCACATCTCAAATGCTGCTAAACGTTTGTACATTTTCTTAGAGATTGTCCATGTCTCTGCCCCATACATTAGAGTAGACCACACATAACACTGAAGAATACGCTTCCTTGTTTGTATTAATATCTTACTTGATGTTAACACTCTATACATTTTGGAGAATGTTGTTCGGGCTATTGTTATCCTTCTTTTAATTTCTTCCTCACATCTCCCATCATTTGTAATCTTTTGTCCGAGATATATGAATTCGGATACTTGTTCTATGTTTGTGCCATCTATGGTTATATTGACATTTGGTTTATCTGTCTTTTTACTTATAACCATTGTTTTGGTCTTCCTGGCATTCATCTTCATGTTGAATAGTATTCCAGCTTTATTGATTCTATTCACTATATCTTGTAGGTTTTTCTCACTGTCTGCTAGTATTACACTGTCATCGGCATATCTAAGATTGTTGACGTTCATGCCACCTATTGTCACTCCCTTGCAATCTTCAATGTGTCTGAAAATCATCTCTGTGTACAGGTTAAATAGACATGGTGACAATACACACCCCTGTCGAACTCCTCGTTTAATCATAACTTCATCCGATAGGCCCTGCTCCATTTTTATAAATGCACGTTGTGTCCAGTATAAGTTCACAATTAGTTTAATGTCTTTGCCATTGACACCAATATCTTGTAAACATTTGATTAACAGTTCATGATTGACTCGGTCGAAGGCCTTCTCATAGTCAATAAAGCAGGCATAAACATCCTGGTTCACTTCACAATAACGTTCACAAATCATTCTCATATTGAAAATCCCTTCACGTGTACCTCTTCCAGATATAAACCCACTTTGTACGTTACTGATTTGTTCTTCAATTTTCTGTCTGTTTCTCAGTAAAATTATTTTCAGGATCATCTTCAACATATGACTCATCAGGCTTAGTGTTCTGTACTCAGTACACAATGTTGGTTTTAGCTTCTTTGGGAGTCGTACAAATATGGATTCATTCATATTCAATGGTATAAATCCAGTCTCATAGATGTCGGACTATGCAACTTTATATGAATAGCACTGCAGCAGAGTCCATGGTATTTGGCTTTCTTTGTTGATAAAACAATGATACCACATTGACCCCCTGGCGTGTCTTTCAGAAACACATGTCTACAAAAGGGAAGCCATGTTTCTTTATGACTACGGACGGGTCCCTACACCTCTATATATAGAACGACTACCCTCATTTCAGCAGGCTGACCTTTAATAAAAGTTGCTGATATTATCAGAAATAGCAGTCCACGATTGCTTACAAATATCATTGGAATCTAATTACGGTGTTTCTTTGTAGTTGGGAAATAGCTTCGTGGAAGAAAGGTGTTTTCGTTAAGAGAGCTTCCGTAATCTCCCAATTTAGTCCCAATAAGTTGGTATTATTAGCTTAAAATGTGATCACCTCAATAACACAGTTGTTATTGGCATTTTGATTGTTCCTGGATGACGCCCCTGAGAAGCATGTATATATACATATATATATATACAATGATTGCATGATTGAAAGATATGAGCCAGATTCCTGGCCACAATTGAACACATGCATATGAATATGACACACCTGCATATTAATAGCATTCACCTACATATGAATATCATCTACATAGATATGAATATAACACACCTGCATATGAATACGACACACCTGCATATTAATAGCATTCACCTACATATGAATATCATCTACATACATATGAATATAACACACCTGCATATGAACATGACACACCTGCATATTAATAGCATTCACCTACATATGAATATCGTCTACATACATATGAATATAACACACCTGCATATGAATATCCCACCTGCATATGAATATCCCACACCTACACATGAATATCATACTTATATATATGAATATCACACATCTGTATATGAATATCATACACATACGAATATCACATCCCTACATATGACTGTTACCCCATCATATGAATATCACACACATACATATAAATATTGTAGTGGTCTGCACTGACCTCCCAGGCAAGGAGCCGCATAGGCAGGTAGGCGTGGGTAGTATGGTGATATCAGGGAGCCTAGGTGGTGTAATGGTTAGCACACTGGCCCGGAATGCAAAGAGATGTGGGTTCGAGTCCCGCTCTAGACGCAATATTTCCCATTTTCATCACCCCCACGACAATATCATTCACCTGCCTATGAATACCACGCACCTGCATATGACTGTTACACCTACATATGAATATGACACACCTACATATAAATATCGCACACAGACATATAAATATGACACACCTGTCTATTAATATCACACACCTGCCTATGAATATCACAGATATGTATATGAATATCATACCTACATGTGAATATCACACACCTCCCATGAGCAAAGCACACCTGCATATGATGGTCACATCTACATATGAATATCACACACAAACATATGAATATAGCACACCTGCAGATGAGTATCACTCCTGCATATGAATATCACACGCATACATATACACATCACACACCTGCATATGAATATCACACCTGGGTATGGCTATCACCCACCTGCATATGCATATGACCCACCTCCAGATGAATAGCACCCACCTGACTATCAATATCACCCACACCTGCATATATCACCCACACCTAGATAGTCCCATTTTCAATCATCACCACAACACTGGTTGCCGTGACCAGGACCCTGTAAAAGCTATATGTTGTATGGTTATTGAACTTATCCTGTGTATGTATATATGTAAGTGTGCTGTATGTATGTAATTGTAAACATTAAATGACTTAAGAACATAATCCATTTCAATAGTGGTATTCTCTGTGGCGGAGTGGTTAGAGTGTCTGACTTTTTTCTAGGTCAGACTCCTAATCTGAAGGTCGGCAGTTCGATTCCCCGTGCCCCCAGCTCTGCCAATTTGCATTTCCACCACTGTGTATAACTTACAGCGTCATCAAAGGCCGGTTGCTCTCATACCATGTCTATGTAGTGTGGGAGGTTAAAAATCCCTTGGGTCAGTAAAAGTGTAGACTCGGGCTTTCTATCGACCAGCAGTGGAATGAGGAAGACCAGTCGTCTATGACTGAAATTTCCCCTGCTTAAACAACTAATGGACCAAAAAATAAATAAAAATACTTACAATTCCATGGGGACAAGTGTAGTAGTCTACACTGACCTCTCAGTCAAGGATCCACTTAGACAATCATGAATATAGGCGTGAATAGGGTTGCTTCAGGGAGCCTAGGTAGTGTAATAGTTAGCACACTATCCACCGGAATGGCAGGAAGGGTGGGTTCGAATCCTGCTCTATGTGCAATATTTCTCATGTTCAACCACCCCCATGCCAGTTATTCACACAAATATTTACTAACAAATGTACAATAAGCACTATTTGAAGTTAAGTGGGTAATATTGAGCATGCAATGAAGACCTTCTTTCAGTCTGCCCGTGGGTCAGTGTTGTTTAATAGAAAGAAATCCCACACAGTTACCCCGCGTCTTCATATGACCTTAGATGTTTCTAGGACGCAAAACAACAATACTTAGTCACTTGCCGCGATTTGTTAGTGGGGTGTGCTTGGTGTATTACGGGCATGACACTACTGCACTATTTGCAGTTAGTTTGTTGTTTTACATCCTAGCAACATCTAAGGTCATATCAGAACGGGTATCGACTTGTGACAGTGCACACTCATGGTAAATTTATAGTGTTGCCCCACTGGGGAGACCGGGCCACCGACACCATGACCAGATAGTGACATTATCCTGACACAGTCATTGTCCTATCTTATTAATGTCGAGTGCCAGGCTAGGTAGTGACAGGTATCAATATTATAAGCCATTGGTTTGACTCAACTGAGATTCGACCTCCCGACCTTCCATACGGGAAGTCTGCGCTCTATCGATTCAGCCACCGCGTTTTGTAATTACAGTTGGAGCTCAATGGCACCAGTTTGTTGGGTCTGCCGAATTGAAGTGCAATGTGCTAGAACATCTAAAGCTCACCATACACCAACCGACATACCACCACGATCTCTGCCGGTGTGCCACTATTGTTGGCGGAACAATTATCAATGAGTAGCTGCTGCCTTTATTTTGCAATCTCAAATATGAAGTTCACAATGGTCATGAAAACAGTAGGTGTATGGCCGCCATGTTCTGAGACAGTCGACAACGCCGTGAGGTGTATGACGGGCTTACAACATGTTATTTCTCTACCGTGTGCTTATGCCAATCTCTTAATATGATGAATTCACAGGGATTGTTAGGCAACGTACGGCTTGCTATTTACGGGTTATCTAAAATAGTGTAGACAATGGGTTGTTTCCACTGACGTCATCAACTGATGTGGGCCTGGTATCCGGCTTGAACTGTGTGACGTCATTATGCTACGCTAACACTGTTTTGGTGTCTAGGTGTTTCTGCTTATAGGTTATATATATATTTTGTTATTCTGCTTATAACATTTAAATGCATGCACTTGTTTTCGGTGCTGTGCAGTAGTAGTCATAATCCATGTATACGGATTGATTTCCTTTATCAATAATTTCTGTAAACTTGCTTGTGGTATAAAACCTATATCGCACTTGCAGTCTTTCTTGATTTTCTTTGCGTATTCTATTAGTATTTTGGTGTTTCTTAGATCACTGCTTTGGCTATTCCAAGCTGTTTTGTTAATACCTAACCCACTTCTGTCGAACCACCCAGAGGTAGATCTTGTGATTTTTTAAGCACAGGCATCTCACTAGCAATAGTGATTTTTCTGCTTGTTGTTTTGTATTTTTCTAATGTGATTGTATCAACGCTCAAGTATGTGAGTAATGACTGAGCGTTTTGCTTCAATAATATTTCTGTAGAACTTAATTTTATAATACAGACCAAATACAGTAAAACCTCGGTTAGCAATCCAGATACTTGTGTTCGGAAATGCAGTGTTAAATGAAACAGCACTACACAGGTTTACTATATGTGGGATCAAACATAGGCAAGTGTTTTGGATAGTCGAATGCTCCCCAATGGTAGTCTGTACTTGTACTGTGTAGGATGTGATGTCACCGACTCACGACTTGTCAGTTCACAAACACAGGAATCTCACATCACTGACTCAGTACATGTCATGTCACTATGTCAGGACATGTCATGTCACCGACTCAGTACATGTCATTTCATTAACTCAGTACATGAATTGATTTGTCTTGGATTTCCTAACTACGATCCTTACTTCCAGCATTTTCCTACGATACCCTGATACAGTATAACTTGAAGGGACCATAGAAATTTGTTTGGATTAACCAATCATTGGTTTAACCGAGCTTTGGATTTGACTTTGACTTTGAGTAAGCGTGTATTGCACATGTGATATACAATGTATGTGGACAGTTTGATTATTGTTTTTTATGTATATACAGTATAACCCAGTTAAACCAAGCTCAGGTAAACTAAACGATCGAATAATCCAAACATTTTTCGGCGGCCCAGCAAAATACTACCATTTATCATATAAAAAAGTCAGTAGGGTCTCAGATGATCTTATAACCACATGAAAGTTTGGTTTAACCATACCGGAGTGGCCTGGGGTCCGACAGTTTTGTTTGGATTCACCGATAATTTGGATTAACCGACTTTGGTTTAACCAACTTTTTTATATGATAAATGGTAGTATTTTGGCGGGCTGCGGAAAAAAGTTTGGATTAACCGATCGTTTGGTTTAACCGAGCTTGGTTTAACAGGGTTATTCTGTAGTGAGATAATGTATGTGTAGTCATGGAAATTCACCCATTTAGTGTAAGGGCAGCCCAACACTGGCCAGCCGCCGGGTGCCGACCCAACACCATCCGTCACCTGACCAGACGGGAAGGCGGAATGAGTTGAGCGTACGTCTACCGTTTTGGTACATCGTGGGATTCGAACCCACGGGTTCGAACCCTGGTCTAGTCAAACCAATGACTTAAAAATGTATACTTGCCGATTCCTGGCCAGGCACTCGGGATTATTAAGATAGGGCAAGGACGGGTTGGCTCAGTGCCCAGGTAACGTGAATGAGTGGGATATCAGGTCAGGATATCAGTTGGGAGCACCATAAAGTCACCATGAATGCACACTGTCACAAGTCGGTATCCATTCTGGTATGACCTTAGATGTTGCCAGGACGTAAATCTCCAACAACCAACCATCCGTCACCCAGCTTGAGGCAGAGTTAAATACTTCAAGTACTTTTGACTGGGCGGGATGGCCGAATATGTATGCCTGTCAATCAATCAATAGTTCCGTCCTCTAGTCGAGGGTTGGATGCAATGGTTCTCCACTTGTCCCGATGGTGTGCTGTTCTGATAGACTGTGAATAATTCAAGCCTGTCCACTGTGAAATATTTATAAACCATGATGTTCTTGGTCTCCCTCTCCCTCTGCTGCCATTCACCTTCCCTTCCAACAATGTACGGTATATTGAACTCTGACGAATGATGTGGCCAAAATAAAAAAGTTTCTTTGTCTGTATAGTGGCAAACAAGCTTTTCTTATTTTTAATTTTTCTGAGAACTTCTTTGTTGGTGATCTTCTTTGTCCATGATATTTTCATCATCCTTCGATAAGTCCACATCTCAAATGCTGCTAAATGTTTGTACATTTTCTTAGAGATTGTCCATGTCTCAGCCCCATACATTAGAGTAGACCACACATAACACTGAAGAATACGCTTCCTTGTTTGTATTAATATCTTACTTGATGTTAACACTCTATACATTTTGGAGAATGTTGTTCGGGCTATTGTTATCCTTCTTTTAATTTCTTCCTCACATCTCCCATCATTTGTAATCTTTTGTCCGAGATATATGAATTCGGATACTTGTTCTATGTTTGTGCCATCTATGGTTATATTGATATTTGGTTTATCTGTCTTTTTACTTATAACCATTGTTTTGGTCTTCCTGGCATTCATCTTCATGTTGAATAGTATTCCAGCTTTATTGATTCTATTCACTATATCTTGTAGGTTTTTCTCAAGATGCCTGTCAGCAAATATATTTACCTATGACGTTAGTTATAATTGGCTACACATACAGTAATTCCGGGAGAATATGAGTTCGCCCATCCTGGTATCATATGAGCGCGCTGCCTGAATTGATTTGTCTTGGATTTCCTAACTACGATCCTGACCCCCAAGTCATGTGCGGTCACATCGCTCTGTAATAAAGATGAATCGGAGTCGGTGAAGTGAAATGTCGTGAGTCGTTAAGGTGACATCTGATGTGAGATGTCGTGAGTCGGTGACGTAACATCTCATGTGAGATGTCGTGAGTCGGGGACGTGACATTTCTTGAGTCAGTGACGTGATATCTGAGTCAGTGACGTGACATGTCCTGAGTTGGTGACCTTATATGTATGGAGTAGGTCACGTGAGAGTCCTGTCTTAGTGAGTAGACATGTCCTGAGTTCGTCACATGACATTTCCCGAGTCGGTGACATGAGATTCCTGAGTCAGTGACGTGACAAGTCGTGAGTCGGTGATGTGACATGTCCTGAGTCGAAGACGAGACATGTCCTGAGTCGGTGACGTGACATGTCCTGAGTCGGTGACGTGACATGTCCTGAGTTAGTGACATGGCATGTGCGGACTCGGTGACGTGAGATGTTCTGCGTTGGTGACATGACCTGAGTCGATGACGTGAGAGTCCCGTGTTAGTGATTAGACATGTCCTGAGTTAGTCACATGACATGTCCTGAGTCAGTGACGTGAGATTCCTATGTTAGTAACCTGACATGCCATGCGTTGGTGATGTCACAGGTCCTGAGTTACTGACATGACATGTACTGAGTTAATGAAATGACATGTACTGAGTCGGTGACGTGACATGTCCTGAGATAGTGACGTGACATGTACTGAGTCAGTGACGTGAGATTCCTGTGTTTGTGAACTGACAAGTCGTGAGTCGGTGACATCACATGTAATGGCCCTGTCACATTACGACGTATCTCGCCAGCACGCTCCCAATGCGGAAAATCACTTTTTTACGTCGAGATGCGGAAAACTTTTCGGTGCGGGGGAAAAGGTTTGATGTCAGCACAATGTAGTGGCCGTAAGCGTAGCGTGCGCCCAACGTTGTGGTAACGTATGTCGATGCGTGAGAAAAAAAAAAAAAAAAGTTGGGCAGAACGTGTGGCTAACAAGCCTCTTGCGCGCGTGGCATGTACCTAGCATTGGCATAACGTGCTCCCAATGTTCCGCTAGCGACCGTCCGACGTGTTGCACAACATATGAAAGCATAGTGCCAATGCGTAAGCGATGCCTGTCCAACGACACTCCAGAATGTTTTGGCGTTGCGCCAGAGTGCCCCCAGCGCACAAACATTAAGCGAGCACCAGACACGCACCCTATACGTCAAAACCGTTGAGACATGGTGGAGAAACACCAACCGCGGCTCGGCCATACGCTATGCATATGTTAGAACATCGTCATACTTTGGTATTACATTGCCAACGCGCTGACGGAACGCTCTCCGTCAGAGGAAAAAAAGTCAACATAGGACAATGTAACAACAACGTTCCTCCAACGTACATTTAACATACATCGACGTACCTAACGCTTACATAACATACGGCGGACGTAAAATCCACACGTTGTCGAACGTTGTCATGCGAAAAAAAATGTGTGCATGCACAAAACTTTGCCGACCCCCTGACGTGCGACGCCGTATCTCGACGAACGTCGACGTACATTGATGTATACCAACGCGCGCCTAATGCGCGTGTAACGCATACTGACGTATCCCGACGTAGCGGCAAAAAATCACATACGTCGACGTACGTTGGTGCGAAGCATCGTAATGTGACAGCACCATAAGAAGACCCTGCTCGTGTATACGCAATGCACAGAGACGAGGGCAGTCAAATCTGATGTTGGAATCCTTAATAGATGCATCTTAAGAGGCAATTAGGTAAATAAATCACAATGAATTATGTAAGTTAAGTCTTTGTTTTGTCCCAACACTGGTTCACCATGAGTGTAATTCGAGCGTTTTTCGCCCGGAAGCACGTTAGCCATACCTTGGTCATACGTTGGCCATACGCTATGTATATGATATGCATACGTCCAACTTTGCCCCCTTCGCCGAAAGGTTTGACGCTTCTCAATGTAGAAAAGTGATTTTATGCATTGGCCGCGCGCTTGTGACATGCCTCATAATGTGACAGGGCCTTTAGACCTGAGAGATTGAAACCCCCCCTTCCACAGACACTATTGGCCTCAATAAACCAAACCATTGCAGCGCTCTGATTAATAAATAAAATGGCTTCTCAGCCTTCAGGTCATGGTGCTCTCAGCCTGGTCTCCCATTGGGGCAGCACTATAAGGTCATCATGAGTGGGCACTGTCACAAGTCGGTACCTGCTCTGATATGACCATAGATGTTGCTAGGACGTAAAACAACAAACAAACTGTCCGCACATTAGGAATATTACGCAGAAACAGCACAGCGGCAACAGCTCATATCTTTACCAGACTGGATGACCGAATGCCTTGAGCACCTGCTTTCCATGTGGCTGGTCATGTTATTCGAAACCCCTCGTTTGAACCCCAAAACAGTTCTCAGATGTGGTAGATTAGTTGATTAAACAGGTGAATTTCAATCGCGGACGATTCGTCTTCCTCATTCCACTGCTCCTTGCCCTATCCTAATAATGCCGAGTGCCACAAGTATCAATTTTTAAGTCATCGGTTTGAGTCGACCAGGATTCGAACCCATGATTTACCAGAATGGGAGCTGGACGCTGAACTCATTCGGCCATCCGGTCTTCAAGGTAAAGTAACATATAATAGGCTAGTATATTGCCTCAGTGATTGGGAGGGAGTCTGGCTAATATCAGGCAATCTAAAAGCACTCAGGACCAGACCGGATGGCCGAATGAGTTGAGAGTCCATCTCCAGTTTTGGTAAATTGTGGCATTCAAACCCTGGACGAGTCAAACCTATTACTTAAAAATTGGTACTTGTCGCTTCCTAGCCAGGTGTTCTGCATTATTAGGATCGGGCAAGGACTGATTGGCTCAGTGTCAGGATAATGTGACTGAGAGGGATATCGGGTCATGGTGCTGGTGGCCTGATTTTTCAGTGGTGCAGCAATATAAGGTGACCATGAGTGCACACCGTTACAAGTCGGTGACCTTAGATGTTGCCAGGATGTAAAACTCCAACAACCAACAACCAAAATGCAATCAGCAATGGGCGGTTGGTGAACCTTCGCGGGTTATGCATATGTAGTGCGACTTCACTCACCACCCCAGGTGAACTGCACATACACAGGTAGGCATGGTGAGGGTGATTGCATCAGGGAGCCTAGATAGTCAAATGGTTAAGACAGAATAGCAGATCGATGGATTGGAAACCCCTTCTACTAGTTCTAGACACGAAGAGTAAAGAGATGTTACAGAGAAAAATATATGCAGTAGATAGCTACACAACTGAAAGTGACAAAGCAAAGGGAACCACATGACTATTAGCGAAAACAAGTCATTAGAGTTAAGCGTTATGGGCAGCATAAGTACACTGCCGCATAAATTTTAAACAAAACAAGTTTCCATTCGTTGGCAATACCTGCCATGACACTAGTTCCATGACCAGGATGCTGTACATGCTGAGCGCTGCACAGTGTTGAACCATCCCTGTGTCTGCAATGGAAGTGATTTACATAGGTATGGCAGCTATAAGGGTTCTAATCCCACTCTGGGAATCTTTTCAGTTTGTTGCTAGTGTAGTAATCTGCACTGACCCACAAGGTACCACATAGACAGGTGGGCGTGGATAGGGTGGTTACATCAGGGAGCCCAGGTGGTGTAATGGTTAGCACACTGGCACGGGATGCAAGAGATGTGGGATTGATTCCCGCTCGAGGTGCAATATTTAAGATTTTCATCACCCCCACAACACTGGTTGCCATGACATAGATCCTGTACAAACTATGCGGTGTATGGTTGTTGAACCTACCCTGCGTATGTATATAATATATGTAAGTGCATTGCCTGTATGTATGTAATTGTAAGCATTAAATGACCTTTTGAGACTTAGAATTCCAGGGGGACGAGTGTAGTGGTCTACACCGACTAGGGTGGTGACATCAGGGAGCCTAGGTGGTGGAATGGTTAGCACACTGGCTTGAAATCTCAGAGATATGGGTTCGATTCCCGCTCCAGGTGCAATATTTCCCATTTTCATCCCCCCAGACAACTGCAAAGGTCTGCATGTTCCAACAGACACCCATCTTCAGAACAACACGACCAGGCACGGTGGCCGAATCGGTAGAGCGCGGGCCTCGCGTGCGGGAGATCGGGACCCTCCCATCCTGGGGACTCCATCCCACCCTGGGAGCACCCTCCCACCCTGGTGGCTGTCTCTCACCCTGGGGGCTGCCTCCCACCCGGGGCACCCTCCCACCCGGGGCCCCCTCCCCCTCCCCCGGGGGCCCGCTCCCACCCCGGCACCCCATCCCCCGGGGGCCCCCTGGGTAGCCCACCTCCCCCTGGGGGCCCCCACCCACACTGGGGGGCCCTACCCATACTGTGACACTCTCCTCCCACCCCAGGGGCCCTCCTCCCTGGATGCCCCCTCCCACCCTGCAGGACCCTTCCCAATCTGGAGGCCCATCCGTAGTGGACCCCCTCCTAGGCCCACCCTGGAGGCCCATCCCTAGGGGCCTCTGCCCATCCTGGGCCCCTCTCCCACCCTCCCATCCTGGGCCTCCCCTCCCACCCTGGCGGCCCCCTCCCACCCTGGGTGCCCCCCTTCCGCCCACCCCAGGCCCCTCCCCCCTGGGGGCCCCCTGGATAGCCAGCCCCCTTGGGTGGCCCCACTCCTACCATGGGGCCTCCTCCCACCCTGGGGGCCCCGTCCCACACTGGGGGCCAACGCCAAGGGCCCGCTCCCTCCCGGGAAGCCCCTCTCCCTCCCTGGAAGCCCCCCTCCCACCCTGGAGGCCCCGCTCCTACCCTGGGGCCCACTCTCATCCCGGAAGCACCCATCACATACTAGAGGGCAACTTGGGGGGCCCCCACCAACACTGGAGGCCCCCTCCCTCACTGGAGGCCCTGGGGGCCCCTCCTACACCGGGGGGCCCCCTCCCACTACCACAAAGCGTGCCGTCAGTGGTATCTTGCCATTGGTTTCCCATACCTGATGCACACTGCCTTTTACTTACACTACTCACAAGTCACAACCATTCCTTCAGATACAAAAAGCTTTACAACGTTATAGTCCTCACTGCACTGCAACCTTAAACTTATGGATTAAATTGATTAAATTGCCCGACCTGATACACGACTCAGTCACCTTATCCTGATGCTGTACCAACCACTTGGCTTCGTTCTGCCAAGAACACAGGTACCAACAGAAACCAGGCGGTGTGCACATATTGCATCCGGTCTAGCCAGACTCGGTGTGTGATGAGATGGAGGAGGTGGGACGGGAGGGGGGGGGAGCACAGAAGCAGGTCACATGGTTCACAAAGAATGGCGCATAGAATATAAAGAACAACACCAGACGGGATGGCCAAATAAGTTTAGCGTCCGTCTCCCGTTTTGGTAAATGATGGGACTCGAACCCATGGGTTCGAACCCTGATCGAGTAAACGAAATGACTTTAAAAGTGTTACTTTTCGCTTCCTATTCAGGGGCTCAGAATTAATAGGATAGGGCAAGGATTGGCTAGCTCACTGTCAGGATAATGTGACTGAGTTGGATATCAAGTCATGGTACTGGTCCCAGTGGAGCAGCATTATAAAGTCACCATGAATGTGCACTGTCACAAGTCAGTACCCATCCTGATATGACCTTAGATGTTGCCAATACGTAAAACTCCAACAACCAACCAACTATAAAGGACAATAACGGCGGTGCCTGCCTGCCGACATACAAAATGGCGTAAAAGAGCGCAGACTGCCGACATCCTTCCACATCCGGTCTGAGAAAGCGCGGCGGACAAGAATGCAGCATTGCTTCCCTGAATGTCATCTGGCTGTGTTTGAAATAGAGTAGAATAGAATAGAGCGAATGAATAGTGTCATGGTCGTTGTTCAATGTTAGCAACCAGCCGGACCGGACACGGTGGCCGAATCGCTGACAGCGCTGTGTGGCTTCCTCTGTGGGAAGTCGTGGGTTCTAACACAGACTGAGTCAAACCAATGAATTACAACATTGATACTTGCCACTTCCTAGCCTGGCGCTCAGCATGAATAGCATAGGACAAGGACTAGTTTGTTCAGCATCAGGATAGTGTGACTGAGTAGGGTATCGGGCCATTGTGCTGGTGGCCATAGTGCCGGGTCATGGGATTGTGTGGTTAGGTAGCACTATAAGGTGAGCAAGAGTGCACATTGCCACACCTGGTCTTGATATAACCTGAGATGTTTCTAGGACGTAAAACACAAACAAACAGGCAACTAGCGGCAGTTTTCTCTGTTACGATCACTATTATATAACTACTGAGTCGGGTAGTGACATTCCCAGGCGAAATGCCAAAAATGGCAAGGTAAAAGCGGGCTGGTTGGTAGAACTTATCAAATAAAATACTTCAGAAATATTGGAAAATTCCATATTTAATAACTTATCACTTTGATTTGGCAAATATAGAGCGATTAACAGAAAGAAAGAAAAAGATGTTGTGCCATATACAGGTCAAGTGAGTTATCCTTATTATAAGATCTATTTATTTCAATATCAATCAAAAACACAACGGAAAAGCCTATATGCGACAGACGAAGCTACACATCAACGGATACAATAAGATAAAGAAACACAAACAACTGAATGCACAACCAGACCATGGGTTAAAAAGCTAGGCTCCGCATCAATCTCTGGACCAATATTGTGTTAAGGTGGTCACAGTGACAGTCTGGTCGGACTCGAAGTGACCAAAGTTAGTTAAAACCATCAAAATTAATATGAAATTCAATTTTGTTCATGCAATTCAAAATGAATATGAAATGTGTACATTAAAGTTGTATAGTCCGATGGTTTTGAGTTTCTGTCATTTTTCTGAGATGTATATATTTAATTGCTCATCATAATCAACCTTACTCCAGTCTGAAGTGACTTTTATTATAAATGGCTAACATTTGAGATATTTGAAGTGCAAAAATGTGAAATCAATTTTTGGCAAGGACGCAAAAACTGACACCATAGGTTTCTGCAGTAATAGCTTCTATTAAAGTGACTCAATATTCCCTTCCACGTGGCGACAAATACTTAATAAGTGCACCAGTATCTAACGTAGATATATACAATCAAATATAGATCATTGTTTTGGTTTTGAAAATATGATGCTTCATCGGACTATGCAGCTTTAAGCTAACACAAAAACAGACATGGAGAAGAATCAGTGGAATAACGATGCGCATTGGCAGCACCAATTGAGAGAAGAGTAGTGATCAGAACAACCCTATAATTCACCTGGCCTAAGCTATTATCCGAGTAAAATTATGCGGAAACCGATTATCTTATGATATTAACCTGACACTACCCCAACTAACTGACACTCCTCCATTCATTGACTGGTCAGACCTTCTGCCTCGCCTGGTGGCACCACCTGGCTTCTTCCTCCTCACTTGGCTCTGTCCCACTCGCTATCAAAATACATCTTAGCAACAGCTAAGGTCATATCAGGATGGGTACCGACTTGTGACAGTGTGCACTAATGGCAACTTTTTAGTTTTTGATTGATTGATTGGTGGTTTCTTTATGCCTTGTCGGCAGCATAGGCCATATTCACGGTGAGAATTGTTTGTTTTTTATTCAAACATCACCTTTACATGAAATGTAAAAGCATGCAATCAATTATCTGTCAATAGACACTTATGAATTTTTAAAAGCTCACAATCATATAATTTGTGGTCAAGGTAAATAAAATAGATGAAAGAATTAATTGATAAAAATTGTTTTAATGAACTATATGAGGTGGTACAGACCAGCTGTCCTCAAAAAGGCTAAAATGTCTTCTTGTTTTACTTTAGTAAAAAGGTCATGGATGCTGTTTGCAGTGTAAAATTGTTGGCACAGTGCCATAAAATCAACACAGTTTAGTCAAATGTGCTTGACTGTCAGTGGGGACTGACATCCAATACATTCAGAGGGAGGGTCCCCCTTGAGCAGGAAAACGTGTGTTAGCCATGAGTGGCCAATGCAGCAGTGGCTAAGGACCACTTGGTCCCGCTGAACCCCCACATGAGACTGGTGGTTTTCCCACAGCCCGTTCAATTTCATGCAATTTGTTAATGTTTTCATCCCACTCATTTTGCCATTTGGATTTGATGTGGGTGGCTATTAGTGGTTTCAGATCAGAGTGGGGTATCAGACATGGTTCAACATCATAGTTCAGAGCCTCCTCGTTTCCCTGGATGCCGCCATGGCCAGGCACCCAACATAAGTGGATGTCATATCCATCTGTTGCCAGCTGGTTTATTTTGTAAATGACCTTTGCCATGAAAGGGTGGTCTGTTTTTAGCCCAGCAACAGCTTGTAGGCAGGAAATCGAATCGCTGTATATGTAGTTCAATGACTTGCAATGTGAGAAAGAGTGCTCGGGATTCCGCCATAAAAATCTAGCACTGATCGGGCATGCGACTGCCAAATTTCTTGCCCTGGCAAACTCCCGCAGCAGCTGCCTCGCTTAGGTCTTTCGAACCATCAGTATACATGGAGAAGTGGTCTTCAAACTGGCCTTGAATCTCTGCATACAGTGGTTGATACTCAAGTGGATGTGTCCCAGTCTTCCTCAATTCTGTGAGTCAGAGGATGACCGATGACTTCTTCAGCGACCCCGGGGGATGTGCTGAGACCTGGGTATCCTCCAATACATCTAGATTCAAGTATAAAGCATCCAAATGAGGTTTCACCCGGAGCCACAGGGGCCGAATGAAATTTGGCTTGGCTTCATACTTGGAGTCATTGTGGGTCTCAAACACACAACTGTATGCAGGATTTAATGCATTTGTTTTTAATTTAACAACATATTGCATGGACAGTTTGGTCCTCCTACTGTCAAGTGATGGTTCGTTTTCTTTGATGTATAGGCTCTGAACTGGAGCGGTGCGAAAGGAAGCAAGGGCCAAACGCAGCCCCTGGTGATGCACCGTGTTCTGCAGGCCAATATACAACTTCCTTGTGGAACCGTATATTATGCTGCCGTACTAGGGTTCAGTACACGGTGAGCAGAACATCTCTGTCCACTCCCCACTCTGAACTGGACCACACCCTCAGAACATCTAGTGCTTTCAGGCATCATGTTTTGAGGTACTTGATATGAGGCACGAAAGACAGCTTTGTGTCAAAAGTGAGACCCAACAATTTTGTTTCTTTGACTACTTTTATGGGATCCCCATCGAGGGTCAGCTCTGGTTCTGCATGCAATCTGTGCAACTGGCAGAAGTGCATGCAACACCGTCTTGGCCTTTGAAAATCTGAATCCATTCAGAACTGACCATTGGTGAATCCCAATTATACACAATTGAAGTTGTCTCTCAATGACATTCATACCAGTACCTCTGTAGTACAAAACAAAGTCGTCCATGAAAAGACTTCAGGAGACCTCCTTTTTAACAGCTTCACAGTAAACAAGGACACTCCGGGAAGGAAGTCTTTCTGTGCGAGGAGTCAAGCTCTTTAATACAATGCCAGCTTACATTAGAAATCATCAAACTGCAGTGTACAATCATTCAAAAGGCAGCTTGATAAGGTGTTAACAACAATGCCAGATGAACCACAGATTCCAGGATCGATGAGCGTTGACTGGCACTAGCAGCCCGCCACCTGCAGCCCGCCACCTGCCGCCCGCCACCCGCAGCCCGCAGCCTGCCACCCGCAACCTGCCGCCCACCTGCCGCCACCTGCAGCCCACCACCCGCAGCCCGCATCCTGCCCCCGCAGCCTGCCACCTGCCACCCACCACCTACAGCCCGCCACTCGCAGCCCACCACCTACCACCCTCAGCCCGCACCCACACCCGCCACCTTCCACCCGCAGCCTGCAGCCTGCCACCTGCAGCCCGCCACCTGCCACCTGCCACCCGCCGCCTGGCACCCGCCACCCACCACCCGCCACCAGCAGCCTGCCGCCCGCCACCCGCCGCACGCAGCCTGCCGCCCGCCACCCGCAGCCTGCCACCCGCAGCCCGCCACCCGCCACCCGCCGCTTACCACCCGCCATCAATCACTCACAGCACAGGTTCCCGCCTTTTCCCGCCCGAAACTACCTCCCACCGCTCGCCGCCCACCGCCTCCCGCCGCCACCCCCTTCAGCCCTTCGCCTTCCGCCCGCCGCCCGCACCCCCTCCCCCCCCCCCCCGCCGCCCGCCGCCCGCCGCCCCAAGCCCACAGCTGGTCCCCGCCTTTTATTCCTCCCGCCACCGCCATCTGCCGCCGCCCCTGGCCGCTCCGAGGCTATAAGAGCGCGGCGCGGCGACCCGAGTACCAGTGCAGACTGCAGAAGAGGAGGAGGGACCGGCCTGGGCAGCAGGTTTTAGCACTGGTCTTAGCGCTGCCATCAGTGAGGATGACTCGGAAAAGCTCGCTCGCCAAACCTCCCGCCTGCCCGCAGGGACGGTCGCACAGTGTGGGCGCCCTGGTGCCGATGGCATTCAGGATTCAGAGGTTAGTTTGCAACAGGTTCAGTTCATTTTATGTGCTTGATGTTGGTGTGTTTGTTGTGGTCAAGTACATTTACTCTCATTAGAAGTTGGTATTTTTAAGTTGTTGATATGACATTCCTAATTGCTGGTGATCGTATAGATTGTATTCAATATTCATAACCAGGCTAGCAACCTGTATATAAATATACATATATATATATATATATATATATATATATGCGCCATACACATTCAGCCATCCCATGTGTGTATATGCATGTTTGTATATATGGGATGTATAACAAATTATGCGAGTATAAAGATACGTTAGGGAATTATCACTATTGTTGTACTCCTTATGTACATATATATCCCATGGAATAGATGAGTGGGTATGGCGCATATATATATATATATATATATTGTTTATTGTGCGTTATGGATTTAAGGACCATAGGGGAGTATACCAGTTTTTATATCACACGCGGTATACCTACTGAAAACCCACGTCATGAAAAAAAGTGAGTATATATATATATATAAAGGGATTATATATATATATATATATAACTAATTATGATACTGCAATTATACGTACATACATATAATGACATTATATATGATACTGCGAAATGATTAACATTAACAATACTGACACTAATACAGTGGCATCAGTTAAACCAAGAGTCAACGTTTAATATGGGTTATATATATACAGTGAAACCTCTCAATACCGACCCGACCCCTCCACAGTTCGACCACTCCCCTATATCCATCGCTGTATTTGGGTCCCAACAATACCATTGTAAGGATATTCTAACTCTCTAAACCGACCACTTCCCTAAATGGACCACTTAAAGTTGGTCCCGTGGTCTGTCGGTTTAGAGAGGTTTTACTGTATATATAATTAAATATATCAACGATTTTGACAATGCATTGCCTATGGCACTATCGAGGACAATGCCCCGTGAGCTGCCAAATATAAGAGACCTGCCAAAATAGGTGCATCCACCACCCCCCCCCCACCCCCCACCTCCCACTGAATAGGAATGTCAGTTGGCATTCCCTTTTTAGGGCATTCCTTATTATTTACTGCAGTAATCAATATTACTGTCGTGGTTATGATGGAAATATGAATTATTGTGCCTAGAGCAGGATTTGAACCTACAACTCTTGCATTCTGGGTTAGTGTGCTAATCATTACACCACACAGGCTCCCTGATAGTATCACCCTAACCACACCCACCTGTCCATGTAGCTCGTTGTCTGAGAGGTCAGTGTAGACTACTACATTTCTATAAGTTACACTTCATCATCATCATCATGCTGTCGGTCGCGATGCGACAAAGACTGCTTTCATTACTTGACTGCCGCTCTCCATTTAGCTCTCTGCTGTGAGAGTGATGTCCATGAGTCGGTCTTACACTTACAGGGTATAAACTGTTTGTTGTTATATGGCGGGTGATGGGATCTACTCTTGCAGAAAGCTTAGTGGTCCATTTTATTTATCTATTTGCAGTACAGCATTGCAAACTCCAAGATCTGTCAAACAAAAAAGCAAATCGATGTTTTTATTAATATTATTTCACGCAAACATCACTCCCAACGGCAATACTATATTATACAAGCACTTGTTATGTTGACAAAAATGTACTATATATATATTATATTTTTGTGTGCAAATTGTCGGCGGTAAGTGAGTCGGAGCTGATGCGAGTAGGCCTGAGCAGTAGATGAGTAGTCCGAGGCTTAACCACCCGACTACCAGTGGGTGGGTGTTAGGAGAGAGAATAGGATTCCGGGTTATTATACTCATATAATTCTTATACAGCATATAATAGTCATCATCATCATGCTGTTTGTCACGATGCGACAAAGACTTCTTTCTTTACTTGACTGCCGCTCTCCATTTAGCTCTCTGCTGTGAGAGTTGCATCCATGAGTCGGTCTTAATGTCTCTCAGCTTCAGGTTTCTCTTGATGGTATCCTTGAACCGGAGATGAGGGTGCCCTCTCTTTCTGTAACCAGAAGACAGTTGAGAATAGAGGATCTGCTTTTGTAGCCTGTCTGATGACATCCTCATGAGGTGTCCAGTCCACCGGAGATTCTTTTTGATCAGAAGATCTTCCATAGAGGGCAGCCCGGTCCATTCGAGTATATATAATAGTATATACATATTTATGATCAGTAATCAATTTCACGTCTAAGCACTAATAGACGATTTCCACCACAAACCTGCCCTCTGATGTCAGTGGAATAACTAATGTTCTGTGATCACTGTGTGGCATGTTATATGAAAAAGGTTTCATTTAGGATTTCCACCACCAACCTGTTCCTCTGACGGCAGCGACAAGAACTAATGTAGTGGGTACCAGCTCACTGTGCATGTTCTACAGAAAGTGTGTATTGCCTACTCAACATACTGATAATATCTATATCAGTGATATAGATAGTAGCCTTTCCTCCAATTTGTTTTATTACGCAGGTAAAGTATCAATTATGTAAAGCTGTTCTCTCTAATGACACATATGGCTGGTAGGTTCTGTGTTAGCATTAACGCTGCATAGTCCGCTGAAGGATCACATTTTCAAAACCAAAATAATTATCTAGATTTGATTCTACATATCTAATTCAGATAGTACTGCACTTATTAAGCATTTGATGCCAAATAGAAGATAATTTGGAGTGAGTCAGTTTAATACAACATGTTACTGCAGAAGTGCTTGTCAGAACTAATTTTATATGTTTATGCTTCAAATATCTCAAAAGTTAGGCATTTAAAATCAAAGTTACTTCAAACTAAAGTAAGGTGGATAATAACAATCAATGTAATACATTTTTCTCAGGGAAAAAAGTACAGAAACTCAAAACTATCGGACCCAACTTTAAGCTTGTGTTTTGGAGCAAAAGAAATGGAATCCCACCACACAGTTGTGTTGATGATGACAATGATTATTCTACATTGATAAATCTAACAAGTGCATGCTATGTTTTGAAATTACTGCGATAATAGGGATATATATATATATATATGTATATATATACCCCTATTCTGAGAAGAGAAAGACTTGGAAAGATCTAAAGAAGAACTATTTAAACTATCCATTTGCTCACAAATAGCTAAATTACCAAGACGTGATTTAGCACGTCTCTGCTGCCTAATAACAGGCCTATCACTGAGTATAGACATTTCAAAGGCTTATTCAAGAGTTTTTGGACGATTTGTCTCCACATACGACATGGTATTATCATCAAGTAAGGAGTCAACAAATCTAGAAAGGAGTATCTCGAAGGTATCAGTACCAAAGACTGCAGAAGGAAGATTCCAACCTTTAGCTGCAGCAGTTTTGAACTGCTGACAGTATGTAGCTACTGTTTCCCCTTCATTTTGCTTCATAGCCATCACTATCCCTTTTAAATGACTACGTTCATCTGCTGTTAGTAGAGTTGAAGGTATTACTTCTTTCATTTCTTCCCAGGACTTAGCATTATATATATATATATATATGTCATATAATATCTTATTTATGCCAATCGCCCCTCCTACTCCTCTTTAAGAGTATCCAACCTATCCGCCATAATATATATATATCCTTGCTTTATTACAAGAAGTTAATTACCAAAGCATAGTTAAATGCTACTGAGTTTAGAATAGACTGAGAGGAACACAGGGGAGGGGTAATATTAGCCCAGACTACAGCTCACATACCAGATGCGTTAGCGTCATTTACAAGCTCGGGCGTCATTTTACAATGACTCAGCTACAAACCAGCCAGTCCGCAATGATTAAATGCGGCAAGTCGCCCTAAAACATGGCGCTGAACGTCCAGTCGTCAGACGTGCTTCAGCCTGCATTCACTGGACAGAATGGGACTTGTGGAATGGACAGATGTGCTGACAAATGAAGCAGTCTCGACGTAAGAGGAGCACTCGAGTCAAATCTGAGCACGGGCAATGTGCGGGAGAGGAGGGAGGTTGGTGGGTGGGTGTGGGTGGGTGGGGGGCCGAAGGCCAAGTGGGAGGAAGGGGGGGAGGGAGGAGGGGTGGAGGAGGAAATAGGAGAAATGTAGGGTATGAGGGAGAAGGAAGACCTGGCATGGGCGGATGGGAATGGGGAGAAGAGGGTTGTGGTGTGTGTGGGGGGGGGGGGGGTGGGGGGGGGGGGGGGAGCGGCAGAGGCTGGGAAGGGGTAGATTGGGGGGAAGTGGAAGCAGAGAGTGGCGGGAGGAGGAGCAGGAGGAGGGGAAGCGGGGAAAAGAGAACGACTGGATTGAGAGAATGGGGGCGGGGTGGGGGGGGGGGGGGATTGGGAAGACGGAAATCGGAGTGAGGAGGGAATGGGAGGTGCGGGTAGCGGGGGGCAGAGGAGGAGGGGGGGTGGAGGGAAAGGAAGAGATGACCTGGGAGGAGGATCGGCTTGGAGTCGGGGGAGGGAGGGGGCATGGCGAGGGATGACGGAGGGGGCCGGGGTGGGTGGGAGGGAGAGGAGGAAGTGGACAGTGGAGAGAGGATGGAGGGGCGGAGAGGGGAGAGTGGGTGTGGGAATGGTGGGAGGGGTATTTATAGATGTGTTATTGATTAGTAGCTATAAGGTAGCTCCTGGCTTTAACGTTCAAAAGGTTACTCATAAGTTGCTTTGGTCTGCATGACTCTGACAGCCCCGGATGTGCTCAGTGTCGTCTGTCGCTGTGGCACAGACAGTCGCACGACGGGTTGTTGCCATGCAACGTGACGTAATCTAATGACGCGTTAAACTTGGGTTGTCTGAATGAGCGGCTCTGCGACTGGACGAATTTGGGTTACAACAGTAGTTGATCAGCATTGACTGCTAGCACAGCACTATGCCGCATCAGCAGACGACATTTAGAGTCAGCAAACTTCCTTCCAGCTGTATTTTACACATATATCTTGTACAGTAAAACCTCTCTAAGTTGACCGACCATGGGACCGACTTTAAATGATCCATTTAGGGAGGTGGTCGGTTTAAGGAGCTTTTTTTAATAGTTACAATGATATTGTATGGGCGATCGTTTGGGACTCAAATATAGCGATTGATATAGGGGAGTGGTGGATATATGGAGATGGTCAGTTAGAGAGGCTTTACTGTAAAATTATATATATATATATATATATATATATATATATATATATATGCATACAATTCCTCCGAGCGACCGACCGGACAGGATGACCGATTCGGTAAGACCGCTGACTGTCTCCCCATTTCAGAAAGTCATGACAATGTGACTGAGGTCGATATCGGGTGATGGTTTGTTTGTTGTTGTTTTACGTCCTAGCAACACTGGTTCTGGTTACCAGATCCAACTCAGTGTGTTAACCCAGATCGAGGAAGATGTGTGTCTGAGGCTGAATGGCGGCCATCGGACGCGGGATTTCCTACTTGTTACGTCACTGTTCAGCCCCGATGTCAGTCGTCTGCTTTTTTTTTAAAGTCCACTTTTATTTTGTGCCTGTTCAAATTGTCCATTCTCCTTGCGAAATACCAGACAACTTCACCTGCTTCAAGTCTTGTGTGTGCAGTGAAGGACCCACGTCCCTGCCACGTCCCACTCCACCAACATCTTGAGATTGTCAAAGTGTCATTGTTTTTTTTTTTCTCTCTTGCCCGTTATCTGCTTCCATCTAATAAGTCACCAGACGGGATGGCCGAATGAGTTAGAGCGTCCGTTTCCCTTGCTGGTAGATCGTGGGGTCGTGGGTTCGAACCCTGATCGAGTCAAACCAATGACTTAAAAATTGATACTTGCTGCTTCCTAGCCAGGCGCTCAGCATTATTAGGACAGGGCAAGGACTGGTGTGCTCAGTGTCAGGATAATGTAACTGAATGGGATATCAGGTCATGGTGCCGGCGGCCTGGTTTCCCAGTGGGACATTACTATAAAGTCGCCATGAGTGTGCACTGTCACAAGTCGGTACCCATCCTGATATGACCTTAGATGTTGCTAGGATGTAAAACAACAACAAACAAACAACTCTAATAGGTCATCACCATTTTGATTCATTCCAACTAGGCTTATTCCAAGCCAACTCCTAAATTTACCAAACATGACCTTACCTACAATAGCCGTAACCAGAAGTTGCTCAACTCATTCGGCCATCCCGCCTGGTCACTTATCGGCTGGTATGAGGCAAACTTTAAATATATATATGTATTCTTTCTGAAGCCCACAGTGTCTCTTCATGAACAAACGAGAGTGCTTGCCACCAAGAACTTACAAAGTTTGTCCTCACCGCTACCTCATCTGGCGCTCCGTATTACAAGGATATGGCAAGGACTGACTGGCCCAGTGACGGAATAACACTTCTGAGTAGGATATCGGGTCATTGTGCCGATGGCATGGTATTACAGTGGGGCAACACTATGAAAATCGCCAAGAGTGTGCATTGTCATGCCATTGAGTGTATGATATCCGTTGTGCTATGACCATGTGTCAACATGTTGATAGGACATAAAACTCCAATCAATCACTCACAGACGGAGCTGTGAACATGCCTGGGCCACTGGTAACCCGGATGTACTCGGATCATTTGCAGCCAGGCTATTGCATGAGGACGGCCATGTGCTCAGAAGGCGGCCTCAAGTGGCACGCATCTGTCGGCTAAGTACCTGAAATGTGAGAGGTGCCCCCTGGCGAGCAGTCTGGCAGTCTCATAGTAGGTCTACCTAGTTCAGGATCCGTAAACATGTGAAGATATGGAACTCAAGGATATTTCTGCATTCCATTTTGACTATATTTGTCTTATGTTCCTTCTGTACTGTAGATGGTCCTTTGTGATGTATAACGTAGTATGCGAGTATAAAGATACGTAGGGGAATATTACTTATTATTATTATTATTATTGTTATCCTCCGTAAGACACAACACTGTACCGGTGGCGCCATCTCACGCACCTCACTCCCCCGGATGTTGACCACTGTCAGTCGCACCGGAGGATTTTATTTTATTTTTTAACAACTCAACCCACTACCTTATTATTCTCTCTTTTGATTGTACTGTAGGTAGATTTATATACATATATATATAGTCTGTATAATTCAATGTGCGAATATCAATAACAGATTGGTCTACTCGTTGCTGTGTTATTCGGCGTGTTTTCCGTATCATTATTATGTAGATCTACAAACTGCTGTCCCTGTAGCCTAACCCAGACACTAGCGCCACTACCGGTTGCTTTTGACACTCACCGCCCGATTAATAGATATATATATATATATATAATATATAATATAAATATAATTATATATACAAGTATATTTATAACTTATGCACTTAAAGTTGCATAGTCTGATTGTTTCTCTCATTTTCTGAGATAAATGTATTACTATTAGGTTAGTCGTTATAATTTACATTCCTTTAGTTTGAAGTAACTTTTCTTTAAAATGACTGATTTATGAGATATTTCAAGTGTAGACATGACAAATTAATATTGGCATGCTTGCCAAAACTCTAACACCATAGAATTCAGCAGTGACAGGTTATATTAAACTGTCCATGTCGCCGGAAACATGCATAATTCAAAAACCCTGACTACAGGCTTGATATTATGAATACCATAGAGACAGTTCGTAGCGCGTCGCTATGTACAAAGTTAACTTCCGGATGTTGACCACTGTCAGTCGCACCGGAGGATTTTATTTTATTTTTTAACAACTCAACCCACTACCTTATTATTCTCTCTTTTGATTGTACTGTAGGTAGATTTATATACATATATATATAGTCTGTATAATTCAATGTGCGAATATCAATAACAGATTGGTCTACTCGTTGCTGTGTTATTCGGCGTGTTTTCCGTACCATTATTATGTAGATCTACAAACTGCTGTCCCTGTAGCCTAACCCAGACACTAGCGCCACTACCGGTTGCTTTTGACACTCACCGCCCGATTAATAGATATATATATATATATAATATATAATATAAATATAATTATATATACAAGTATATTTATAACTTATGCACTTAAAGTTGCATAGTCCGATTGTTTCTCTCATTTTCTGAGATAAATGTATTACTATTAGGTTAGTCGTTATAATTTACATTCCTTTAGTTTGAAGTAACTTTTCTTTAAAATGACTGATTTATGAGATATTTCAAGTGTAGACATGACAAATTAATATTGGCATGCTTGCCAAAACTCTAACACCATAGAATTCAGCAGTGACAGGTTATATTAAATTGTCCATGTTGCCGGAAACATGCATAATTCAAAAACCCTGACTACGGGCTTGATATTATGAATACCATAGAGACAGTTCGTAGCGCGTCGCTATGTACAAAGTTAACTTCCGGTAGTAGATTCAAAGGCTTGTCCAGTCCTTACCTGGCCACCGTCGTCGACGGATCATTGAGTTGAATAAGAAATTTGTCCATCCCACCCACCCTTACAACAGATTAGTATATTGATAGGGCTGAGAGATTATGGTTCCTATGACCTTGAAATGAATGTTGCTGATTGACATGAATGTGCGAATGTGTGTGAGTGTGCCAGATGTGAGCTGACCGTGTGACCATGATCTGCCTTAGTTGCTGCCTCATGTCTTCTGTTTTCAAGTTGCCTCTACAGAAATGAATACAGTATCTTCAGAAATGTATCATATATTATTATGATAGTACAATCATAGATATGTCCTCCACATAAGTAATGAAATAATGCAATAGTAGATCTACCTAATATATGACCTGCACATAAGTAATGAACATCAGAAATATAGAAATGCACAGGTTGTACTACCTGATGATGATAGAGTAATTAAAGCTAATAGTCTCAATTGTACTATTGAGAGTAGCTGATATCAGATGTTCACAAAGGTGTAGGTAAAAGGCTTTTGTAAAAATGTATTAAGCCTGATTAATAAATTTATTAGCCCAAAAAATGATTATCTGTGTCTGGTTTTGAATTGACATAGTAATTAGTATGTCCTTCTATGTAGCATCACATACTTAATAAATGCACTAGTACCCAAGTTGGACATGTAGGTTCAAATCTAGATAAAAGGGTTTTGCTTTTGAAAGTTTGATGTTTTTATCGGACTATGCAGCTTTAAAGAGGTGGCGAGGAAAGGAACGGAAAGAAAAGAAAACTCGATTAATCGTTTCAACTCAAGACTAGCCCCAGGTGAGAGGGCGGTGAATATTCGTGAAAGTGTCTGAACATCAGACTTGACAAACGCATGAGTTAATGCTACAATAGACAGCTCGCCTCGACTCGCTTCCCAGCCACTGGTGACTATGTAAACCGTCAGCAATGTTTGACCGCGGTGTGGATTTGGGATGTGTGTGGGTGGGGATGGGGGTAGGGGCGAGGGATGGGGGTAGGGGCGAGGGATGGGGGTAGGGGCGAGGGATGGGGGTAGGGGCGAGGCTGGTTCCATTTTTGTTGTTGGTAAAGCCCCAGTCACACATACCCGGATCAGGGGCCGGACAAGCCCCGGACCGCCATCCGGGGTGGTCCGGGGCGATCCGGGGTGATCCGGGGCTCGTCCGTGGCTCGTCCGTGCCGACACCCCCTGATCCGGCCTGATCCGTGGCTCGTCCGGCGCCGTCCGGGGTCAGCCCCGGATGTTTTAAAATGTTTAAAACATCCGGGCCTGTCCGGGGGTGGTACGGGGTCATTTTGAGCCACGGTTTGACCCGGACCATCCCTGGACTATCCAGGAGTACCCCCGGCCTAGCCACGGACCACTCCCGGACTGCCCCCGTAAGACCGGGGGTGATCCGGGATAGTCCGGGGGTGATCAGGGATAGTCCGGGGGTGGTCTGGGGCAGTCCAGGGGTGGTCTGGCCTCATCCGGGGCTGGTCCAGCCCAATCCGGGGGTGGTCCGGGGCTCGTCTGGGACTCATCCGGGAAAGTGTGACTGCGCGGCAAAAATCGACGAAAACAGTGATTTTATCCGTGGTGGTCCAGGACAGTCCGGGCCATTGGTCCGTGGGTGGTCCGGCTCAAAATCCGGGGCTCGTCCAGCTATGTGTGCCTGGGGCTTAAACATTTTTATTCATATGAACGGTCCTTTCTTTCAGCGCCAAGGCACTGGTTTTCAGGCCATGCTTAAAGTCAGTCATTTACACTATTTAATTACAAGAACAATTTTAAGATAATAAAATATTGTTATTACATTAAGCTAATTCAGAATGTGTGGTATATACAGTCAGTGTATGCATTCAATGTATGCATTTTAATGTAGGTGGTGCTTTAGTTAGTTTTCTAGGCAGCGGTATGTCGGTATAGCCTGGGTTTAGGTATAATCGAAATTTAGATAACTAAGTGGTTGCAATATTTCTAGTTTGTAGCAAGCATTCGGTGTGCGCATTATTATAGGACAGTCTGGATTTTGGTCAAATGCTAAGGGATTCATAGGGGAATTTTATTGGTTAAAAAATTGAATGAGTAAGATCGATGTGTAGAGTTATTAGTGCTGCTCATTGTCAGTGCCTGTGTGCAGTTTTTGATTCGTAAGCCTAGGTCACACCTACCCGGATCAGGGGCCAGACGAGCCCCAACCCGTGATCTGGCGCGGTCCATGGCGATCCATGGCAATCCGTGGCTCATCCGTGGCTGGTCCTTGGTGGTCCTTGGTGATCCATCGCTGGTCCGGCCTCATCCAGGGTCGGCCCCAAATGTTTTAATATGTTTAAAACATCTGGGGCGATCCGGGGAATATTGCAATCCGGGCTCGATCCGGCATCATCCAGGTGTAATCCGTGACTCATCCGGGTAGTCAGGGAGCTGTCCGGTGGTAGTCCTTCTGCATGACCCTCTTCGATGCTACTCTCTTCCCAGTTGGTTTGGTCATGATGTCATGTACCCTCGGCGCTGCTGGATTTCGAAATGAGCCCTCCAGCACGGTGCCAGGGATAATCTATGGATACACCGGGGAGTCCCTGGGTGGTCTGGGGTTTCCGGGGCGGATCCGGGGTTGTCCGGGACTGATCTGGGACTACTCCCTAGATACACCGGGTAGTCCGGGGGTGGTCCAGTTCAGTCCGGGGTTATCTGGCCTATGGTCCATGGCTAGACCATGGCTTGTCCGGGTAGGTGTGACAGCGAGTCCCAAAACGACCAAAATAGCGATTTTTTCCGGGGCTGTCTGGGACAGTCCAGGGGAGTGGTCCGGGGGTGGTCCCGCTAAAAATCAGGGGCTCATTGGGGTATGTGTGACTTGGGCTTAAGGTAGGCTAGGGTGAGGTGATGGTTAGCAGCGGTATATTATATTATTGTGAGCAAAGTGCATTGTGGGAGGTATGTGGGGGGAGGTGGATGTGGGAGTAGGGAGTTGTTAGCGAGGGACGGGGGGGAGCCGGGGGAGGGAGTGCCTGGATGTCTGCAGCCTCCAATAAAAGCCTTCAATAAAAGCGCCCTCCTGCCATGAGAGCTGGGCGGGGTGCTTCGCGGGATGCTTCGCGGCGTGCTTCGCGGATTGCTTCGCGGGATGCTTCGCGGCGTGCTTCGCGGAGTGCTTCGCGGGATGCTTCGCGGGATGCTTCGCGGAATGCTTCGCGAGATGCTTCGCGGGATGCTTCGCGGTATGCTTCGCGAGATGCTTCGCGGGGTGCTTCGCGGAGTGCTTCGCGGAATGCTTCGCGGAGTGCTTCGCGGAGTGCTTCACGGTGTGCTTAGCGGATTACTGCTGACACTGCCACCTGGCGCCGTGGCCTAATCGGCAGAGCGCGGGTCTCGCGGGAGTTTTGTTCCCAGTCGAATCACATCAATGACTTTAAAATTGATACTTGTCATTTCCTAGCTTGGTGCTCGGCATTAATATGATAGGGCAAGGACTGGTTCGCTCAGTGTCATGATAATGTGACTGAGTGGGATATCGAGTCATGGTGCTGGGATCCTGATTTCCCAGTGGGGCAGCACTATAAAGTTGCCATGAGTGCTCACTGTAACAAGTCGGTACCCGTCCTGATATGACCTTAGATGTTGCTAGGATGTAAAAACAACAACGACCAAGCTAAGACCGACAGCTGCCTTTGCACGAACTGTCTCGGCCACCAGGTGGCACGTGAAGGAAAACCTTTGACGAGTCGTGTCGGGAATATTCATGTTCCCTCGCTGTTCAAAGACCCCCTTCACCTCCCCAACAACAACAACACAATTTTTAATTAATAATAGTAATATGACAAGCGGGGATTGTTTTTGTAGGTTTTTTTTTTTTTAAAGAGACAAATAAGCCAAATCACGAATGAGAAAGCTGGCTTAAAGTATTTTATTTGTTCACAGATGGGCTTGGCATTATTAATGAAGGTAATTCTAACACATTGTCTTCACCTAACAGAAAGGGGAGGGAGCGATGTAAACACTTCCGCTTTAAACTATCTTTGTGACATCAGTGGCGTTAATATAAATATTATAGATATTATAGACATTATAGACATCATAGACATTATAGACAGTGAAGATATTATAGATGTTATAGATATTATAGATATTATAGATATTATAGGTATTATAGGTAGTATATGTATTATAGGTATTATAGACATTATAGACATTACAGATATCATAGAGATTATAGACATTGTAGATATTGTAGACATTGTAGATATTGGAGATATTGTAGATATTATAGATACAGTCAGCTCTAGTTAATCCGACACATTCTATCATACGCCAAATAATGCCAGATAGCAAATTGTCGGATTAATCAATTTAGACTATTCTGTGGTCGTTTGTGTACTTGGTGCAAAGCAGGCCTATACATAACACTTGTTACGGTTTGATTGCAATTATACGATGTCCTTTCTGTTTACACAAGGTATTAAGAGGTGGAGAGAAAAGCTGGCCAGCAGCTCCTTTTTTAACAACCATAAAAACAATTTGCAGCTTCCCACTCAATGTAGCCATGACAACAAACTACAGCCGCTTGATGTGGCTTAATTAGGTGTGAGAATTGCCACTGAAAGAAGGTCTAACTAGGGGATATTAGTGCTAATTCATGTTTGATGGATTTCAAGTGTCAGATTAACAAGAGCTATAGACATGCTAGAGGCATGTTTGTTATAAGAATGCAGTGTTCTGTTAGTGTCGGAAAGCAAGTGTTGGATTAATGAGAGTAATTAGCATCGATTAACATTGGGGAAATCTGTTACACCTGAAATTGTGTCGGTAAGCAAAATTGTCGGATTAACCAGAGCTGACTACTGAGCTTGACATCATAGACATTATAGATATTATAGATATATATTATAGATAGATATTATAGATATTATAGATATAGATATTATAGATATAGATATTATAGATATCATAGATAGATATTATAGATATTATAGATATTTTAGATATAGATATTATAGATATTATAGATATAGACATTATAGATAGATATTATAGATATAGATATTATAGATATAGATATTATAAATATTATAGATATAGATATTATAGATATTATACATTTCATAGATCTCATAGACCTTATAGATCTATTGATATTATAGATATTATAGATTTGATAGATATTATAGATATTAAGATGATCTAAAAATAAATGCCAACTCATAATTATTCTGTCGTGTTCGTTGTGTTAAATTATAAATATCACAAATATTATAAATATAAATACTATGAATATAAAATATTCGTCACCGTTAAAGATCTAGTCACCTGAACTTAACCTGTCTATTTGCTATATTTTAGAAGAAAACAAATTCTAGAAATATTAATTGTGGCAGTACACTATGAACTACTAAGATTAGTTATAACAACTGAGGTTGATCACTAGGTCCGAATGGCTCTAATAACCACAGCTTGGCTACACTGGTCCTCGTTGTGCCCTAAATAACTCACCGTGAATAGGTTGGTGTAGGATATATATAATCAACGAGGAATAATTATATTGAATCATGATAATTCTGATTAAATAAAGTTATGTTAATCATGTTACTGCCCATTTAACAAGCATCCAATGAGCCTGGTAGAAACACAATTGGGCAGCACTATAAAATCCCCAAGCGTGTGCACTGTCATGCGCTGAGTGCACGATATCCGTTGTGTGATTACCTTGTGTCGACATGTTGATAGGAGATAAAACGTCAATCACTCGCAGACGGAGCTGTGAACATGCCTGGGCCACTTGTAACCCGGATGTTCTCGTCTCATCACCAAAGGTGGGCAGCGCTGAGCCTCATCAGCACTTGGCAAGGCGCTGCAGACATCCCCACACAGGCGTATCGCCTATTTAAGGCCGAACAAAAATAAAAGTTGGTGATCGTCCTTTTCATCACACAAATCAAGGTCGGGCAGGCAGTTTATATTTTTATTCATTTTATATTTTTTCAGTATTATTTTTACATGATTTCAGTGGAATTACATAAGCATCAATTTTGATGCATTCACATGGTGTTATACGGTGTTTACCACTGTCCATACATAGTTATAAATAATGTCTGAAAGTTGATTTGCTGCTTGCCAGACGCACTTTCAATGGTAAAAAAAAAAAGAAGAATTTTCATCCACGGGCAGGACGATCAATAATTTTTTTTCTTTTATTTGGCCTAATCAGCATTTGGTAGGGCTATGTATAATGCAGAGTGTGTGCCTGCATCCGGTTGTAGCCACCACGTGTGAGTAGAAGCAACTGCATGTCCGGGAGCACGGCGTCAAAAGGTCGCACATATTCAAGCATTCGGATGGCCGAATGGGTTGAGCGTCCATCTCCCATTTTGGTGGACGGTGGAATTCAGATCCACGAACCCTGCTCGAATCAAACCGATGACTTTAACCAATGACTTGTCACTTCTCAGCCAGGCACTCGGTATTATTAAGCTAGGGCAAGGAGTGGTTTGTACAGACTCAGGATAATTCGACTGAGTGGGATATCAGATCATGGTACTGGCAGCCTGGTCTCCCAGTGGGGCAGCGCTATAAGCGCCATGAGCGCGCAATGCCATAAGTCAGAACCCATCCTTGTAATGTAAGTGTGTTTCAGTCATCAATATATATTACAGTCTTGATATGACCTTAGATGTTGCCAGGACATAAAACTCCAGCAACCAATCAACCTTTAAATACTCGCGGACACAGAACTACACCTAACTATATTTGTATATTTTATTTGTTTGAAACGTTTTTATTTTTGTTTCTTTTAAGCAGATATGTTTAACCACTGCATGATGTGACCTCAGATGTCGTTTGGATGTGAAACCCCAATCGCGCGTTGTTGGCGCCCGCGTGGCGGGAGCGAGTAGGTAAACCTGCGCATGCGCCATCACTAAGCACTAGTCACTGGAGCCTCCTGCTGACGCCCTCGTTAATGGCGGCGCACGGCGCTTTCCCAGGCTTCCGGGTCCCGGGGCCACCTACCGGGCGCGATGGCCGAATCGGTAGAGCGCGAACCTCGCGTTCGGAAGGTCGGGAGTTCGGTTCTCGGTCGAGTCAAACCAATGACTTATATAATTGACACTTATTGCTTCCTAGCCAGGTGCTCGGCATTATTAGGATAGGGCAAGGACTGGTTGGCTCAGTGTCAGGATAATATATCTGAGTGGTGCCAGCGGCCTGATTTCCAAGTGGGGCAACGCTATAAAGTCGCCATGAGCGTGCACTGTCACTAGTTGGTACCCGTCCTGATATGACCTTAGACGTTGCTAGGACGTAAAACCCCCAACAAATAAACAAACCCCAGAGCCACCTAGCGGGCACTACTCGCGGTCCCCGCCGGAAACCAGTTGGCAGCCATGATGTTAAGTTACCGTCTGCTGTCAGCGCAGATACACTGTTTGGGGGGCCACACTGGCCGCTGCATCCGTGTGGCAGTGTGGCTAGGGCAGCAGAGAAAACGAGGCATCAATTCCGGTATCAGGTGTCTGACAGTGAAGCGCACTTGTCTGACAGGGCATCATGCCTGTCTAACAGTGCATCATACCTGTCTGACAGTGAACGACACTTGTCTGACAGTGCATAATGCCTGTCTGACAGTACATCATACCTGTCTGACAGTGAACAACACTTGTCTGACAGTGCATCATGCCTGTCTGACAGTGTATCATACTCTGTTTGACAGTGAACAACACTTGTCTGACAGTGTATCATACCTGTCTAACAGTGCATCATACCTATCTGACAGTGAATCACACTTGTCTGACAGTACATCATGCCCATCTGACAGTGCACCATGCCTGCCTGACAGTGCATCATACCTGTTTCAGAGTGAACCACACTTGTCTGACATTGCACCACCATGCCTGTCTGACAGTGCATCATGCCTGTCTGACAGTTCACCATGCATGTCTGACAGTGCATTATGCCTGTCTGACACAGTGACAGTGCACTATGCCTGTGACGCTAAAGCTTCATAGTCCAATGAAAACATCACATTTTCAAAAGCAAAACAATTATCTAGATTTGATTCTACATATCTAACTTAGATACTGGTGTACTTATTAAACAGTTGTTGCCACATAGAAGGGGATACAGAGTCAATTTAACAGAACCTGTTACTGCAGAAACCTACATTGTCACAGTTTTGGCGTGCTTGCCAAAATTAATTTTGCCATTTTTGTAATTCAAATATCTCAAACGTTAGCCATTTAAAATAAAAGTTACTTCAAACTAAAGTAAGGTAAATGGTAACAATCGACCTAATATATTTATCTCAGAAAATGACAGAAGCTCAAAACCATCGGACTATCCAACATTAAGTTTAGCTTTGCAGTTTTTGTTGATAACGCCCGAGTGTGAAAAACCACAAGGCGCGCAGTAGCTATCGGGCTTGCCGAGAGTGCATGAACAGATACAACTGTCAGTCACAAGACACCAAACCTCGAAAAAATATTCCAAGCTAATTTCCCCACTCACCCGCGGAGGGGAAGATTGTAACTTAGCGAGGCTCCCCAATGGTCACACACACACACCTGTGGACTTTGCTGCCGGGAGCGCCAGGTCACCCTCTAGCGGTGGGAACCCGCACCCTACAACGGTTAGCCCAGAATCCACCAGGCGGCACTTTACATTGGATATATATATGTATATATGCATATATGTGTATATATGTATATATAAATGTTTATATGTATATATGTGTATATATATATGCATATATATGTATATATATGTATATATATGTATATATATGTATATATATGTATATGTATATATGTATATATGTATATATGTGTATATATGTATATATATGTGTATATATATGTGTGTATATGTATGTGCATATATGTGTGTATATATATATGTATATATATGTATATACATGTATATATATAAAGTTTTAAGCGAGTGGTGTGAGACCGTTGGAGTCAGTTCCCAGGTGGGGGGAAGCAGAGAGTGCCCAGCTACAGAGGGGCCTGCAGAAAATAATAGGTGTTGGGAAATGAGTGGACACCGAAAAATAATAGGGACTATTCACATAATAAATTATATAGCACGTATGTGTATATCATACTATATGTGTATATATATGTGTATGTATAAAACATTATGCATATATAAATCGGCGGAGGGAAATTGGTATTGACACTAAAGTAGTATATTGTTTATTAAGTATACAGTAACATCTCCCTAACCGACCACCTCAACAGATCAACCACTCCCCTATATCGATCGCTTTATTTGGGGGTCCCAACAATACCATTGTAATCATATTCTAACTCCCTAAACCTCCCACCTCCCTAAATGGACCACTTAACGTCGGTCCCAAGATCGGTCGATTTA
This sequence comes from Branchipolynoe longqiensis, assembly GCA_030323885.1. Taxonomy (NCBI): domain Eukaryota; kingdom Metazoa; phylum Annelida; class Polychaeta; order Phyllodocida; family Polynoidae; genus Branchipolynoe; species Branchipolynoe longqiensis. Next base: position 54,097,969 of record CM059197.1, read on the forward strand.
GAGAGGTTTCACCTTTTACTGTATACATATATATATATATATATATATATATATATATATATATATGTCACCTCGTTCTCATACTCCTGGCTAATTATAGCACAGTGAGAGGTCGGCATACCCTGAATCGAGCACAAAACAGGCTTTCCGAGACGGACCTGTTTACGAAGCTCTCAGGGAGTTTAATCTTACAGCCGAGTGGAGAAGCAACAGTTACGATTGGCACTATGACTAGGAATTGCATACGGTTACCGTTGGATTACTGACTTTGTTAAAGTATAGAAGTGGAGAAGAAATTGCTCGGAAACTTTAGGACGGATAGAGTACACCATACGATTAGGAATTGCATATGGTTACTGTGGGTTTTTGACTGTGAAAAGTCCAAATTGTTTGAAACCTTTTTAAGGTGTAGTTTATGGATAGCAAATTACTATTTGGTAGTTTTTTCCAAATTGTTGGCCACATAGTCAGGTTGTCGCTGGGGAAGATTCCGCTTCGGGGGAATACTACACAGGTTCAGTTAATTCTACACTGGCCTGCATCACGTGGTGACTCACATGAGAGCAAGGGGGCATCAAGTGATGCCGGCATCACAAGGCTACTACTATCCTACTACTCCTCCATAGCCCCCCCCCCCCACCTCCCCCCCAGCTTAGACAACTTGGTTTGCGCCGAGCCCGCACCTTGCCCCGAGGGAACCAGGCATTGTTTTGGTATAGGTTAGGTAGGTTTCGTCCAATATTCAGGGAGTAAATGCCTCCATAGTCAGCTGACAACTGACAATGAGTGTGGGCGTCTACCGTAGATTTACATAGCTTTGTGACTCAATGGTCCAAAATACTATTCTGGCTTAATTGTGGAGTATTTTGGTTAGCACTGTTGTGAGTCAGATTTGCATTGTAGTGAATAGTTTATTGGCTTTGGCTAATACGCCCATCGTTATACAATGGCACACCCACAGTTGCTTATACGACGGTTTGCGAAATGGTTACACAATCGCCCGAGGACGGGACATCAACCACGAAAAATAGCCGAGTCCTCGAACTCGATGAAACACCAATTATGCTTTAACTGTACTACGCAAGTACTCGCATAATTAATCTCTCTCTCTCTCTCTCTCTCTCTCTCTCTCTCTCTCTCCCTCTCTTTCTCTATATATATATATATATATATATATATATATATATATATAGTGGGGGTGATGAAAATGGGAAATATTGTGCCTAGAGCGGGACTCGAACCCACATCTCTGCATTCCGGACCAGTGTGCTCACCATTACACCACCTAGGCTCCCTGATATCAACACACTACTCACGGCTACCTGTCTATGGGGTTACTTGCCTGAGAGGTCAGTGCAGACCACTACATATATATATATATATATATATATATATATATATATATATATATATATATATGCCTGTTTGTGCTAGCTAAATAGGACAAAACCTAAGTAAGTGTGTTAGCCTTGAAAATATTATGCGACTATAATTAGAAATTTCACACAGTATATCGGCCAGTAAGGAGAGAGCCTCTCCGCCACACAAATATACAACTCCCCCTTGTATCCATTAGCGCTGACTTCCATTCGCAGTGGACACAAAGCATCAGTGATAATGCAGCTCTCCCAAGCCTCAACCCCCCCCCCCCCCCCCCACACACACACACCCGGGACTCGCTGATATCCAGGGGCCATATTCATGTAGTGGTGCCAAGGCCTTAACCGCGGCTACTGTACCCCCACACGGCTAATGCCCGGCGCACACCTCCCGTTTACGACGTAAAACTGCCCGTTTACGACGTAAAACTGGGTTTTAGTCGTTAGGTGTGCGACCCCCTAGCACACCAGAGCCTTGCGATTCGCGACTTAAAACTCAGTTTTAGGCCTTAAAACTGGAATCGCAAGGGATTCGAAAAACGAATCGGGCCGTTCAAGAAACGGTAGGTGTGAGCGGTCAGTCGTATCGTAAACGGTATATGTGTGATACCCAACGTCCGTTTGCGATCCAAGTCCTCTGTGTCTCTGTGTGTCTCTTTGTGTGTGTGTGTGTGTGTCTGTGTGTGTGTCTCTGTATGTGTCTCTGTGTGTGTGTCTGTGTGTGTGTCTGTGTGTGTGTCTCTGTGTCTCTGTGTGTGTCTCTGTGTCTGTGTGTGTCTCTGTGTCTGTATTGGTGTCTGTGTGCCTATGTGTGTGTCTGTGTGTGTGTCTCTGTGTCTGTGGGTGTGTCTGTGTGTGTGTCTGTGTGTGTGTATGTGTGTGTGTCTCTGTGTCTCTGTGTGTGTCTCTGTGTATGTATGTGTGTCTCTGTGTATATGTGTGTGTCTGTGTGTGTGTCTCTATGTCTCTGTGTGTGTCTCTGTGTATGTATGTGTGTCTCTGTGTCTATGTGTGTGTCTCTGTGTGTGTCTGTGTGTGTGTCTCTGTGTCTGTGTGTGTGTCTCTGTGTATGTATGTGTGTCTCTCTGTGTGTGCCTCTGTGTCTGTGTGTGTGTCTCTGTGTATGTGTGTGTGTCTTTATGTGTTTCTCTGTGTCTGTGTGTGTTTCTCTGTGTCTGTGTGTGTGTCTCTGTGTCTGTGTGTGTGTCTGTGTGTGTCTCTGTGTGTGTCTCTGTGTATGTGTTTCTCTGTGTGTGTCTGTGTGTGTCTCTGTGTCTCTGTGTGTCTGTGTGTGTCTCTGTGCGTGTGTGTGTGTGTGTGTCTCTGTGTGTCTGTGTGTGTCTGTGTGTGTCTCTGTGCGTGTGTCTGTGTGTGTGTCTCTGTGTCTCTGTGTGTGTCTGTGTGTGTCCCTGTGTCTGTGTGTGTCTGTGTGTTTCTGTGAGTCAGACTGAGAGTGAGAGTGAGAGTCAGACTGAGAGTGAGAGTCAGACTGAGAGTGAGAGTGAGAGTCAGACTGAGAGTGAGAGTGAGAGTCAGACTGAGAGTGAGAGTCAGACTGAGAGTGAGAGTCAGACTGAGAGTGAGAGTCAGACTGAGAGTGAGAGTGAGAGTCAGACTGAGAGTGAGAGTGAGAGTCAGACTGAGAGTGAGAGTCAGACTGAGAGTGAGAGTCAGACTGAGAGTGAGAGTCAGACTGAGAGTGAGAGTGAGAGTGAGAGTGAGAGTCAGACTGAGAGTGAGAGTGAGAGTCAGACTGAGAGTGAGAGTGAGAGTCAGACTGAGAGTGAGAGTGAGGCACACACAGAGACACAGACACAGACACAGACACAGACACACACAGACACACACACAGACACACAGACACAGAGACACATAGACACAGACACACACACACAGACACACACACAGACACACACACAGACACACAGACACACACAGAGACACACACACAGACACACACACAGACACACACAGGCACACACAGAGACACACACAGACACAGAGACACACACAGAGACACAGATACACACACAGACACACACACAGACACAGAGACACACACAGACACACACAGAGGCACACACACAGACACAGAGACACACACACAGACACACACAGAGGCACAGAGTAACACACACAGACACACACACATACACACACAGACACACACACACACAGACACACAGAACCACACACACAGACACACACAGAGGCACAGAGTAACACACACACAGACACAGACACACACACAGACACACACACACAGACACACAGAAAGACACACACAGACACACACAGAGGCACACACACATACACACAGAAACACAGAGACACACACAGAGACACACACACACAGAGACACACACAGACGCACACACAGACACACAGAAACACAGAGACACACACAAAACGCTAGGAGGCGCTCGGGTAGCTAGGGTAGTTCGTGCTAAAGACACCAGGTGCGTGGATCGCAGTCGCGAAAACGGACGGTATATGTGAGTGCTCCAATCGGGAAACGGGTCGGGTCGGGTCGGGTCGTCAGTTTTAGTGCGCGAATCGTAAACGGTAGGTGGGTGCGGACAAACGGTAGGTGTGTGCCAGCCATTACGGTGGAAAATCGGTAATTATGTGTGGGTGCCAACGCTAGCCGCGGCCCGTAGCCTAGGCTAAGCTACCCTGATTTCAAGTCAGGTTTAACTGCTAGACGCCCCGGTTAGTGTGTGTGTGAGGCTCTCAATCTATTCAATGCTTTCATATTTAACAGAATTACATACTCAATAAGTGAAATTTGATCAATTTAACCCTAAATTCGAACCGATATTAAAGCTGCCGCCACATCAGCAGCGATATTAATATTTTCGAATCGACGAATGTAAAATAAACAAATCGCTGCCTCCGCAGCGACGTCGATATCCATACTGTCTATACTGTCCAACGTTAACTAAACATGGCCGCCGCCGTCGCCGCCATACCGGTGGCACTATATTAGGCCCAAATCTATTAAATGCTGTCATATTTAACAGAATTACATATGCCATAAGTGAAATTGAATCAAATTAAACCTAAATTTGAACCAATATTAACGCCACCGCCGCATTGGCGGCGTTATTCATATCGTCGACTGGAGGGAATTCCCAAATCTATAAATAAACTCATGGTTAGCTATCCACGGCGGCTTGGACATTGGTGAATAGCACTTGACCTATTTCTCCAACCCACCGCTAGCCTCAGATAGCTACCCCGGAGCTAGCGTGTAGCACCAGCTACACCTGTCACCACGACATGAATATGGCCCCAGATGTTGCGTGGCTTAGAATAGTCGGCTGCCTGTTCAGTGCACGTACCCAACACCTAACGGGATGGCCGAGTTGGTAGAGCGTTGGCTTTTGGCTTCACATGCGGAAGGTCATGGGAAGGGGGAGGTTGATTGGTTGTTTGAGTTTGACGTCCTTGCAACATCTAAGGTCATATCAGGACAGGTACCGACTTGTGACAGTGCACACTCATGGATATTTTATAGTGCTGCCCCACTGGGAAACCATGCTACCAGCAACATGACCCAATATCCCACACAGTCACATTATCCTGACATTGTGCTAACCAGTCCTTGCCCTATCTTATTAATGATGAGTAGATGTATGTATATAAGTAGATGTCCTGATACAAACGTATAGTCTACAAAATCAGTAGTGGGTGTGTATATGTAGACAACTTGATACAAGCTTAGACCTATAGCCTACCAAATCAGTAGTGGGTGAGAAGACGTAGACATCCTGATACAAACTTATAACCTACCAAATCAGTAGTGGGTGAGTATACATAGACATCCTGATACAAACGTATAGCCTACCAAATCAGTAGTGGGTGAGTATACATAGACATCCTGATATGAACTTATAGCCTACCAAATCAGTAGTGGGTGAGTATACGTAGACATCCTGATACAAACATATAGCCTACCAAATCAGTAGTGGGTGAGTATACGTAGACATCCTGATACAAACGTATAGCCTACCAAATCAGTAGTGGGTGGGTATACGTAGACATCCTGATATGAACTTATAACCTACCAAATCAGTAGTGGGTGAGTATACGTAGACATCCTGATACAAACGTATAGCCTACCAAATCAGTAGTGGGTGAGTATACGTAGACATCCTGATATGAACTTATAACCTACCAAATCAGTAGTGGGTGAGTATACGTAGACATCCTGATACAAACATATAGCCTACCAAATCAGTAGTGGGTGAGTATACGTAGACATCCTGATATGAACTTATAACCTACCAAATCAGTAGTGGGTGAGTATACATAATCATCCTGATACAAACGTATAGCCTACCAAATCAGTAGTGGGTATGTATACGTAGACATCTTGATACAAGCTTAGACCTATAGCCTACCAAATCAGCAGTAGGTGAGAAGACGTAGACATCCTGATATGGCTTTATTATTTTATAGCCTACCAAATCTTGGTGGTTTAGTGTACATCCTTATACAAGTTTATCTATAGCCTACCAAATCTTAGTGGTTTAGTGTACATCCTTATACAAGTTTATCTGTAGCCTACCAAATCAGTAGTGGGCGAGAATACATAGATATCCTGATATAGCCTCCCAAATGAGGCGTGGGCGAGAAAGATCCGGTGTTGTGGTGTCTATGTCCACTACTACGGAAGTCGTCGATCTCCCACCCTCTACCGGCCGGGAACCAGCTTAGCCAGCTGTCACTATGGCCACCTGCCCTCTACCGACCGGGAACCAGCTTAGCCAGCTGTCACCATGGCCACCTCAGTGACAGAGCTGGTGGGGACGCGCTGCATGTTTAATTGTTGTTTCTTGCCGAAAGTTGCCCTGATTAAACTGTGTTGACGTCATTGTTTGTTGGGGGCTTTACGTCCTGGAAACATGTAAGGTCATATCAACACCAGTTCTGACTTGTGTAATACTAACAGTGGGCCCTCATGGTGGCGTTATAGTGTTGTCCCACTGGAAGACTGGGCTGCTGCACTCAGTCATGTTATCCTGATACTGAGCAAACCAGTCCTTGCCCTATCCTAGGGCTAGATAGCGACATGTATCAACTTTGTAAGTCATTGTCTTTACTTGACTGCGGTGCAAACCGACGAACCACTACTGTACGGGATGCCAGTCAGTGGTTTGACCTCTTCGTCCCCCCCCCCCCTGTTCAGTCTCGTGACGTCACTAATGAAGGTGGCGCGCCGGTACGGTGTTGAGTCTTACGGAGTCAATCAATCAATCAATAGTTCCATCCTCTAGTCGAGGGTTGGATGCAATGGTTCTCCACTTGTCCCGATGTTGTGCTGTTCTGATAGACTGTGAATAATTCAAGCCTGTCCACTGTGAAATATTTGTAAACCATGATGTTCTTGGTCTCCCTCTCCCTCTGCTGCCATTCACCTTCCCTTCCAACAATGTACGGTATATTGAACTCTGACGAATGATGTGGCCAAAATAAATAAGTTTCTTTGTCTGTATAGTGGCAAACAAGCTTTTCTTATTTTTAATTTTTCTGAGAACTTCTTTGTTGGTCATCTTCTTTGTCCATGATATTTTCATCATCGAGTATACGGAGTATAACAACATAATAACAATTCCCTCACGTATATTTTTACTCACATAATACCTTATGCATCACGTGTTTTTATATATGGGTTATTCTTTCAAAATGGCCACCACGTTACGATGCTGATAATTAATTCTCTCTTATTGATAACGAGTAAAATAATTATGTTTTCCTCTGTGGTTTAAGTATGTTATAAATGCTACATACAAGTAATCTATCCCACAAAAGATATAAAAGAAATATACTTGTATATCCCCAAACTTTTTTTCAACTTTTTTTCTTGTAAGACATAATCTTTTTTACTTGACTGTAGTTGTGTGTGATAAAATGATGTTATGTGTGTAGCTTTGATTTCCATGTTACATAAGTGATATTACCGTATTGTTTAATTTGTGTAAGATCTAAATCAAAAAGTGAAATAGTTTTATTTCAACCCTGACATGTGCACAACGAGCAAACCTTCATAGGAACATGGATTGTGTTATTATTGTGACCCATATACATAGGTATGTATACATATAATTTGTCCACTCTGGAACAAGCTTAAAGCTGCATAGTCCGATGAAATATCAAATTTTCAAAACCAAACCAATTATCTAGATTTGATTTTGCATATCTAACTTAGATACTGATGCACTTATTAAGCATTCGTTTCTGTGTGGAAGGCTATACTGAGTCAATTTAACAGAACCTGGTACTGCAGAAGTCTATGGTGTCAGAGTTTTGGCAAGCATGCCAAAACTACTTGTCCATGTTTGCAATCGAAATATCTCAAAAGTTTACCATTTAAAATAAAAGTAACTTTGAACTAATGTAAAGTAGATACTACTGATTGATCTAATATATTTATCTCAGAAAAAATACAGAAATTCAAACCATCGGACTATGCAACTTTACGTACATCTCGCGGAACGACGACGAAGTAGAAAATATACAACTTCCGGTTGTTAAGGCGGCACAGTGACGAGACGTAAGCGACTTGCACATCGATGCAGACTTCGCATTCTGAAGGTCACTGAAACACTTTCAGCTCGCAGTTTTGTTTGCTACTTTGCCGCTCAAAAATGGAATCAAAATGGAGGAGGAGTGTCATAAAAATAGCCTCGTTCTGGAAAAGGTCTGATGATGTATCATTTTTCGAATCGCTTGTGATTCGAGTTTTAAGCCCTAAAACTGAGTTTTATACGCGAATCGCATGGGTCTAGTGTGCGCGGGGGTCGCACACCTAATGACTAAAACCCAGTTTTATGCGCGAAACGGGCAGTTTTAAGTCGTATACGGGAGGTGTGCACCGGGCATTAGTTGCAGACGCACCAATTGGATCTTACGTTCTAGCACCATCTAAGGGAAGGGTCGGTACACACTCCTGATTGTTTATTTGGGGTTTTGCGCCCTGGTAACATCCAAGTTCGTATCAGGATATGTACCGACTTGTCACAGCGCGCACTCATCGCGACTTTATAGTGCTGACCGACTGGCGAGACCAGGCCGTTGGCACCATGAGCATATCCTACTCAGTCACATATTCATGACACTGAGCTCACCAGTCCTTGTGTTAATAATCCACGTGTCAATTTTGTAAGTCATTGGTTTAATTCTGATATGATTCGAACCCTCGACCTTCTGCACGGGAAGCCGGCGCTCGTACCGATTTGGCCACCGCATCCGGCCACCACACTTCTGGTGGTTCTATAGTTGAGAATGAGATATTGGTTGGTTCGTTGTTGGAGTTTTATGTCCTGACAACATCTAAAGTCATATCAGGATAAGTACAGACGTGTGTCAACGCGCACTCATTGCGACTTTATAGTGCTGCCCCACTGGCGAGACCAGGCCACCGGAACCATGGCCCGATATCTCACTCAGTCACATTATTCTAACGCTGAGATAACCAGTCGTTGCCCTATCCTAGTAATGCCGAGCACCAGGCTAGGAAGCGACAAATGTCAATTTTGTAAGTCATTGGTTTGACTCGGCCAGGATTCCAACCCCCGACTTTCTGCACAGAAAGTCAACGCTCTTACCGATTCGCTACCGCGCCAGGCCACCACACTTCTGATGGTTCTATAGTTGAGATATTGGAGTCAGCTACTAGTAATTAGTAGTAGACCGGGCGTGGTGGCTTGATCGGTAGAGCGCGGGCCTCGCGTGTGGAAGGTCGGGAGTTCGGTTCCCGGTCCAATCAAACCAATGACTTTAAATTTGATACTTGTCGCTTCCTAGCCTGGTTTATGATAAGTCAAAGACTGGTTAGCTCAGTGTCAGGATAATGTGACTGAGTGGGATATCAGGTCATGGTGCCGGTGGCCTGATTTCCCAGTGAGGCAGCACTATAAAGTCACCATGAGCGCGCACTGTCACAAGTCGGTACCCGTCCTGATATATGACCTTAGCTGTTACCAGGAGGTGAAACTCCAAACAACCACCCAACCAACTCCTACTAGATACATTGAGGCACTTAGCTGACACCAGGGTACAAAAAGCCTGGTCCGCCACATTAGCCTTGCTGTGCGCCAATCGGACGCTGCTAATGACTAGTGTCAGGCGAGGTGATGGCGACAGGAAATTGTTCTTAAGTTGTTGATTTGACTCATGCCGGCAGAGTGAGTTAATAGAGGAGACAATTAGCAAGACACCGCTTACTCGAAGTGACAAGACCTGGTCTCTAAATCATTTCTTTATTTCTTTTGCTCAACTGCTTATTAAAAGCCCTTCTCTGGGCATTTATTTCTTAACTTTTTTTTTTATGTGACAAGTTTTTTATTCTGCCCATAATGTATAAGCTCCTGTGAGGGTGCTTGTTTTCAATGCTGGACAGCTGTGATACTGGATTGGTCTGGTCCCGCACTCAGGAGTCTTTACCTGATCTTTCTCAGGCCAACCTTTGCGGTTTTGGGTGTTAGTAGTTTCTATATTAGTTTTTTTTTAATTTTCAAGTTTTTTCCTAACCTGTATATGATAACTTAGCCTACTATGTACATCTATGCAGATGACATACAGGCCTGTGGGAGAGGATCCCATCCCATTGTAGTTTGTTACAGCATCCTTTCACCCATGCCCTGTCCTTAGATAGTACACCAGTGTGCCAGAACACCCCTGGACCCTTCAGGAATGCGACTAGGTGGGATGGCTGTGTTGTATGGTTAGTTTGTTGGAGTTTTACGTCCTGGCAACATCTAAGATCATATCAGGATGGGTACCGACTTCTCACAGTACACATTCATGGTGACATTATAGTGCTGCTGCCGGCACCATGACCATATACTCCTCCCAGTCTCATTATCCTGACACTGAGCTCACCAGTCCTTTTAATGCCGAGTGCCAACCTAGGAAGCGACAAGTATCAATTTTGTAAGTCATTGGTTTGACTCGACTGGGAATCGAACAACCGACCTTCTGCATGTGAGGAGTGCGCTCTTACCGATTCGGCCACATGTCTGCAATGTGTGCTTACCCGCAATCAACGAGTTAAATTATACTTTTTTCAAATGAAACCATGAATACCACGTTTCAGCTGAAGCGGCCATCATTCTGATAATCCAATCCGTTTATATTCCTTCACAAGTGTTGCTCTATTCCCTATATAATTATAAGTTATAATGCCCCTTTCAATATGAAATTGATAGGTTGTAATTGGAAAGCATAATAACTATTTCTATTTGACAGAAAACGACTAAAATGGATGTCTTTTCTTGTGCCTGAACACTTCATATCTATAATTATATAGGTATATACGCATTATATATTAGTATAAATACACGTCTTTACTCCCAGACTTCCTGCCTAAGTGGGCATGTCCCCCTCAGCAGGGGTAGAATTGTCCTCAATAGCCTGAGGTGCCAGACATGCCTATCCCCTTCATTTAGCCGAACAAAATTGCTGGAAGTCACGACGCCGATCTGACAAGGGCATACATAGTTCACACAACCGCCAACAGGATCGCTAATGGACAAACAAACAAGGAGGTCTGGGTTCTGTCATGTATCTTGACGGGTCTTGGCAATGGTAATGGGTGTATTATAAGTATGCCACATACTGCAGGGAAACTTTAAATTAATGCAGTCGATGCAGTGGTTCATTACGATCAGTCAAGTGGGACTTTTTGTTCTTACCGCAACGTGACAGCGAAATGTTTCATTGGCAGGCAGGAGATGATTGGTTCTCCGGATAAACAGTTTGGATTTGACCGAACACAGAAGTAACAGCCATGAGAGCAACAGGTAACCACTGGAGGCCATGATAGTAACAGCTAACCATAAGAGGCTATGAGTATGACATTAATCGCTAACCAGTGTTGGCCTGACAGAAACAGCTAACCATTGGAGGATAATGGATGTAACAACTAACCATTGGAGGCTATGGCAGTAAAACCTAGCTAGCAAAGGCCATGACAGCAACAGCTGATGGCCCTGTCACACTACGACGTGACTACGTCAGCGTAGGCACAACGTGAAAATAATGATATTACGTTGACGTTATGGGCGTAATATGCAAATTGTGGACGTGAGCGTAACGTGAAAGTAACGTTGGTGTAGGTCGTGACCTTAGCTGTAACGTGACAACGTTAGGGGGGAGGGGTAATTGGCGACGTGACCGGGCGTTAGTGTAACGTGAGCGTAACGTCGCCGTAACGGGTGCGACGTGGACGTAACGTGACCGTAACGCCACCGTAACGTGACCGTAACGTGACCGTAACGTGACCGTAACGTGACCGTAACGTGACCGTAACGTGACCGTAACGTGACCGTAACGTGACCGTAACGTGACCGTAACGTGACCGTAACGTGACCGTAACGTGCAAAACGCTGCCCACACGTTGCTCCCACCCGGGCCGTCGGTCTGACGTGACATAACGTGACTCTAACGTCATTTACGTTGCTATAACGATCGCGGAACGTCAACCTAACGTCATTGTCACGTCATCCCAACGTAACGGCTTCACGTTGAGATACGTCGAAAGTTTTGAACAGGTTCAAAACCTCGACTCGCGCCAACGTAACACGACGTAACATGACGTAGCTCGACGTCACTCTAACGTCATTATGACGTCATCATAACGTGACCCAACGTACGGCAACGTAATGACGAAAAATCATCACGTTAGGCTCACGTTGGCTCGTTACGTCGTAGTGTGACAGGGGTATGACCAGTGAAGGCCATGACAGTAACAGCTAACCAGTGGAGGCCATGACAGTAACAGCTAACCAGTGGAGGCCATGACAGTAACAGCTAACCATTGGAGGTCATGACAGTAACAGCTAACCATTGGAGGCTATGAGTATGACAGTACCAGCTAACCACTGGATGCCATGCCACTAACAGGTAACCATTGGAGGCCATGACAGTAACAGTTAACCATTGGAGGTTATGACAGTAACAGCTAACCACTGGAGGCAATAACAGTAACAGCTAACCAGTGAAGGCCATGACAGTAACAGCTAACCATTGGAGGCTATGAGTCTGACAGTAACAGCTAACCACTGGTGGCCATGACAGTAACAGCTAATCAGTAGAGGCCATGACAGAAACAGCTAACCATTGTAGGCCTTTGTTCACATCGACAAAACACCGTAACATCAGGCAAATTTCAAACCTCTTTGTGATTTTATTGTTGATGTCATATGAGCCGAGTTCAACTGATTCTAAATTAAACATTTGACTACAAATAGTTTAAACAAAAAACAAAACAAACAAAAATCTGGTGTTAGGGGTCTTTTTATAAGAAGGCGTTTTCGGACGTTGGGGTGAGGAGAGGGGGGGCAGGATCTCCCGCCGTCAACTGCAATTTGCATTTTGATCAACCCTAAGAACTGCCACTATCCAGATGTGCTTATGACTTGCGAACTTTGACCTTTGTCAATGTGGTGTGTCTGCCAGTCAGGGTTGGTTGTTGGAGTTTTACGTCCTGGCAACAGCTAAGGTCATATCAGGATAGTGCACACTCAAGTCGTGTTGATAGTAGTGCCCCACTGGGAAATTAGGCTGCTGGCACCATGACCCGATATCCAAGTCGAGCCAAACCAATGGCTTACAAAATTGATACTTGTCGTTTCCTAGCCCTATGATAGGGCAAGGACTGGTTGGTTCAGTGTCAGGATAATGTGACAGTGGGATATCAGTTCATGGTGCTGGTGGCCTGGTATCTCGGTATCGCATCACTATAAAGTCGCCGTGGGTGTGGACTCTCACAAGTCGGTACCCATCCTGATATGACCTAAGATGTTGTCAACAACCAACAAACCAACCAACTCAGTTGGTTGGTGGTGAAGGTGGTCGAGCGGCCTGGCATGCGGAGAGGTCTGCTTCAAGGAAGGCAAAGCGGGCCTGGCGCGCTGACTTCCGGTCGGCCGCTCCCCCCATCGTCCCATTTCACGGGCAATGTTGCTTTAGTCATTAAAACTAAAAGGCGCTTAGAAAAATGTTGATGGAAATTAGGGCTCTACCGGAAACTAACACGCACCTGTAAACAGATGCTAGAACTGGTTAGCGCAGTATCAGGATAATGTGACTGAGTGGGATATCGGGTCATGGTGCCAGCGGCCTGGTCTCTCAGTGGGACAGCACTATAAAATCACCATGAGTGCGCACTGTGACAAGTCGGTACCCATCCTGATATGACCTTAAAGTTGCATAGTCCGATGGTTTTGAATTTCTACCACTTTTCTGAGATAAATATATTCAATTGATTGGCATAGCATCCCTTACTTTGGTTTGAAGTAACTTTTATTTTAAATGGCTAAGTTTTGAGATATTTGAAGTGCAAATATGTTAAATTAATTTTGGCAAGCTTGCCAAAACTCTGACACCATAGACTTCAGCAGTAACAGGTTCTATTAAATTGCCTCTGTATTCTCTTTTATGTGGCAACACATGTTTAATAAGTGTGTCATTATCTAAGTTAGATATGTAGAATCAATTTGAGATAATTGCTTTGGTTTTGAAAATTTGATGCTTCATCGGACTATGCAGCTTTAAATGTTGCCAGGACGTAAACCTCCAACAACTAACCAACCCAGCATTAAATACCTAGCCTACTGCCTGGGAGAGGTTGGTCTAGTGTTGGTTAAGCCCCAGTCACACATAGCCGGACGAGCCCCGGATTTTGAGCCGGACCACCCAAGGACCAACAGCCTGGACTGTCCCGGACCGCCACGGATAAAATCACTGTTTTCGTCGATTTTTTCCTCGCAGTCACACTTTCCCGGATGAGCCCCGGATGAGCCCCGGACCAAAGGCCAGACCGCCCCGGACCACCCTGTACCACCCCCGGAGTGCCCCCGGAATGGCCCCAGACGAGCCCGTACTGGGCCGGACTGGCCCCTGACTAACCCGGACGAGGCCGGACCACCCCCGGACTGCCCCGGACCACCCCCGGACTATCCCGGACCACCCCCGGACTATCCCGGACCACCCCCGGACCACCCCCGGACCACCCCCGGCTGTCCAGGGGTGGTCCGTGGCTAGGCCTGGGGTAGTCCGGGAGAGTCCGGGGATGGTCCAGGTCAAACCGTGGCTCAAAATGACCCCGCACCACCCCCGGACAGGCCCGGTCCACACCAGACCACCCCCGGAATAGCCGGATCATCCCCAGACTACCCCCGGACCACCCCCGGATCAGGCCGGACCAGGCCGGATTGAGCCCGGATCGCAAAATCCCACGGACCACCCCGGATGTTTTAAACATTTTAAAATATCCGGGGCTGAGCCGGACGGTGCCGGACGAGCCACGGATCAGGCCGGATCGGGGGGTGTTGGCACAGACGAGCCACGGATCACCCCGGATCGCCCCGGAACACCCCGGATGGTGGTCCGGGGCTCGTCCGGCCCCTGATCCGGGTATGTGTGACTGGGGCTTTAACAAAGCCTATTTGGCCGCGTGTCATTAGGCTGGTCCCCGCACGCCGGCCAGTTTCCGGGAGGGAACAGATTGCAAGAAATGAGAACCGCTGGAGCTTTAATTAAGTCTATTCGGGCGTGAAATGTGAGGCGTACTCCCCTGTGTCTGGTGGACTATTGCTGGAAAGATCAGGAACGGAAAGCACTCCTCGGGTTGAATACTGTGTGTGGTGACGTTCTCAGTGAAGTCGGCCTTGTTAGCGCGAGGTGTTATGTTACAGTATATAACTGTGTAGTAGTAGGTACTCCAAAGTGATTTTTGTTTTCAACAGGTCAGTATTACAAGTTATATATCTGTACAGATCTTTTAAATGGGATCTCAATGATATAAAAATCATTTAGATCGATTGAATAGCTGCAAAGTTATGAGTGTTTAAAGATTGATTTGTTTACCCCGATTTGTGCACATTTCCAAATTAGCCAAATCTAGGTTTTTAGGGTCCCACCTGGAAGCTATTTTGCATATGATCTGTCCAATATTAAAGAATCTCATTCTCTATAGTACAAATAAGAAGCTCAATTTTTTACAGATGATCACTGTTAGTATTCTTTCTGAAATTTCATGTCAAACTTGCTAAATTCCTTAATTTCCAGCAACCACCAATAATAAATTCAGTAACATAAAGAAAAATAGCATAACTCCCGTTCTAATTGTCCTATCACTACAATCTTTATACCAAAATAGCCAGAATTACAAGCCCTAGTAGTCTGACCTATCAGGCAAGGAGCCACATAGACACGTGGGTGTGGATAGGGGGGGGTGACATCAGGGAACCTAGGTGGCGTAATGCTTAGCACACTGCACAGATGCGGGTGTGATTCCCACTATAGGCGCAATATTTCCCATTGTCATCAACCCCTTCCCCCCCCCCCTCCCCAATGACACTGGTTGCCATAACCAGGATCCTGTACAAGCTATGCGCTGTTTGGTTGTTGAACCTACCCTGCGTATGTATATGTAAGTACATTTTTTGTATGTATGTAATTGTAAGCATTAAATGACCATTTAAAAGATTTACAATTCTAGTGGGACGAGTGTAGTAGTCTCCACTGGCCATTCGGGCAAGAAGCCACATAGACAGGTGGATATGGATAGGGTGGTGACATCAGGGAGCCTAGGTAGTGTAATGGTTAGCACACTGGCCCGAATGCAAGAGATGCGGGTGTGATTCCCGCTATAGGCTCAATATTTCCCATTTTCATCACCCCACGGCAACTGCAAGGGTCTGCATGGTCCAACATACAACCATGTTTAGGGAGGAAGCTGCCCACCACCACCACCACCACCACCACCACCAACCGGACGTAGTGCCTAATCGGTTGGTTAGTTGTTGGAGTTTTATGTCCTGGCAACATCATCTAAAGTCATACCAGTATGGGCACCAACGTGTGGCAGTGCACACTCATGGTGACTTAATAGTGCTGCCCCACTGGGAGACCAGGCTGACAGCACCATGAGCTGATATCCCACTCAGTCACATTATCCTGACACCTAGCCAACCAGTTCTTGCCATATCCTAATAATGCCAAGTGCTTGGCTAGAAAGTAACAAGTATCAATTTTGTAAGTCATTGGTTTGATTCGACCGGAAATTGAACTTCCGACCTTCACCATGGGAGGCCTGCGCTTTACCGATTCGGCCATCGCGTCCGGTGGCGTTGACAGTGAATTGTGCCTTGTTAGCGTGAGGTTTTATGTTACCAGTGGTTACTTTATGAAACTGCAAGGGTCTGCATGTTCCAACATATACACATGTTCAAGGGGGAAGCTTCTCCAGCACCATCTCCATAGTCACCACCTCCATCAACCGGACGTGGTGGCCCAATCGTTAGAGCGCTCGCGGAAGGTCGGGATTTCGAAGAGTAAAGTCACTGGTGGCCTGGGCCGCGTTGAGGGGACGCCTCGGAGACTTCTGGGAGACTCTCATAGACGTCTCAGAGACGTCTTGGAGACGTCTCGGAGACGCCTCCCATTTCAGACAGAAGACAAAAAGCACCTCGAAAATGGCCGCCGTATTCAGTAGTTTCAGCCACTCAGACCGCTTCTTTTCACTTGCAAATGGCTGCCTCCTATGGAGGCGGCCATTTTCGAGACAACCGACTGCTTTTGCCGTTCAGACTAGCATGATGTCAGGAATTTACCCGAGGCGCCTCGGAGGCATACCTTGAATGCGGCCCAGCTTAATATTAATAGTTTATTGGCCAAGGCAAAGACCCGTATTCTTGAAAATACCCCATAATGCTAGAATGTGTGTGGGTGAGTTATGGAACAATTTCTGCCCACCTCCCGTGGAGGCATCAGATAACCGGAAGGAACTGGTTGAGTCGCGCAGAAACTCCGAGGTGACGCCTTGATGCAATACTGTTGGTCACCTGATGGAAGTGTGTGTTATTCGTTCGAATCAGTAGTGCTGCTTTTTTTTCTCTTGTTTTGTTTGTTTAATGATGGTTTATTTACCCTGTCCATAACATATAAGTTCGTGATAGAACTTGTGCTCAATGCTGAACAGCTCTAGACATTACTTTTTGGGGGTTTTGGGGTAAATGAATTTTATTCATATATATCTTTTTCAATGCCGTAGCACTTGTCTTCCGACTTGAATATTATGGAACCACTTAATAGTGCTGCCCCACTGGGAAACGCCAGCACCATGACCTGATATCCCACTCAGTCACATTATCCTGACACTGTGCCGACCAGTCCTTGCCCTATACAGGCTCTGGCTAGGAAGCGGCAAGTATACATTTTTAAGTCATTAATTTGACTCGACCAGGATTCGAACCCGTGAAGTAAACTGAATTAAAGTGACTTTCGTATTAGCATTAATAGCATTAAAGGCCCATTAGTTGTTGTTGATGTTGATCACGACGGGTACCGACTTGTTACAGTGCGCACTCATGACGACTTTATAGTGTTGAACTGGGAGACCAGGCCGCTAGCATCATGACCTGATATCCCACTCAGTCACATTATTCTGACACTGGGTCGACCAGTCCTTGCTCTGTTCTAATAATGCCCAGCGCCTGGCTAGGAAGCGACAAGTCCTTGTTATCTCATTGGTTTGACTCGACCAGGGTTCCAACCGGTGGAGTAAAGTGAATTAAATTGACTTTCATTATAAGTAGTATCAAAGGCCCATTAGTTGTTGTTGTGATGTGCCTCTCCACTCACCCAACCCTCCCTTTGGAACCCCCTCCTCCCAGAGAGAAGCAAGGCTTTCTTAGTGTAAAATGAGTCGCTCTTCTGCCTCTGTCACATTGAAGCTACTACTACACAGGACTACTACTACACACTACACACTACACAGGACTACTACTACACACTACACAGGACGACTACTACACACTACACACTACACAGGACTACTACTACACACTACACACTACACAGGACTACTACTACACACTACACAGGACGACTACTACACACTACACAGGACTACTACTACACACTACACACTACACAGGACTACTACTACACACTACACACTACACAGGACTACTACACACTACACACTACACAGGACTACTACTACACACTACACACTACACAGGACACGATGAACAACAACGCAAACAGGACTATACTTACACACTAGGCTTCTCATAACACATACACCAGGACTATACACACTACACACTACACAGGACTATACTACACACTACACATACACAGGACTACTAACACACTACACAGGACTACTACTACACACTACACACTACACAGGACTACTACTACACACTACACACTACACAGGACTACTACTACACACTACACACTACACAGGACATATCTACACACTACACAGGACTATACTTACACACTACACACTACACAGGACTACTACTACACACTACACACTACACAGGACTATACTACACACTACACACTACACAGGACTACTACTACACCTCACAGGACGACTACTACACACTACACACTACACAGGACTACTACTACACACTACACACTACACAGGACTACTACTACACACTACACACTACACAGGACTACTACTACACACTACACACTACACAGGACTACTACTACACCCTACACACTACACAGGACTACTACTACACACTACACACTACACAGGACTATTACTACACACTACACACTACACACTACACGTTACACAGGACTACTACTACACACTACACAGGACTACTACTACACACTACACACTACACAGGACTACTACTACACACTACACACTACACAGGACTACTACTATACACTACACACTACACAGGACTATTACTACACACTACACACTACACACTACACGTTACACGGGACTACTACTACACACTACACATGACTACTACTACACACTACACACTACACAGGACTACTACTACGCACTACTCTCTACACACTACACACTATACAGGACTACTACACACTACACATTACACACTACACAGGACTACTACTACACACTACACAGGACTACTACTACACACTACACACTACACAGGACTACTACTACACACTACACACTACACAGGACTACTACTACGCACTACTCTCTACACACTACACACTATACAGGACTACTACACACTACACATTACACACTACACAGGACTACTACTACACACTACACAGGACTACTACTACACACTACACACTACACAGGACTACTACTACACACTACACACTACACGCGACGCTTGCTTCCACATTGCAGTATTTGCATGAAATCCGTGGGCCAGTTCTGAATATGACGGAAATGATTGGTTCTATTACAAAGCCTGATAGGCCCGACTGTGTCCGCTCCAGCCCACGCCCTCGGATTGCAAACACGCGTACTTTTCTTTTTGGGTAAATGAATTTTATTTACCATTGCAAACACGCATATGTCCACCAGACACCTACCGAGGGTGACGATTATCGTCAGTGCGAGAGTGTCTTTCTTTTTTTTGTTAATTGGGACAGCCATAGACCTGGTAATGCAATGCAAACAGGCCGATCCAGGTGGAAGGAGTTGCAACGGGTTCCAAGCCCAGACTACTTAGAAACCAATTCAACGCAGTGAATGACACAGCGAAGGTTTCCAATATAAGCTTTGTCACTGCTAGATAGAGATCATTGATAGCATCTTTTAATCTTCCCGGGAAATAGACAATTGTATTCTGAGGAAATATGATAGGAAATGTCCTATTTATTAACAATCAAATTAGCTATTGACTCTACATCCAACATGAGTTCGTCTAGACAGGCATTTATTGTCAGACCTCTAGCTCAAGACTGTAGTGTGGAATTCAGCCGTCGAGTGGCGCCTGGGGTAATGGGATTATTAGTGCACTTTTGGTTGGTTTGGTTGTTGGAATTTTATGTCCTGGCAACATCTAAGGTCACCGACTTGTGACAGCGTACACACATGGCAACTTCATAGTGCTGCCCCACTGGTAAATCAGGCCTCTGGCACCATGACCCAATATTCCACTCAGTCACATTATCCTGACACTGACTTAACCAGTCCTTGCCCTATCCTATTAATGGCAATCGCCAGGCTAGGAAGTGACAAGTATCAATTTTATAAGTCATTGGTTTGACTCGACCGGAAAGCATACTCCAGATCTCATGCACGCGAGGCCCACACTCTATGAATTCGGCCACCACGCTCGGTATTAGTGCACTGTTGGTTCTACGTGACTGGTAAGTAGGCCTGGGTCAATATCGCTCCACTTTTATGTGCACAGGTCGGACACTGGCCTACGTCATCTGACTCTATATTCTGAGTACAAAAGGAGACAAACTACTGAATCACAAGCTCAAAGTCCAGCTATGCTTCCCATCTCATTGAGAGGATGCCCCAGGTGTTGCTCGGATGTAAAACCTCATCCACTATCGCTATATATGCACTTTCCCACAGACAGGACAGCACATACCACAGCCTTTGATGAACTAGTTGTGGACCACTGCTTGCAACGGAAA
Organism: Branchipolynoe longqiensis; assembly: GCA_030323885.1. Taxonomy (NCBI): domain Eukaryota; kingdom Metazoa; phylum Annelida; class Polychaeta; order Phyllodocida; family Polynoidae; genus Branchipolynoe; species Branchipolynoe longqiensis. The sequence continues at coordinate 54,118,779 of CM059197.1, forward strand.
CTAGCCCAAACTGCAAATAGATCCACTGAGAAGGATTGATCCGATGACCGACCGCTTCACAGGTGGACTCTCTACCGCATGAGCTATGTCCTGCTCCAAAATTATGAATATTTAACCGTTGGGCTATTCTGCCCCTGCTTAAGGCGAGCCTACGAGTTAATTTATGTTATTATTTCCATGTGAATTTCCAGGGGCCTGCCGCGGGCCGCCGCCGCCTCTCATCCCGTCTGCAGGTAGACCGTCGCCGTCGTTGTCATTCCCGGGCTAAGGGCGGACAGCTAGAGTATCATATAAATACGGTTCTTGATCCCTCCTCACATTAATCATACTAAAGCAATTACTTGTTATTTCAACTAACTGGCTGTCCTCCTCGCCGTTCGGTGTGTATTATTATGTTTAAATTAATCCAAAACTAAGCAGATGCGACCTGTGTCTCTGCTGCTGTCACTGATAATCAGCCTAAGTTAATCTCTACGTTAATTCTGTTGATATGTCTGTGATTATCTCCCCGCAGATGGGTTAATCAGCTGCATAAGGCCTATTAGGCATAAGGCCCTTAATTACATATAAAGCAATCAAATATCAGGTTATCCATAGCGGTTAATCTACAAGAAGACTTGAGAATAGTAAAGAATGCAAGGAACGTTCCAATTCACCTTTCCAAGAGCTCACGGCTTTATTCTTACCCTAACTAGTACAATAAATGTTCTTTCATGGAGTGATTTCACTGAATACCGATTAAATATAATAAGTCTATCCCCTCCCATATTAGTTAAGTTAAATAAGTTTGGAATTTCGACAATAAAAGCCTATATCTTGTCTAAAACATCAGAGCATGCAGAAACATGTGTGATGGGTTGGAGCCCGAGCGCTCGACCTTCCACCGTTGCTAGGACAGTTGCAATCGACGTCTCCTAGTGACGGGTTACAGCAGGGAATCCGGCCCCGCAAATGGTGGCAAATGCGAGCCTGGTGAGTAGCCCACATTTCAGAATGTGAGCTAATCAGCCCAGCCCGCATTTCCATCGGTCGAGTAGTCTCGCCCACTTCAAATATATAAGCTTCCATTACTTATACTGGCATAATGCATTATAGATCACAATTAACCGCATTACTGCAGTGACATCATTGTATCCTAGCAACAGTGTCCCTGGCCGCTGTCGACTTTTACTCTAAGTGCACCACCGCTATGGTGAAAGGGGGGCGGGCCGGAATAGGTTGGACATTTCGAGGAATAGCAGTTTTGCTAAATTTGTCTTAAATTACCACGGCATTAAACTGAACACTTAAGGCGCCCCGACCGCAGTTGCAATTGCCTTCGTTTAGGGTGCAGCCGTTGCGCAGGCTCAGACATGTGAAAATCAGAAGTGTTATGACCCGGCTCTTCACCAGACGATGTTGCTTACTGAGAGATGGGGGGGAGGGGGAAATGTATGTGCCCATTGTCCATGCAGAGCATGTCGTGGGCTCGATTCTCAGTGGACTCAACCCAAAGACTTACATTATTGGCATTTGTCGCTGCCTGAATCCTGGTCGAGTCAAATCAATGACTTATAAAAGTGACACTTGCCGCTTCCTAGCCATCCACTCGGCATTATTAGGATAGGGCAAGGACTGGTTGGCTCAGTGTCAGGATAATGTGACTAAGGGGGATGTCAAGTCATGGTGTTGGTGGCCTGATTTCCTAGTTGGGCACCACTATAAAAGTAGCCATGAGTGTACACTGTCACAAGTCGGTACCCGTCCTGATATGACCATAGATGTTGCCGGGACGTAAAACCCCCAATAACCAACCTGTGTGGTGTTGAATTTATGGGTCTCTAATGGAAGTATGCCACCAGGATATTTGTAACCGTGAGTCGGATAATTCCAGGGTGATGAGGGTAGTGAGTTACAGGGTCCGTACGTAAGTGACGATATGGAATTCAAGGCTATTTCACGCCTTTTCAAGGCTGTTTTTTTATAGGAATTCAAGACTATTTTCATTTAGATTTCAGGGGAAAAAACAACAATAGCAAATGGCGATTTCAGACTACTTTATATCAGTAGAGACCGTTTAAGGGTATTAAAGGCTTTTCAAGATTAATTACCCAATATAGGTTAAATTCAATGCTTTTCAAGGCCTTGAAATGGGGCAAATGAAGTTGAAGACTTTTCAAGACTTTCCAGGCCCCGGATGGACGGTGCAGTTAGTTGCATGCCCCCAACCTTCCCTGTACGGGTCGGTTTATTTCATCAGGGCGCCTAGGTGGTCTAATGGATAGGATGCTCGACCCGAAATGGCAGAAATGAGGGTTCTAGAAACCCTGATCCAGGCATCATATTCCATTTGTTTTGCATCATCCCGATGAAAATAGAACAGCATGAGCTAAATTCGAGTTAATATTATTTGTTGACTAACGCTAAGATTCTATGTGCATTAAATCAGTGCGTGGTATGCAATTTTGTGTTCAGATGCCACACTAATCACTACACAGATCGATTCGATTTACGGGGTCGTCCAAAGTTTCAACATTTCCACAGTCGTACGACAGGGGGAGGGAAGATAAAAGATTCACCCTGTACTTGTAGTACACGGGTGAATGACAACGTAGTGTAAATACGGGCGAAAATAACTTTAGTATGGAACAGCAAGTAGAATGCCTGCCTCCAGTATCAAATGGGTACTTATATCGGCACAGAGTTGGTGAAATGGGAGAGAATGCAAAAAGACAAGATGGCGGCCATAGAACGCCGTCGATTTCACCTTTAGATTCCTTTAAACTATATGTTTTATTATATTTTTCAACTCAAAGGTAGCGGGGAAATATGAATATTTATATATAAAGAATAAGTGTTGCTTCTTAGATTGTGAACTTAGGCTCTCATTTCATTTCCCCGTATTTTCGACCGCTTTTATATAGGGCTGGTATTTACCCATGTACTGCGAGTACAGGGTGAATCCTTTATCTAGGGGGAGGGGTGTCCGTAAAGTGCGACTTTTAGCGTTTAATAAAAAAATGATGATAGTACACCAGGCTAGGTAGCGACACATCTAACATTTTAAGTTATTGGTTTGACTCAAACACATTTCAAATCTGGGGGTTTGAATCCCATGACTTCCCAAAATGGGAGGCGAGCATTCAACTGGGTCTGTAGTAAAATGTTGATGTGTATTACTTTGAGGGGGGGAGGGATGGGGGGGCGGTCTGGAAAAGTAGCATGCACCAAGTGCATAATATATATGTTGAACGGGAATTGCATGCAGTTACTATTACGACGAATAGTCAATTTATATTATGCTTCTATTATTGAACAGGTTTTTCATGTGGTTATTATTGCAACTGATATTGTCATTTATGTACCAACAAATTGTAATGAACGGCTGGAAGACCAGTGCTCTGGTGCTGACAAAATACATTATTCGCTGAATAAAATAGATTTAGTAAAAAAAAATCTCTGTACTACCTTGAATATATTGACAACTTTGGACGGCCCCTTGGTCTGTTTCCTGAATTAGCAAGTTATTACTAATCGTTGGTGTATAGTCGGCATTCAGGTTGGGAATATCTGACTATATGTGGCAGAGAAAACCAATCTGTGCATAGCGACATAAATATGGTGCTCACTGTGTAGAGGTCGAGGGTTCGAACCCCGGCCGAATCGAATCAATAAACCAATTAACCGCGTCACTACCTAGCCTGGCATTCAACGTTTATACGATAGTGCAAGGATTGGTTTGCTTAGTGTCAGATAATGTGACTGAGTGGGATATTGGGTCATGGTACCTGTGGTCGGGTCTTTTGAAGAATTATTTAGTAACTGCCTAAATATGGTCGATGAGACATTCTCTATGATGACACCCATTGCAATATCTGATGGACTATCTGGTCTGATAAATACGATATTAGATTAACCAGTCCAATACTACTTTTGGCTAGTCTAGTTATTTGTTCAAATACTTAAAAGTTCCAAAGTCATTTAATAGACGCTTTATGAACTGGGTTTAAAGCTGCATAGTACGATGAAAATATCTAATTTTCAAAACCAAAGCAATTATCTAGATTTGATTCTAAATGTCTAACTTAGATATTATTGGTGCACTTGTATAAACATTTGACTCACATAGAAGGGAATACTGAGGCAAATTAATACAACCTGTTACTGCCAACTTGGATTTCCACCGCTGTGTATAACTTACAGCATCATCAAAGGCCGGCAGCTCTCATACCATGTCTATGTGGTGTGGGAGGTTAAAAATCCCTTGGGTCGGTAAAAGTGTAGGCTCGGGCTTTCTATCGACCAGCAGTGGAATGAGGAAGACCAGTCGTCTATGACTGAAATTTCCCCTGCTTAAACAACTAATGGACCAAAAAATATATATAGTTAATATATTTATATACGTGTATAAATCATCGGTATGAGGTATTTTCCTATTTTTATTATGATCCGTTATCGTCCATTAACAGACTCAGATTAATTCGCTGCGGCACATTCGCATACGGTGGCGCCGCCACCGGCAGTTCTTTGTACTTATTCCTCAGCCTTGTATAGATCACTTGTTGTTGTCGGAGTTTTGGCATACTTGCCAAAACTAAAATGACATGTTTGCACTTCAAATATCTCCAGAGTTCGCCATTTAAAATAAAAGTTACTGCAAACCAAAGTAAAGTAGATCATAATGACCAATCTAATATATTTATTTAAGAAAAAGGACAGAAACTCAAAACCATCGGACAATGCAACTCTAAGCTACCGGAAGTGCGTCGAACTGGGCGATGCCTTGATCAGGGCTCATCTAGAGGTCCTCGGGCCTCAAACCCCATATCGTTCAATAACTGGTAAACGTTGCAAGGGAGAGTGCAAACAAACACAACAAGCCTATTGAATGCAGGTCAAGACAACAGGCTTTTTTAAAATTATTATTTTGTGTGCATTCGTTCCACGTCTTTCTAATTGGGCTAAAGGGTAAATATCATGTACCTTTGTGTTCTCGCTCTCTCCGGCCGTTAAGGCTCTGTCACACATCACTGGATTGGGGAGACGGAAAGAAACCGAACAAAGTCCGTTGATATCCAGCAAAGTCCGGTTTGTGTCCATTGCATATCCGTTGCATATCCATTGATATCCGTTGATATCCGTTTATATCCGGCTCGATAAGTTACAAGTTTTGAGCATGAACAAAACTTGTAACGGATTGCGCTGGACTGGCCTATGCGGTTATTATCCGTTACCCTCCGTTCCCCATCCATTCCCCGTCCATCCCCCTCCGTTCCCATCGATTCCTGTCCATTCCCATCCGTTCCCGTCCATTACATATCCATTACACGTCCGTTACCCATCTGTTACCCATCCGTTACCTGTCCGTTACATAATCGATACATTTCAAGTCCGAATAACACCAGACTAGAATATTCTTTGTCCGGTTCTGTCCGTTGCTCAATCCGCCATAGTGTGACAGGTACTTTAGAGCGCTAGCGATGTTTTTCTTCTTTCAAGAACGCCACGCACATTCATTAGGAGGTGATAAGCACAAAGCAGTATCTATTACAGTATTAGCATCTCGTGACATTTGGAAATAAAGTTCCAAGTACTGCGGAACACGGAGGTTTTTTTTATTAACACAGGTTAGCACTGCTGGCTAGCTCATCGGGCAGTCGGACGTCCTGGCAACATCTAAGGTCATATCAGGACGGGCAACGACTTGTGACAGTGCACACCCATGGTGACTTTATAGTGTTGTCCCACTGGGAGACCAGGCCACCACTAGCACCATGACCCGATATCCCACTCAGTCACATTATCCTGACACCGAGCTAACCAGTCCTTGCCCTATCCTAATAATGCCAAGCGTCTGGCTTGGAAGTGACAAGTATCAATTGTTAAGTCATTGGTTTGACTCTACCGGGGTTTGAACCAATCTTTATAACCTCTCTCTATAGTTAATGCCTTGTAGGTCTAAACCTGCTTTAATTATATTTCATAAAGGATACCGCACTGTAGCAAGCATTCCCTGGCCTACGTCACTCTAACGGCTGAAAAGGGTCACAAGCGCTGAACGCTGCTGATATTCATAGATTGTCATCGTGGACCCTCCGAGTTGATTAGGACATACATAATTCACAGAAAAAGAGGCTGTTTCCAAATATGCAGTCGGTGATTGGATCGTGTTCACTGTGAGTAAATGTTGGTTGTTGGAGTTTTACGTCCTGGCATCATCTAAGGTTATATTAGGACGGCTGTGATTAGTCATATTGGATCGTGTTCACTGTGAGTAAATGTTGGTTGTTGGAGTTTTACGTCCTGGCATCATCTAAGGTTATATTAGGACGGCTGTGATTAGTCATATTGGATCGTGTTCACTGTGAGTAAATGTTGGTTGTTGGAGTTTTACATCCTGGCATCATCTAAGGTTATATTAGGACGGCTGTGATTAGTCATATTGGATCGTGTTCACTGTGAGTAAATGTTGGTTGTTGGAGTTTTACGTCCTGGCATCATCTAAGGTTATATTAGGATGGCTGTGATTAGTCATATTGGATCGTGTTCACTGTGAGTAAATGTTGGTTGTTGGAGTTTTACGTCCTGACATCATCTAAGGTTATATTAGGACAGCTGTGATTAGTCATATTGGATCATGTTCACTGTGAGTAAAGGTTGGTTGTTGGAGTTTTATGTCCTGGCATCATCTAAGGTTATATTAGGACGGCTGTGATTGGTCATATTGGATCGTGTTCGCTGTGAGTAAAGGTTGGTTGTTGGAGTTTTACATCCTGGCATCATCTAAGGTTATATTAGGACGACTGTGATTAGTCATATTGGATCATGTTCATTGTGAGTAACGTGAACTGTCACTCTCAGATTGGTTGTCACACTGACAACCCTCAAAGGGATAATCTGATTCCCTTGATGCTCATGACGACTCTATAGTGCTGCCCCACTGGGAGACCAGGCCACCGGCACAATGACCCGATATCCCACACTGTCACATTCCCCTGATACTATGCAAACCAGTCCTTGCCCTATCCTATTAATGCCGAGCGGTAAGCTAGGTAGCGACAAGTATCAATTTTATAAGTCACTGGTTTGATTCAGCTGGGATTCGAACTCCCGACCTTCCGCACGGGAAGCCTTCGCTCTAACGATTCGGCCACCGCGTCCGGTAGCTGGACTATTAATACTACCGTGTATGTTCCAATAGATGCGTACTGCGCGAGTGCAGACACATGGATGCGCGTCTATTCAAAGTTAAAGAATTTCATGGATTTGTTTTTGTCGTGCCTCTGAAATAAAGTTGGATTGTCTTATTTGATGTGCATTCAGTCTGAATATGATCGTACATTTTTATTTGTGTTTGTCGTCCCTCTGAAATTAAGTGGGATTGTCTTATTTTATGTGCGTTCAGTCTGAATATGATCGTAAATTTGTGTGTGTTTTCAATCTTGAAATGGGGGTGTGTGCTTCTATTAGGTAGCGTGCTTCTATTGGGACATATACGGTGGGCTGCATCGAGACGAATGAGAGGTGTGAGAGCCAAGGGCACTGCATGAAAACCATTTACCTGTTCAGTGTAACCAGGCGGGATGGCCCACTATGTAGAGCACTAGCTTCCCGTTCGGTAGGTCGTGAGATCACTCCACAGTTGAATCAAATCGAAGACTTACATTACAAAACTGATACGTGTCTGGCTACCATGCCTGATGCTTGGCATTACTAGAATAGAGCGGGCAATGGTCGGTTCAGTGTCCTGATAGTCTGCCTGTGTAGGATATTGAGTCATGGTGCCGGCTGCATGGTATCCCATGGGTTCGAACCCTGGTCGAATCAAACCAATAACTTAAGAATTAATACTTGTTCCTTCCTAGCCAGGTGCTCAGCATTACAGTACAACCCCGTTAAACCAAGCTCGGTTAAACGAAACGATCGGTTAATCCTAACTTTTTTCGGCGGCCCGGCAAAATAATACTATTTATCATATAAAAAAGTTGGTTAAACCAAAGTCGGTTAATCCAAAGTATTGGTTAATCCAAACAAAATTGTCGGCCCCAGGCCACTTCCGGTACAGTTAATCCAAACTTTCATGTGGTTTTCAGGTCATCTGAGACTTTTTTTATATGATAAATGGTAGTATTTTGCCAGGTCGCTGAAAAAAGTTTGGATTAACCGATCGTTTGATTTAACCGAGGTTGGTTTAATGGGGTTAAACTGTATATAGATAAAAAAACACTAATCATAGTGTCCACATACATTGTACATTCATAATGCACCCCCGTTTTTGCTAAGGCCAAGTCAAAGTCAAAGCTCGGTTAAACCGATGATCGGTTAATCCAAACAAATGTCTAGGGTCCCTTCAAGTTTGGTTTAACTGGGTTATACTGTATTAGGATATGGCAAAGACTGGTTGGCTCAATGTCAGGATAATGGGACTACGTCATGGGTCACCACTATAAAGTCGCCATGAGCGCACTGTCACAAGTCGATACCCGTCCTGATATGACCTTAGATGTTGTCAGGACGTAAACCTCCAACAACCAACCAACCAGTGGGGAAGCACCATGGATTTTCCATCAGTGCAGACTGGTGCATGTTACTAAGGGTGGTAATCCATGATATGGAGACCCTAGGCTGTGAGAACTAATATCCTAAGCGTACAACCGGGTTTAATGCCTTCTTTCTTTTAACTCTTTGAAGTTACTAAACGGATCTGCAGTGTATGATTGCTGTATATAAAATGGCTCGTCAAGATGGTTCGGAGGGAAACGAGGTGAGTTGCTTTTTAAAGAGTGTTTTAGGCCCCTCTGGTCTCCCTCCCACATCAACCTCCACTCTCACACCACACCTCCACTCTCAAATCTCACAGCTCAACTCTCACACCACAACCTCCAATCTCACACCACACCTCTACTCTCAAACCACAACCTTCACTCTCAAATCTCACAGCTCAACTCTCACATCACAACCTCCACTCTCACACCACACCTCCACTCTCATTCCACAACATCCACTCCCAGATATTAACCTCCACTCTCAGATCTCAACCTCCACTCTCATTCCACAACCTCTATGCTCACACAACAACCTCCACTCTGACACCACAACCTCCAGTCTCACACCACAACCTCCACTCTCACACCACAACCTCCACTCTCAAATCTCACACCTCCACTCTCATTCTACAACCTCCACTCTCATTCCACAACCTCCACTCTCAACCTCCACTCTTACAACTCAACCTGTACTCTCATTCCACAATTTCCACTCTCACACTACAACCTCCACTCTCACACCACAACCTCCACTCTCACACCACAACCTCCACGCTCACACCACAACCTCCACTCTTGGATCTCAACCTCCACTCTCACACCACAACCTCCACTCTCAGACCTCAACCTCCACTCTTCGACCTCAACATCCACTCTCACACCACAACCTCCACTCTCATACCACAACCTCCACTCCCACACCACAACCTCCACTCTCATACCACAACCTCCACTCCCACACCACAACCTCCACGCTCAGACCTCAACCTCTACTCTCACACCACAACCTCCACTCTCACACCACAACCTCCACTCTCACACCACAACCTCCGCTCTCATATCTCAACCTCTACTCTCACAGCACAACCTCCAGGCTCATACCATAACCTCAATTCTCACACCACAACCTCAATTCTCACACCACAACCTCAATTCTCACACCATAACCTCTACTATCACACCACAATCTTCATTCTTATACCTCAACCTCCGCTCTCACACCACAGCCTCCACTCCCCCATATCAACTTCCACTCTCACACCACAACCTCCACTCTAACGCCACAACCTCCACTCCAATGCCAGCACCTCTACTCTCGGATCTCAACCTCCACTCTCACACCACAACCTCCACTATCAAATCTCACACCTCCACTCTCATTCCACAACCTCCACTCTCATTCCACAACCTCCACTCTCAAACATCAACCTCCACTCTTACAACTCAACCAGTACTCTCATTCCACAACCTCCACTCTCACACCACAACCTCCACTCTTACGCCATAACCTCCACTCTTACACCACGACATCCACTCTCATACCACAACCTCCACTTTCACACCACAACCTCCACTCTCACACCACAACCTCCACTCTCACACCACAACCTCCACTCTCAAACATCAACCTCCACTCTCACACCACAACCTACACTCTCATACCACAACCTCCACTCCAACACCACAACCTCCACTCTCAGATCTGAATCTCTACTCTCACACCACAACCTCCAGTCTCATACCGCAACCTCAATTATCACACCACAACCTCAATTCTCACACCACAACCTCAATTCTCACACCACAATCTTCATTCTTATACCTCAACCTCCGCTCTCACACCACAGCCTCCACTCCCCCACAACAACTTCCACTCTCACACCACAACCTCGACTCTCACACTCCAACCTCCACTCCCCTACCACAACTTCCATTTGACGACGGCGATTGCGTGCCTCATATAATTGTGCAACGTCGTGCAAATTCACTCTCCAAGCTGAGTTGCCAGAACCTGCATAGCGCAGCCTGTATTGGGCGTGGGCGTGGGTGTGAACGTGGGCGTGGTAGCAACGCTGGGAGATTGACGAACAGTGGATGCGAGCCTAAGACCGTCACGTGATGGTCACGTGACTGGAGAGGGTTAAGTCCGGCGCGTCTCATATAACTCGGATCGATGGTCACGTGACTGGAGAGGGTTAAGTCCGGCGCGTCTCATATAACTCGGATCGATGGAGTGGGATGCGGGTGGGGGGGGGGGGGAGTCCACGAAAAAAAGGGTCCACAAACCTAAGTTCTAGATGCGCATATATATATATACATATACATATATATATATATATATGCTGTATACGAATTACACAAGTATAATAACCCGGAATTTAAAATTCTCTCCTCAGCTCCAGCTGCCGGTGATCGGTTGATGGAGCCTTTGGCTAGTCATCTACTGCTCCAACCTACTCAACCTCAGCTCCGACGGTGGCGCCACCTCCCTCCGCTCGTCATCTGCTCTTAATCTCATTCACTGTACAGCTGAAATTACATACATATGTGTACAGCTGCCAAGTCTCCCAATCTAGCGGGTAGATCGTCCTAAAATATAGCAAAATATACCTAATCTCCTTATTTCCCGCATTTAATTTGTAATCTCCCGCCAACGAATCGTTTTGTCTTTTGGGTTTTTTTAAAGCATATTTTTATGTCTAAGTGCACCAGAATGTACCATTTTGTAGCAATCTTTTCCTTATGGATGTATATATATATATGGTCACTTCTGATAATGCTGCAACAAACGTGTTTTAATACGACAAGTTTGTTAATAATGTGGTTAGACGGCTGGAATGAGCTTGTATGCCTTCAGCTGTGTTAGGGCTTTCTGGGGATATCATTATTGTATCTGTACGATGTGATCTCATAAAACTGTGGCCCATAAATGGTCATATTTCCATAGTTTTGGGACAATTTCTTGGCCATGAATATGGCCTATGCTACCAACACGGCGTAAAGCAACCACCAATCAATCAATCATGGCCAAAAGTAGCTTTAAATGTTTCCCTTTTAGATAACCCTGTAAGTAGGGCATTCAGAAAATATCTTCTTATCATTGCCTATGTCTCAGCCATTATTAACCCTCAAAATTAGGAGTTCAAGTCGACTGCCTGGATAATAATCAGCATTTTTGTGTTGGGGAATTGTTAGCATAACCGTCCATCTGCAATGGTTTATAGGAGCATATTGGTGTAAACTATCAATAAATAACACTAACTGCGCACACAACTTCATTGACATGGTTGGTGCATTCCATATTAAGTGATAACAATCTGATATTTTAATTAGCATCCAGATAAGCATCTAAAACCTAATTTGGTGCAGATATGACCATAACCGTCCGTCTTACACTCACATGTGTGCTGTGGCATGGATTGTAAAGATTAGTGAAGGATATTCCATATGGCTAACTATCATGAGGTACCCTTTATATTTGCTAAAGTTTAGATAGTTATTCCTATTTCCCTGGATCTGGTAGTGTTTTTACACTTCCGATAACCTTCAGTCGACATAACCATCCACCGCCATAATATGGGTGGCAGTGTGAGTATGGGTGTGGGTGTAGGTAGGGGTGTGGGTATGTGTGTGTGAGTGTGGATGTAGGTGTGGGTAGGGATGTGGGTGTGGGTGTGAGTGTGGGTACCAGTGGGTGTGGGTACCAGACTAAGTCAGGAAGGAGAAGGCATCACATGACCGTCCGTCCGTCACCATAATACTGTGGGAGTAGGGGTGTGGGTGTAGGTAGGGGTGTGAATGTGGGTGTGTGATGTGGATGTAGGTGTGGGTAGGGATGTGGGTGTGAGTGTGGGTACCAGTGGGTGTGGGTTCCAGACTGAGCCAGGAAGGAGACCACATCACGTGACCGTCCGTCGCCATAACCATCCGTCGCCATAATATGGGATGGATGTGGGAGTGGGTAAGGGTGTGGGAGTGGGTAGGGGACGTAGGTGTGGGTGTCATTTTGAGTATGAATTTGTATTTTAAGCATCGTGTACATGTTTTTGCATAACCGTACGCCTCCCATTTTTCAAAAATAGAAAGATCAGCACAAGGACCACAGTACATGTTAAACTTTAACTACAGGTTGTGAACACTGTGAGACATATGGTTACAGCAAATTTAAACTAGTCAGTCTTGTGCTAAGTAATACTCTATATTACTAGAAATTATATTCACCATAGCCATCCATCTCCCATTGGTTTTTGCCCCCAGAATTAAAGTGTTGCAACAATGTATTAAAGTAAAGTGATTTGTTTGTGCCTATAGTATAGTTTAACATGTTCCAACACTGTCTTTATTTATTTTAACTAGGAATGTGTATTCTTTTGGTATACTTTACAGGTTATTTGCATAACCATCAGTCTCCCCTATTTAAATGATAAAATTATCTGTACTATGACCATTGTACCTTCTGGAATATACCTATGTGATGTAGACACTGTGTGTGATAGGCATAACAAATTGGAAAGTGTTAAAACTAAATGTGTTTACTCAGTGTCCTTATACCTATTTATTAAGAAATAATAGGTTAACAGGTATTAACTTGGTATATCTATGGCTTAATTCTATGGAAATGTGTGCAGATGGACAGTTATGGTCAGTAAGAAACCTTATTCTTCAAATAGTCACAGAATGGTCAATTTTTAGAGGTAACTTGCCCAAATTCTGTCACTGATGTACCAATATGTACTGAATAGAGTCAGCTTAGAGCTGAAATGATCTAAGGAATTCCTGGAATACCCCCTCAGAACTCTAAATGTTGCAGTTTGATGAGAATAGACCATGTATGTATATATATATATATATATATATATATACATTCTATCTTCCTTCCTCAAACTGGATACCAGACGGGATGGCCGAATGAGTTAGAGCGTCCATCTCCCGTGCTGGTAGATCGTGGAGTCGTGGGTTCGAGTCCCGGTCTAGTCAAACCAATGACTTTAAAATTGATACTTGTCGCTTCCTAGCCAGGCGCTCGGCATTATTAGGATAGGGCAAGGACTGGTGTGCTCAGTGTCAGGATAATGTGACTGAGTGGGATACCAGGTCATGGTGCCGGTGGCCTGGTTTCCCAGTGGGACAGCACTATAAAGTCACCATGAGTGCGCACTGTCACAAGTCGGTACCCGTCCTGATATGACCTTAGATGTTGCTAGGACGTAAAACAACAACAAACAAACAAATCCTCAAACTGGAGCCAGGTGTGATGCATAAGGGATTACATGTGTATAAATAGCGAGAGTTGCATTTACCATCTATTTACAGCATGGTTATTCATCAAACATGACTGGTGGCGCCGCCACCGTGGACCCATCTCACTAACCGCAGCAGTACCGGATGCGGTGGGCGAATCGCTAGAGCGCAGGCATCCCATGCCGAAGGTCGGAAGTTAAATTCCCGGTCGAATTAAACCAATGACTTACAAAATTGATACTTGTCGCTTCCTCACCTGGCGCTCGGCATTATTAGGATAGGGCTAGGACTGGTTGGCTCAGGGTCAGGATAATGTGAGTGAGTCGGATATCAGGTCATGGTGCTGGTGGCCTGGTCTCCCAGTGGGGCCGCAGTATAAAGTAATGATGAGTGTGCACTGTCACAAGTCAGTACCCGTTCTGATATGACCTTAGATGTTGCCAGGACATAAAACTCCAACAACCAACCACTAACGACAGCCGGCGGCTTCCTGAATCAGGCGCTGATCAAACATAAAATGTCTTCAGGTAAAATATGGAAAACCACCGGTTGGAAATTAGTCACACTCGACTCACTTATCTCGTTGTGTCTTGCTTCAGACTAGTCGCAGGATCAGGTGGTCCGAGGGAAACCTCACCCAATGTCTACTGACACTCAGACCCATTCTCACCAGACGGGATAGCCGAATGAGTTAGAGCGTCCGTCTCCCGTGCTGGTAGATCGTGGGGGTCATGAGTTCGAACCCTGGTCGAGTCAAACTAATGACTTAAAAATGTATACTTGTCGCTTCCTAACCAGGCGCTCGGCATTATTAGGACAGGGTAAGGACTGGTGTGCTCAGTGTCAGGCTAATGTGACTGAGTGGGATACCAGATCATGGTGCCGGCAGCCTGGTTTCCCAGTGGGACAGCATTATAAAGCCACCATGAGTGCGCACTGTCACAAGTTGGTACCCGTCCTGATATGACCTTAGATATTGCTGGGATGTAAAACAACAACAAACAAAAAAACACATTCTACTCGAATGTTTCGATTTCAGCGTCTTAAGCCAACAATTCTTTTAATGTAAATTATTGAAGACTCCTTTGTCATGAGGGTGCAAGCTGTGGAATGAACTTTTAATTTGTCGCAATGTTACCATTGCACTTCTTTCAGTGGGAATGACATGCCTCCCTCCTCCAGCATCATGTGTTGGACTTGTTCTCGGCTTTCATTGTCCGGCTCCATCCACCTGATTGGCTAGTCGGCTTTCGCACCTTTTTATTCCAGATATACGCCAGCCCGCTGCTGTTCTCGTCACTCTTCGGCAAGCCAACAAACGCACACACAGACACCTCTACCACACTGATTGCTTTCCACCCTCCCACCTATAGCACAAACTGTCCAGCGTAAGCTCGGTGCTGACTCATCTCTCCGCCCATAAATAGATAACCTGTTGACCTGCACTTCCTCATCTGCGTCGTTCCTTATTGTTGTCCTAGCAACATCTAAGGTTCCTTATTGAATCAAGGCATTTGAGATTGCAGATTGTGGAAATAAGATTTTAATTAAATGGCTTTGAGGTTGTATATTGTGGAAATGAGTATTAGGGCGGTTGACAGCACGTGGAACAGCCTACTGGTCGCTATGAAAGTAGTGTTTGATAGCAATCACCAGTGAGAATATCGGCGCTACTAGCAGTGTGGTAAGGGGCGGTCCGGGCTTCATTACTGATAAGAGTGGGCGGTAATTGCATCAGTTAGAGTAGGTGGTCCTATTTTTAGCTTTGGTAGTGGCGTTTTCGAAATAGCACATACTGATTCACTACTGATTTAGTATTGGGGTGGTTGTACTTATATATATATATATTTATAAATACTTGAAATATGTTATATATATTTATAATTATATTTATATATTTGGTTGAATAAAAAACAAACAATTCTCGCCGTAAATATGGCCTATGCTGCCGACACGGTGTAAAGAAACCACCAATCAATCAATCAACCTATATTTATATATATATATTTATATATATATTTATATATATATTTATATATATATTTATATATATATATATATTTATATATATATCTCTTTCTATATATATTTATATATAGAAAGAGATATATATTTGTAAAATATATTTATAAATAAAAAGATTTATTTTATATATTTTTATATAGTGATATGTATTTTAGATATTTATCAAAAGTAGTGTATATTTATATGTATATATATTTGTGTTGTTTCTTCTTTTATATATATATATTTATATATATATATATGTGTATGTGTATCTATATGTATATACATATTTACATATATTTATGTATATTTATATATATTTATCTGTTTATATGTGTTTATATATTTATTCCCTGATACTCAGCCGTCCAAGTACGGATGAAGCTCAATGTATCAGAGGAGTATTTCAATTAGAGCAATGTTCTTCCTCATTCGATTGCTCTCCGTACCTGGAGAATTGATTGTCTAATTCTTTTATATTTTTGTTTGCTTTAAGACAAATGAAGGGGAAGTTCCAAGTTAAGCAATGTATACAACAATAGATAAGCTAAAGTTGAAATAAACATGTGACTTGGGCTATTATATATATATATATATATATATATATATATATATATATATATACATACATACACACATACATACATACATACATACATACATACATACATACATACATACATAAATACATATGCCTATGCATAGACATTGAGAGAGATACATGTGATTGATAAATAAAGGATGTCACATCGGTTGGCTCAATGACAAAAGGCCCTAAATCAGTTGGTGGAATGACAGGTTGGCTAAATTTCAGGATGGCCAGAAGGCCTAGTACCGTGGCCGCTGCTCACATGGACTGGAATATGAAATGTCTTGCGAAGATGAGATTTGATTATGTGTTGTTTAATCCCCTAGGAACATCTATGATCATATCAGGATGGGTACCGACTTGTGACAGTGTGCGCTCATGGCGACTTTATAGTGCTGCCACACTGGAAGACTAGTCCGTCAGCACCATCATATCCCACATACTCACATTATCCTGATACTGTGCTAACGAGTCCTTATCATATCCTATTAATGCCAAGTGCCAAGCTAGCAACAAGTATAAATTTTATAAGTCATCGGTTTGACTCGGCTGGGACTCAAACTCCCGACCTTCCACATGGGAAGCCTACGCTCTACCGATTTGGCCACTGCGTCCGTTGCGAAGTTGAGATCATGATCAGGTTGGAGAGCTTACCTCGATCGGGCTATGGTGGTTAAATACCCCATTCGAGCCCCGGTGCAATTTCCAAGGTCGAATGTCATATAGGATTAAGGTGCAGGTTCACAAATATGGTTGTGGAACACTGAGTTTTAGGAGGTTTTCATATTGGAATACATCACTAGAAAGCCAAAAATTATATCTAATTTCCTGGATATTGATTTATTTTATTGTTGGTTATCACTTTTTATTTCTATTCATATTATTTAAGGGAAGACCGGTGCCGGGAGGCCTGGCACTGGCAGGCCGAGAGTCCCGGCGCCGGCAGGCCGAGAGTCCCGGCGCCGGCAGGCCGAGAGTCCCGGCGCCGGCAGGCCGAGAGTCCCAGCGCCGGCAGGCCGAGAGTCGCGGCGCCGGCAGGCCGAGAGTCCCGGCGCCGGCAGGCCGAGAGTCCCGGCGCGGCAGGCGAGTCCCGGCACCTGCCGCGCCGGGACTCTCGGCCTGCCGGCGCCGGGACTCTCGGCCTGCCGGCGCTGGGACTCTCGGCCTGCCAGTGCCAGGCCTCCCGGCACCGGTCTTCCCTTAAATAATATGAATAGAAATAAAAAGTGATAACCAACTAAATGTCCTATGAATATTCAGGAAATTAGATATAATTTTTTGCTTTCTAGTGATGTATTCTAATGTGAAAACAACCCAAAACTCAGTGTTCCACAACCATATTTGTGAACCTGCACATTAATCTTATATGAAATTCGACCTTCGAAATTGAACCGGGGCTCGAATTAGGTACTTTAACCATCGTAGCTCAAACGAGGTAAGCTCTCCAACCTGATGATGCACGTCTGTAGTGAGTGGGGTAGAGCCGTGTAAATATTGGGTCACTGACCTACCCCACCCCCTCCCCCACCACCCCTACAGCTCCAAACAATGTAGCCATCACCAATCACCACACACCCACCTTGCCACCACTACTAGTGCCAGCCTCACACTCCACCAGTATTAAACATCACCACAGGCGAGCAGTCGCTAATGCAAAATTGCACCACCCAGTCATAGACATGAATGCTCTGCGTTGACGTGGCCGATTGGCTGTTTCGACTGCAGGAAATTTGGCAACAGTCTGATTGAAGTTGTTGTTTGTTTGTTTGTTGTTGTTTTATGTCCTAGCAACATCTGAGGTCATATCAGGATGGGTACCGACTTGTGACAGTGCACACTCATGTCAACTTTATAGTGCTGCCCCACTGGAAGACCAGGCTGCCAGCACCATGACCTGATATCCCACTCAGTCACGTTATCCTGACACTGAGCCAACCAGTCCTTGCCCTATCCGAATAATGCCGAGCGCCAGGCTAGGAAGCAACAAGTATCAATTTGTATGTCATTGGTTTGACTCGACCAGGGTTCGAAACAACGACCCCACGATCTACCAACACGGGAGACGGATGCTCTAACTCATTCTTCCTCTGCCAGCGAATGATGGCGAAAGGGGCTGGGTGCACAGGAGTGTGTTTTTTGTTGTTTTTTTGTTTGTCTAATGCCCCCCCCCCCAGCATAAAAAGTAAACATCGGCTATTGGGGGTCACACAGTGGTTAAACATATTTGACCCCAAAAAACACATTTCAAACAGGTAAAATAGAGCACAGAAATGTACTTGAGTTTGGTTTTCCAACCTGGGATATAATAATGGTGGGGGGAAACGCGCCTTCTCGTTCATGATATATACATGTATAAACTATAATTTTCGGCCGAATGGATACCTGATAGCCACCGCGCCGCCCGAAGTCGCCTCACCCAGGCCCCCGGAACCTGATTGGCTGCTGTCGTGTGGCACGGGCCACCCCGGCCGGGTGAGTTCAGGCGGCACAGCGCCCACCAGCCATAGACGGGCAGGTGATAATAAAACCCTGCAGCCTAAATAATATGGGCATAACTCGTTATACAATACATAATACATTATAGTTATCCAATATTTATACAAAAATACATTAAATGTAATATACATAATACATTATATAGCTCAAACAGATAATATAGTATATATACAACATATGTTATATTTCATGGTAATATATATGAGCTATAAATATAGAAAGTATTATGTGACTGGGCATGCAGGCCTCCCATGCGGGACATCAGGAATTCAATTCCCAGTCGAGTCAAAACAATGACTTACAAAATATATACTTGTCGCTTTCTAGCTTGGCGCTCGGCATTAATGGGATGGGGCAAGGACTGGTTAGCTCAGTGTCAGGATAATGTGGCTAGGTGGGATATTGGGTCATGCTGCATGGTGGCCTGATTTCCCAGTGGGGCAGCACTATAAAGTCACTGTCACAAGACAGTACCCGTCCTGATATGGGCTTAAATTTTGCCAGGATGTGAAACTACAACAACCAACCAATTATTATGTGAATATAGCAATACATATTACTACATGTTCTATGTATAAGTTGATTCGGCAAAAGGATGACAAGAAGTTCATTTAAGGGAATGTGGGAGAGAGCCCGAAGGTGGAGAGAAAAAAGAAAGAAGCGCAGTAAGTGTGCCCAGGTCATCAGCTCACTGGGAAGTGAGGTAGTGACCGCAGGAGGGGTGCCCGCAGCAGCCAATCAGGATGCAGCGAGCGAGGCGAGACGAGGCGGAAGGTGGAATGTGGTCTCACGTGTCGCTATGTGCCCAATCACACGTAATTAGACCAATTGCGACCAATCAGACGGCAATGGCCAACCGGGCAGCGCACTCCTTTCCTGTGTGGGAGAGGCTGTGGGTGCAACCTGCGCATGAGTACAGCTCTAAAATACTTGCAAAGTTGATAGTTGGTGCTACCTGGCACTAGCATTCAATATTGCCAGTATCGGGGATAGTGTAGGGATAATGTGACTGAGTGATATATTGCGTTGTGGTGCTGGCTATACAGTAATCCAATCGTTATGAGTGCAACACTGTCACATGTCGATACGGTTCTGATATGACCTAAGATGTTGCTCAGACATAACTAGTTATAAATAGACCTATTATTATTATTAATATATGGAGAATTTAACACTATATATTTTATGTTCAAGTCTCTCTATAGTATATATAATGTATATCACTGTTATATTTATATATAAATGTATATATATATTCGTACACGCATCGTGACTCAAAATGCTAAATATACGTGCATATATGTATATGTGATCTGTGACGCATTATGCGAGTATAAAGATACGAAAGGGAATATTACTTATTATTATGATTATTGCTATACTCCATAAGATGGAACACTGTACTGGTGGTGCCATCTCGACCCACCTTTCCTCAATCGGATGTTAATCAGTGTCAGTCGATCACATACTGAACCATCTGTCTCCTATTATCAAACATCTCCTTATCCCAGAGCAGGCTGGATTCCGCCCCGCTAAATCTTGTACTGCCCAGGTGTTGAACCTCACCCAGCACATCGAAGATGGCTTTGAGACAGGGAAAGTCACCGGCATAGTCCTCGTAGATCTCTCGGCTGCCTATGACACAGTCAACCATCGGCGACTGCTTGAGAAGGTCTACAACATGACAATAGACTACCGCCTGATGTGCATGATATGCACCCTACTGGAGAACCGCCGCTTCTTCGTGGAACTCGGAGGGAAAAGAAGCAGATGGCGATCACAGAGGAATGGTCTACCACAGGGGAGTGTCCTCGCACCACTTCTCTTCAATCTGTACATGAATGACCAGCCGATTCACCCAGGCACGCCCAGTTTTGTGTATGCAGACGACCTTGTTGTCACTACACAGAGCTTGGACTTTGCACCGATTGAAGAAACACTGACTTCAGCTCTAGTCGGACTGTCAGAGTACTACACCACCAACCAAATCCGCGCGAACCCAACAAAAACGCAAGTCAGTCTCTTTCATCTGTGGAATCGCGAATATGGCAAACAGCTCAACATCAGCTGGAATGGTGTGAACCTTGCCCACTGCAACCACCCAGTGTATCTTGGCATCAGACTCGACAGAACATTGTCATATAAAGCAGATATCGAAAAGACCAAAAATAAAGTCGGAACAAGAAACAACATCATCTGTAAACTAAGAAACTCAAAATGGGTAGCCACCCCAACCACACTCGGGTCATCCGCTCTAGGGCTATGCTACTCAGCTGCAGAGTATGCATGTCCCATGTGGGAACGCTCTACCCAAGCAAAGAAACTGAACCCGACACTGAATGAAACCTGCCGACTGATCACAGGCTGTCTGAAGCCAACAAACATCAATAGCCTGCCCATACTCGACGGAATTGCCCCACCTGACTTCAGGAGAGCAGTGGCGAGCCGCACAGAACGGACACGGCAAGCCACAGACCAAGGGCATCCACTCCATGGACATCTCACAGTGGAGCCACGCCTGAAGTCACGTAGGAGCTTCATCAGAAACACCAAGCCCATCAACACAACAGCGACAGCGACCCGTGTGGAGATGTGGAGGGAGCGACTCGAAGCCCTAGACGCCAGCATGCACCTCAACATCCGTGCTGAAGAACACCTCCCCACTGGTGCAGAGAACCCCTGGGTAACCTGGAAGGCTCTGAACCGGATGCGAACACAGGTTGGCCAGTCCAGAGTGAACATGCTGAAGTGGGGGTGGGGTACCTGTGGAAACCTGTGACCGCAACACCTACTGGTCTGCCCCATGATGGCCACTGCCTGCTCTGCTGCATAAGAAGTCGATCACACCTGAGGATTTTATACCACACTGTTGTGTACCGGACGCAGTAGCCGAATCTGCGGGCAGGCTTCCCATGCGGAACGTCAGGAGTTCGAATCCCAGCCGAGTCAAACCAATGACGTACAAAATTGACATTTGTCATTATCTAGCCTGGCACTCGACATGAGGGATGTAGTAGTCCGGAGTGTCGAAAACTCAAGTCTAAAATCTGTCAAATCCGCCAGCTTAAGCTTAAGCGGCCCCCTAAACCCCCTGCCGAAATTAGGAGTACACATCGTTAAAGGTCTAGCTACGCCCCTGGGCCCGTATTCATGAGCTCGGGGTATGGTTAGCCGGAGGTTAGACTTAGCCGTTAGGTAGCTATCCCGCGGTTTAACCGCGGCGGTTAAGTATGTCAATCGGTATTCACCAATGTTCTAGCCGGTGAATATACACGCGTCAAATCGAAAATATTAATATCACCGCTGTTACAGCATCAGCGTTAATATCGGTTCGCATTTAGGGTTAATTTGACCAAATTTCACTTATTGCGTATTTAAATCTATCAAATATGATCGCATTGAATAGATTTGGGCGTAAGGAATTCACGCCGATTCGGCGGCGACGGCGGCGGCCATTTTTACTTGACGTTCAGAACCTGCGGCGGCGGCAATTTGTGTACTTTACATTCGTCGATTCGACAATATTAATATCGCCGCCTTTGCGGCAGCAGCATTCATTTCGCTTCGCATTTAGGGTTAATTTGACCGAATTTCACTTATTGTGTATGTAAATCTATCAAATATGATCGCATTGAATAGTTTCAGAGCCACACACGCTCACTACCCCTCGGGGTAGTGGCTTACCCCTGCTTCGAAATTGGGGTAGGGTACCCTCCGGTTAGAGCCCCAGGGTAGTGCTACCCCAAGCTCATGAATACGGATTTTCCACTGTTAGCCGGGGGGATACCACTACCCTACGGTTAGAGCCCTACCCCGAGCTCATGAATACGGGGGGTAGCACTATAATTTAGTATAAAGTCGCCATGCGTGTGCACTATTAGTATTCTATACTGGTCCTGCTGTCACCTTAGACGTTGCCAGGACATAAACCCACAACAAACAAGTATTATTGTGCGGAGTGATATATATCAAAATGCTGATTCTAAAACCTAAGTATTAAATTATCCAAGTTAATAACATTAATCCTCGCCTGACGCAATATGATAACCATAGCAACGCAGTGTCGTTATCCATCTAATAAAGTAATATCCGCCGTTAGATGAGATTAGAAAAGTAAACCAATTCCTATAAATGTAGACCTGCCCAGTAAGCATGGAAGGCTTAAGGCCCAGTCACACCTCACCGGATTGAGCAACGGACAGAATTGTCTTGTCCGGTGGTGATAAGTATCAAAATGTGTCAAAATGTGTCAAAGTGTTGCGACATCGGGTCTACGAACGGACATGAAACGGACATAAAACGGACATGAAACGGACATGAACGAATAGCCAACGGATGGTAAGCGGACTAAACGGACTCAAACCGGACAAGAACCGTAGACGTCAGTCCGGCGGCATCCATTCTTAGTTTTGTGCATGTTCAACACTTGTATGTACACAAACCAGACATTGTTCGTTTTCTGTCCGTTTCCCAAAATCCAGTGAGGTGTGACTGGCGCTTCAATCTGCTTATACCACAAGTCGTGCAGTATCAACAACACGATGTGTAGTTCAGTGTGTCATCAATGTATGACACCGACACTGTGACAACAAACAACTCCCTACGGGCGTAATCGATTAATCAACTCGGGTCACCCGAGCGACTTTTTGGCACATGCCCACATCCTACACACTCGGGTTGAATAATCGAATACGCTTCTCCACGCTCGCGGTTGGGGAAAATGGTGGCTTAATCCTAAATTTGTTCTCTTTTTTTTTTTAAATAACCGATATGACTACAGCAAAATAGGATTTAAAGTATTTTTGATTGCATAGTTTAGTTATATTTCCATTTCTTTAATCTAATTTATTTGTTTAAATAAAAATATATAAAAACCACATAGGACTTGTACTGCTACAGGACGGTACCAGCACAAATGTGACGTCATCGCTCCTAGCCAACCCCAGCCAAGACATGGGTTACTGGGGTCGGGTCGCTTTGCACACGGCACGTGTATTTTTCAATTACACTCGCGGTGTTCGATTTGAAATTGTAGCAACTCGGGTGACCGAGTCGCCCGGGTCGTGTTAATCGAATACGGCCTACCAGTGAACTTTGTCAGCCAAGCAGTGTCGTCCCCACTGTGGTGCTCGACATGTTTAAAGTTGCATAGACTGATGGTTTTGAGTTTCTGTCATTTCCTGAGATAAATAAATATATTAGGTGGATGGGTATAATCTACTTTATGTTAATTTGAAGCACCTTTTATTTTAAATGGCGAACTTTGGGGATATTTGAAGTTCAAACATGCAAAATTATTTTTGGCACACATGCCAACACTGACACCATAGGCTTCAGCAGTAACAGTAACAGGTTCTATTAAATTGACTCAGCATACCCTTCTATGTGGCAAGAAATGTTTAATAAGTGCATCAGTAGCTAAGTTAGAAACGTATAAGCAAATCTAGATTAATTGATTTGGTTTTGAAAATGTAATGCTTTTATCGGACTATGCAGCTTTAAGAAAACAATGATATAGTTAGAAACTTTTACAAAATACAGTCAGCTTATGCTAGTTAACCCGACGCCACTTAATCCAGAAATCTCTCTATAATTAATATTGTTTAAAGGAAAAAAGCTAATTAATCCTTGAAATAGATTTCCAACATTCATTTTTGCCCTCGGCAGTCAAAATCGTTTATCCAGTAATCTCGGCAATGTAATCTGCTATGGAACAAAGTAGTCTAGATTGACCAGGGTTTACTGTAATGGTGTCCATTAAAGGGTCAAATGTGCTAGCACAGCTATGAGAAGGGACATGTAATTTGGGACTATTATGGGATGCCTCAGCACACAACATGCGCGTGGACTCCTGGGAAACCATTTAGATTTGGGTGTTGTAGCAGAGAGCGTGTATATAAACAGATGAGAGGGACAACTCCCATACTAGACCGTGTAACACCTGCCGACTGTGGCGCTCCAAGTGGTGGTTGTTGAACAGTATATGACACAGCTGTCAAACTCAAGGCATTGTCAATGGTCGTGTGCAATCTTCCTACAGAAAACGTTAAATATCTCTAAAGCTACAACACCTAGAAACAAACTGATTGGAATACACATAGGAAACATGTTTACCAACAAGATTATATTAAATTGATATGGTTAGGGTTCTGGATTTCTATTAATTTGGAATAAAACTGACGTTTTTCACTACGCGTACGGAAAACTCAAGGCATTGTCAATGGTCGTGTGCAATCTTCCTACAGAAAACGTTAAATATCTCTAAAACTACAACACCTAGAAACAAACTGATTGGAATACACATAGAAAACATGTTTACCAACAAGATTATATTAAATTGATATGGTTAGGGTTCTGGATTTCTATTAATTTGGAATAAAACTGACGTTTTTCACTACGCGTACGGCAAACTCAAGGCATTGTCAATGGTCGTGTGCAATCTTCCTACAGAAAAAGTGAAATATCTCTAAAACTACACCAAATAGAAACAAGCCGCTTAGTACACATATAGAAAACATGTTTACCAAAAGGATTATATTAAATTGATAAGGTTAGGCTTCTGCATTTCTATTAATTTTGAATAAAAACAAATGTTTTGCACTGCACGTACCGTCAAACTCAAAGCTTGTTCAACACTAACCGCCAGGAACGCCACTGTAGCCTGTGTTACCGATTTTCGCGGGAGTTGTCCCTCTCATCTGTTTATATACACGCTCTCTGGTTGTAGTTTGTTTTGGGGGTATTTTTTTTTAATGACAAACAATCACTACATGGTCTGAACAGAAAGTCACAAACGGAATTTAATTATCGCGACTTGTCAGGCGGGCATGTAAATAAGCTTGCAATTCCATACTGCAATGTGTTAGCAGTTATTGGTGATATTGACAAGATTTCTGCTTCTGATAACTAACTACATGGGGATTTTTTTCTTTTAATAACCACGAAAGATGTGGTTCGATCCATGTATTTCCAGGAATTATTATCAAATGTTTTAGGTTGATCAGTAGGACGCGGTAGGTGCTAACATGGAGATGGTGGTGGTGGTGGTGGGGAGGGGGGGGGGGTGGCAGGGGACAATACAGGGCCCCTGTGTGGGTTCCCATGACGACAACTGTGAGGCTGCATTATATAAGCTGTTTCCAATGGCGAGCATTGTCCGTGTGATTGTCACATTCTGCCCGCCGAGTGACACGTCACGTAATGGGGAAGCTCTCAGGACAGGCGGCGAGTTGTCATAGCAACGTCATATCGTCAGCCAGTGTAATCTGCGTTGTTATAGCTGGTTGGTTGGTTGTTGGAGTTTTACATCCTGGCAACATTTAAGGTCATATCAGGATGGGTACGGACTTGTGACAGTGCGCACTCATGGTGACTTTATAGTGTTGCCCCACTGGGAAATCAGGCCCCCAGCACCATGACCCGATATCTCACTCAGTCACATTATCCTGACACTGAAGTAACCAGTCCTTGTGCTATCCTGTTAATGCCGAGGACCAATCTAGGAAGTGACGAGTATCAATTTTGTAAGTCACTGGTTTGACTCGACCGGGAATTGATCTCCCAATCTCCCGCACGGCAGGCCTGCGCTCTACCGATTCGCCCACCGTGTCCGGTCAATTTGCGTTATAACAAGTCACTTCACAGTTGCCAAAGTCCTGCCTGTTCGTATGATTGTTGGGGTTTCACTTCCTAGCAACATCCAAGGTCATACCAGGTCGGTACTGACTTGTGACTGCGTGCTCATGGCGACTTTCTAGTGATGCTCCTCTGAGTCTGAGAGACCAGGCCGCACTGTCACAAGTCGGTAGCCGTCCTGATATGACCATAGATGTTCCTAGGACGTAAAACAACAAACAAACCAGGCTACCGGCAGCACGGCCCAATACTACATGACCCAATATTATCCTGATACTGGGCAAAGCCGTCCTTGCTGTATCCTAGTAGTGCCAAACGCCATAGTAGGTAGTGACAAGTATAAATGTTATAAGTCACTGGTTTGACTAGGTCAGGATTCGAACCCACGATTTGCTGCACCCACAATCTTTAGTCATTGGTGATGAATTCTACCGCGGCACTGAACAGTAGCTATAGAAATATTTTTTTAACAAATAATTCAAAAGCCCTTCTTACATAATCATGGTTATGAATTTTAAAAAACATGTCCCTATTTTTGTGAATCTGATTTCACTAGTGTCAAACACCCTAATCAGGGGAAAGACATTATTTGGGGTAGAAAAGTCATACTAGCAAAACTATCAGTGTCAAAACTTCCTAATTTCAGCTCATTTTCTTTGTCCTAATAATGCTGACCACCTGGCTAGGAAGCGACAAGTATCAATGTTTAAGCAAGGACCCTTTAATATTAAGACCGCTCACTCAGCCTGTACAGTGTAATCAAAATGATCAAACCCACCACTTGGTGTGCTGGCTGTTCTCTTGGTTAAACAGGTGCTATATTATAAGTATAAATGTATATATGAATGTGAAAGATGTGTGATGATGGTGATGCTGATGATGATGCTGATGATGATGTGTATTTGTTCATAGCAATTTCATATTGATGTGTATTCATACTTACCTATCTCATGTATAATATAATTGTATGTGCTTACATGTGAAACACCAACCAGCAGCCGGGCTGATCAAACCCACCACAAGGTGGCACTATGAAATTTACATTACCATGGGAGAGATGGGGAGTGAGCCGTCTTAGTATTATAGGGTCTTTGGTGATGGAAAAGGAGTGTGTGACCTAGCTCTCTGTGGTAGTATATTTGTCATTCCACAGAATTGCACGCACTGTCACACAAGTCGGTACCATCCCTCGTGTGACTGCAGATGTTTCTTGGACAGACAAACAGCTAACAGTTAAAGTTACATAGTCCGATGGTTTTGAGCTTTTATCATTTATCTGAGACAAATATATTAGATTGATCATTATTATCTACTTTACTTTAGTTTGAAGTAACTTTTATTTTAAATGGCTAAGTTTTGAGATATTTATTCACGCGTATATCCTCGATATGCCGGTGTAGGTGAAGTGCAGTGCCTCCCCCTGGTGTTCTGGGAATTATTGAAGCACTGGTCCCGGTGGGTTAGAATCCGCTAGGTGGCGCCTCCGCCCCCCTCCTCCTCCACTTCCCTGGGGTTCTGGAATCGGTGGACCCACTTCTGCCTTGGATGTCACCGGAACCAGTCACCTCCCTCCCCTCCTCTGCCTGTGTTTACTCATATGTCGAGTAATGACCTAGTCCCGCCTGGCTGCGTTCTACCGTCGGCCGACTGGCTAACAATCACCAACTGTGGGACTTACTTAGAACTTTCTGCTACGGACGGTTCACATAATGACAATATTAAAACATTTAAAATATCAGCTCTTTGTAATACAGGTCAGTGTGCCTGCGTTCATTTTATTGCAGAATGTTCAACACAGTTAAAACCATGCCGTCTGTTTTGTGAATTATGTTTCAGAGGTGCTTTGGACTGGAACTGGTCTTATATTTTACATGGTATTATTTTTGGTTTCCACGTGATCGATGTTAGCTGTTCCAGTCAGTATTCGGCTCCGTCCTCATTTAAATTAAGTGCAGAGGAGAATTCATTTATTTAGAATAAACTGTTGCAGGAGTTGCAGTCGGGTTATATCAGTCCGGTTACGTGTCGCCCGGACTGCATCCATAATGTGTTTTGTGTCCCTAAGTCGAGCTTGGGATACAGGTTGGTGGTCGACTGTTCTAAGCCCTATGAAAATTGTGTAAATAATTATGTTAGTGAAGTAGCACATACTTTTTCCTATAAGGGGCTCGATTCGTTAGTCAGTCAAATGGCCAAAGGCGATTACATTGCTATCACAGACATTAGCAATGCGTACCGGTCGATTGCTATACATCCTATCGACCATCCTAGACAGGGATTTTGTTTTAATCTGGGTAATGGCTTGCAGATGTTTGTAGACAATCGTATGTGTATGGGCCTTTCTTCGAGCCCATACATTTTTACACAAATTGGTGACTTTATCATCCGTTGTGCAATGAGACGGGGCATAAAATCGGTGATTAATTATTTAGACGATTTTGCTATCCTTGGTGCAACTGAGGAAGCATGTCTTACAAACCAGGCTATAATTATGGCAATTTTGCGCCACTTAGGCTTCTTCATGAATTTTTCAAAATTAAAATCGCCATCTCAATGTACACGTTTTCTAGGCATAGAAGTTGATACGGTAGCCTTGCAATTGCGCTTACCATCAGATAAATGCTTAATAAGGGCAACAGTATCTATGTTAGATATGTAGAATAAAATCTAGATAACTGTTCTGGTTTCGAAAATCTGATACTTCATCGGACTACGCAGGTTTAAAGGGGCGGGCATTGCCGTGACGGTCACGATTGGCTAAGCGAGGTTAAAGCTTACATTAGAGTGGCAGGCTATGAGTCAGTGTGTCTGGCGTTACACCTAGTGGTCGAGTATAGACGAGATCACCGTTCCGACTGCACATGCGTTGAAAACGGTGTTGGCAGCAAAGCAAATGCGTATGGCCATTGAGTTTGCCAAACTTCGATTTTATTCAAAATTAATAGAAATACATAACAATTTGGCATAAACATGTATGCACACATGCAATATAATGATCTGATGAATATAACTAACACATAACTAGCCATAGTTAAACATATTGAGCTTAGAAACATACAATTCCACACAAAACAATCAGTCACTTTATCCACATCACCATTATTAATTCTTGTTCTAAATATTAAAATGCCAAATGTGTCAACAGACACTTGTTTCAGAGAAATATATAACCAATATCTGATTAACCCTACTCATTGCCTAGTTCTACAGATGTCATTAACCATAGGATATGAATAAAAACATGAATAAAATAAGTAAAACTGACTGGCTATGGCTCTAACACTAGTCTGAGTGCCCAGATTTGTCTAAATCTAAATGCAGATGGCATAAGATGTGCTGATTATATTGATGTAAATGCAATGCTAGATAAAAGATTAACATTTATTATATATATCTTTTTAGTTGGTATTCTATGTTTCAAACAAGGGCTGAGATGAGCTGAAACTCGCACATTTCATAGCTGCACCCAGTGTCTTAGCATTGGCCATATGCTTCGCAGGGTTTGTTTATCTTCCATGCATCCCACATGGAATGGCGATGTAGTCTATTGTAACTAACTATTTTTGGAAGCATTCCAGCAGACACACCTTATTGACACTCCCCGTACCTGGTCGTGCTATGTGGGCCTGAAATAGGTAGGGGTGTAACAGTGCACGATTGTACACACATATCGCAGATGTTGTATATATATAAAACCTCTAGGTTGACCGACAATGGGACTGACTTTAAATGGTCCATTTTAGGGAGGTGGTCGGATTAGGGAGTTCTGTTATCAGTACCATTGTAAGGATATTCCAACTCTCTAAACCGACCACCTCCCTAAATGGACCACTTAAAGTCGGTCCCATGGTCAGTCGATTTAGAGAGGTTTTACTGTATATATAAAACAGATGTGCATATGTATAAAGGCCCTGTCACATTACGACGCATCTCGCAAGCGCGCCGCCAATGCGTAAAATCACTTCTTTACGTCGAGAAGCATCTAACATTTCGGCATGGGGGGGAAAGTTTGACATATACATACCGCATACATAGCGTATGGCCACCCTATGACCAACGTATGGCTAATGTACCTCCCGGCGAAAAACGCTCAAATTACACTCACGGTACGTTCGCAGAATGCCGGTGAACATTATATATGTTATTCGATCGCCAGAACTATGCCTCATATGTTACATACATCAAGACACGCTGGAGAAACACAAAACGTACTTTAGACATATGTTAGGCTACGTTATCCATACATTGTCAGTTTGCGGACTGTACGTTCCCACTGCCTTTAATGTAGGTCAACGTAGTGCAATGTAGTGAACAATGTTTGTCTAACATACGTCTAACATACATCGACGTTTGCCCAACACCTACATAACGTATGGCGGTTGTAAAATCCATATGTTGTCGAACGTTGTCGTACCTCGAAAGTTTTGTGCATGCACAATAGGTTGCCGACCCCCTGACTTGCGACGCCGTATCTCGACGAACATTGACATACATTGACATATACCAACGAGCGCCTAACACACGCGTAACACATAGCGACGTATCACGATGTAGCAGCCAAAAATCACATACGTTGGCGTACGTTGGCGCGATGTGTCGTAATGTGACAGCCCCTTTAATAGTGATGCGCACCACACGCACAACAACACAATTACGCACCAGTTGGACTTGGAGGCGTAGCACTACCTAGATCTATGGGAATCGGATATACACGCTCACACATTGGATACACAAACACAGTGACAGATAATACACAGCTAACTGCACACATACACAGTGCCAGCGTCTAGTAGTTGGAGCAGTGAGGCAAGAATCACTGTCACAGAAGTGCAATGACAGTGTGCATATATAACTGGATACATCACATTTGATATCAGTGGAGCTATAACAATTGCCACAAAAACTGTAATAGTGCATGCAAAACTGCCTACACTCTTTCAGCACTTGTTATGGACCTAGAATCATTGTCACGGAATTAGAGGCAGTGAATGAATACACAACTGGACACACCCAGCGTTATGGATGCGAGCTTAGAATCACTGTCACAGAAGCAGTGACAGTGAATAAACAACGGCACAAACCATATGCTGTAGCAGTGGAAGCAGTGGAGCTAGAATCATTGTCACAGAAACACAGTGACAGCTGCAACAAGCATAGTGACAGCGCTGACAAGCGCAGTTACAGCAGCGACAAGCAGAGTGAAAGTGCCAACAAGCACAGTGATAGTGCTGACAAGCACAGTGACAGCGGAAACAGGCCTAGTGACAGTGGCAATAGGCACAGTGACAGTTGTGATATGCAGAGTGACAGTGCCAACAAGTACAGTGACAGCAACGACAGGCACAGTGACAAATGCAATAAACAGAGTGACAATTCTGACAAGCATGCGTGCCAGTGGCGAGAGGCGCAGTGACAGTTGTGATAGGCACAGTAACAGGTGCGATAAGTAGAGTGACAGTGCCGACAAGCGCAGTGACAGCAGTGACAAGCACAGTGAGAGTTGCGATAAGCATAGTGACAGTTACGATAAGCAGTGACAGTGCCGACAAGCACAGTGACAGCAGCGTCATGTTGTTGAAGAGCCTCCTCCAGGCCTTGACAGGCCCACTGCACCGGGAGCTGCAATCGGGGGCAGCCGGAGGAAGTCTACCTATGCTGACGACAACTGCGGACCCTACAAAAGCACTGAGCGATGGCAATGGGTGAGTGTGTGTAATGTGCGTAAAGGCCTACTCTTGACACTCTGACATGAATTAAACTGAGATTCCATTCATGCGTATTGAGTCTCACTACACATAGAGAGAAAAAGGGGAGACAGATGTGTGTCTAACAATTAATCTCTGGTAAATGTAACCAATTGGGAGGCAGCATACTATCTTAAAAAATGTACCATGAACAGTTTGCACGTAGCATGCACGCTGAGCTGCTACCCACACCAATAGTTCTTGCCACTGCCATCAGAGGGAGGGTGGGTTGGTAGTGGACACCCTCTGTAAGACCTTTTCCACAGAGTACGGTGCACAGTGTCTTGCTACCCACAGCATTAGTTCGTCCACTGTCGGTAGAGGGAGTGGGGTGGAAAGTGTCTATTGGTGTGTTGTGTCCCTTGTTAAACCTACACTGGGTGTCTTTGCATCTTTAATGGTTCAGTAGTGTGCTTACACCTACACTGGGCATCTTTACATCTTTACTAGCTTAGTAACGTGTTTACACCTACACTGGGCATCTTTGCATCTTTACTGGCTTAGTAGCACGTTTACACCTACACTGAGCATCTTTGCATCTTTACTTGCTTAGTAATGCGTTTACACCGACACTGGGCATCTTTGCATCTTTACTGGCTTAGTAACGCGTTTACACCTACACTGGGCATCTTTGCATCTTTACTGGTTTAGTAACGCGTTTACACCTACACTGGGTATCTTTGCATCTTTAGTGGCTTAGTAATGCGCTTACACCTACATTGGGTATCTTTGCATCTTTAGTGGTTGAGGTGGGGTGGGGGTGGGGGATGGGGTGGGAATGGGGTGGGGTGGGGGTGGGGGGTCATGCACAGTGGTAGCACACGCGGAGTAGTCAGGATGTGTCTGGTGCACAGCGGACCCTGCTGCACACACACCAGGGTAGGGATTAGATTCAGTGCGGTGAGGATGTGGGTCACCAGAGACAAAGTGGGGATGGGGGAGCTCTAACCATACATACAGTTGTATTCTATGTAACATAGAATATTTGCTTCCACAATTTTACTAAAATCCACACTAAAAACAAATGTAGCGCAAGAACCCCATCAGGTTTAGTTATCAAGTTCCATGCATTTTTGTAGCCTACCCTTCCATTCCTGCACACAAGGAGTAATGTACCATGCCTGTTTTCTACCCGTGAATATAGGGTATGCACCGACGTCACGCTTAGTGGAAGTGCGGCCATTGCGGCGATAGTAACAACAATAATAACACACTGTCACACTGCAAACTCAATGGCTATGAGCAATCTTCATACAGAAAAAGTGAAATATATATCAAACTAATCCACCTAGAAGCAAATCGGTTGGTACGCATATAGAAAACATGTTTACCAATAAGATTATATTAAATTGATAAGGTTAGGGTTCTGGGATTCTAATAAAACTAATGTTTTGCACTGCGCGTACCAGCGAACTCAAGCCAGTCAAGGCATTGTCAATGGTCGTGAGCAATCTTCACACAGAAAAAGTGAAATATCTCTAAAACCACACCCCCTAAAAACAAATCGCTTGGTACACATATAGAAAACATATTCAATGAATAGATTATATTAAATTTATAAGGTTAGGGTCCTGGATTTCTATTAATTTTGAATGAAATAGACGTTTTGTACTGCGCGTAGCGGCAAACTCAAGGCATTGTCAATGGTCGTGAGCAATCTTCATACAGAAAAAGTGAAATATCTCTAAAACCACACCCCCTAAAACCAAATCGCTTGGTACACATATAGAAAACATATTCAATGAATAGATTATATTAAATTTATAAGGTTAGGGT
Organism: Branchipolynoe longqiensis; assembly: GCA_030323885.1. Lineage (NCBI taxonomy): Eukaryota > Metazoa > Annelida > Polychaeta > Phyllodocida > Polynoidae > Branchipolynoe > Branchipolynoe longqiensis. The sequence goes on from CM059197.1 coordinate 54,152,792, forward strand.
TCTGGAATTCTATTAATTTTGAATGAAATAGACGTTTTCCACTGCGCGTACAGGCAAACTCTATGGGATGTTTACAAGTTGATATCGCCACAATGGCCGCGCATCCGGTTCGTGACGTCACGTGAATACCCTATATAGATCACGTTTTCAATGTAACGGTTGCATCCAAACAGCGTGCGAGTTGGATTGCCAAGGTATTTGGGGCAGTAGATTAGGACAGAGAACATATCACAGGAGTGGATCTATTCAATATTTATGTAAATGAATAAGTGCGCGGAGCAACATACCCACGTGTCTAGTGTAGGTACCCTCAAGTGAGTGAGTGAGTGAGTGAGTGATGGAGGGAGTGAGTGAGTGAGTGAGGGAGTGAGTGAGACAGTGAGTGGCTGGGTCGGTGAGTGGGCGAGTGAGTGGGTGTGTGAGTGAGTGAGTGGGTGGGTTAGTGAGTGGGTGGGTGAGTGGGCGAGTGAGTGAGTTTGTGAGTGAGTTTGTGAGTGTGTGAGTGAGTGGGTGTGTGAGTGAGTGTGTGGGTGGGTGAATGGATGAGTGAGTGAGTTTGTGAGTGAGTGTGTGAGTGAGTGAATGAGTGAGTGGGTGTGTGAGTGAGTGGGTGATTGAGTGGGTGAGTGAATGAGTTTGTGAGTGAGTTTGTGAGTGAGTGACAGAATGAGTGAGTGGGTGTGTGAGTGAGTTAGTGAGTGAGTGGGTGGGTGAGTGGGCGAGTGAGTGAGTTTGTGAGTAAGTTTGTGTGTGAGTGAGTGAATGAGTTGTCGGGTGTGTGAGTGAGTGGGTGTGTGAGTGAGTGGGTGGATGACTGGGCGAGTGAGTGAGTTTGTGAGTTTGTGAGTGAGTTTGCGAGTGGGTGAGTGAATGAGTGAGTGGGTGAGTGAGTGACTGGGTGAGTCAGTCAGTCGGTGGGTGGGTGAGTGAACGAGTGAGTGAGTTTGTGAGTTTGTGAGTGAGTGAGTGAGTGGGTGGGTGGGTGGGTGAGTGAGTGAGTGAGTGAGTGAGTGAGTGAGCGAGCGAGCGAGTGAGTGAGTGAGTGAGTGAGTGAGTGAGTGAGTGAGTGAGTGAGTGAGTGAGTGAGTGAGTGAGTGAGGTCAATCAATCCTCACTCAATCACTCAGTCAGTATGTCACCACTACACACGTTCCCGGGACAACACACTGCGCCGTCATATTGACCATCAATATAATAATTAATATAAAATATGTCTACCTGTCTAAGGTAAATGATTCATTACAGCTGATATTGCTTAGTGAACTAGAGGTATTTACATAGACCATCAATTTCCAGAAAACGTTGGTGTAGAACATTCAATTCGAAGCAGGATATTACAAATTCTTCATAGCACCAAATGTTTTCCACGGATCATGCGTAGTGAAGTTCTACTCAATGCAGTAGATTATACCACTGTTACTGCTGTCAGATCCACGGAGCATGCGTGGTGAGCTTCTACCCAATGCAGTAGATTCTACCAGCACTACTGCTGTCAAATGCACGGAGCATGCGCAGTGAACTTCTACCAAATGCAGTAGATTATATCACCACTTCTGCTGTCAGATCCACGGAGCATGCGCTGTGAACTTCTACCCAATGCAGTAGATTCTACCACCGCTACTGCTGTCAGATCCACGGAGCATGCGCAGTGAACTTCTACTCAATGCACTAGATTCTACCACCGCTACTGCTGTCAGATCCACGGAGCATGCGCAGTGAACTTCTATAAAATGCAGTAGAATATATCACCACTACTGCTATCAGATCCACGGAGCATGCGCAGTGAACTTCCACCCAATGCAGTATATTCTACCACCGCTACTGCTGTCAGATAGATTCATGGAGCATGCACGGGGAAGTGCTACCCAATACATTGGTTTTTGCCACTGCCATCAGAGGGCGGGCTGGCGTGCTAGTGGAAATCATCTATATAGTCTACATATATTTAAATGGCGGAGTCAAGAGAGAGAGTGAAATAATCCACTCCTCCTGTTATAAGCGTCCAACAAACACACTATCTAACGATGCCTCACTTTCGAAAGAATGTAACCCGTTCCCTTATTAGAGACAGTGGCTTCTCAACCAGTAAGGTAGTTAGCTTCATAGTGGAGAGCTGGCATCATCAGGCACATATCATTAACTTGCTTAGCATCAGTCTGTTAGTATGTGTGTAGAAAAAGGTAGTGAGGTGCACGGAGCTCTCCAGGTGAAATGACATGTGCACAGGTAGGCGTGGACGCTAGTTCCGGAATGACAGAAGTGTAGTTTCGACTTCCCCCCCCCCCCCACGATAATACTTCTAGTTGAGAGTATCTTTTATCTGAAATTGTATTTTTAATTTGACATAATTTTGCTATTTGTTATTGAAAAGCCACAACTTCCAATAACAATACAAACACACATATATATATATATATATATATATATATATATATATATATAAGTCACTGCGGAAGAAAGGTAGACAAATGAGAGTTGGGCTGAGTACTTATTTATTATAATTCTCTGGCAGGGATTATAAATATGCCCACCTACAAAAAGAAAATTGTAGCAGGAGTGAAGTTGATTTCGGCGCTATACAGGTGGCGCCTCATTCGCGTGTGTGCCAAATGCGCGGGTGCCGGTTGCGTGGGTGCGCGACTCCTGATACATGTAATACAGTCGAACAGTAATAATAAATAATAATTAAACCTTGGTATGCGCTGCGTTCTTTATATTATTATAATTAATTATAATACACATATATATATGTACATATATATATATATATATATATATCCTTCCCGCCTCCTCCAAACCGTGAGCAACGGTCATCTTGCTGACCTATGGATTCGGGTGCCCCACCCCTTGCGCCTCACACACAGGAGGAACATAAATATATATATGTATATATATATATATATATATATATATATATACAGCAAAACCTCTCATCGACCACCTCTACAAATCGACCACTCCCCTATATATGGATCGCTGTCATGATTTTTTTTTTTTAACTCCCTAAAGCAACCACCTCCCTAATACCCCAGTCACACGAGGCCTGCGTTTGCTTCCGATCGATTCGCGACGTCAAAACGTCCTCCTTGTGCCCTCCCTATGCCCTCATTGAGTGCTGTCGCCGCGAAGATGCCAACCTCCCAGCTTCCATTTCGGAAATTTTGGGCGCAAGGAGGTTGCTGCTGCTGCACGTGCAACCTCCTTACGCCCTGTTCCGGCGGCGCCATTCAAAATGGTTGGCGCCCTGGCGCCGCCCTGGCGCCGCCCTGGGTTGGTACCAACACATGCGATGCTGCAGTCACCGTGTGGTCTGCTCCGACTTGGTGCCGACATGGCGCCGACATGGCGCCGACATGGTGCCGACATGGTGCCGACATGGCGCCGACATGGCGCCTAAAATGTATTTGAATCAATATATCGAATGGAACGCTGGGTGGTTGGCGTCCTTTTAGGCGTAGGGAGGTTGGCGGCGAACGCTGCCTCCCGTGTGACTGGGGTATCAATGGACCATCAGTCCCAGGGTCGGTGCTGTACACTAAACCGGAAGTGGAACAGCAGTAAACAATTAATTATCCGCTGCAAAAGAAAGAAATTGGAAGCGTTTGAGTGACCTCATTGTACGCGGACTTGGATGTGAAACGGGAGTAGAATGTCAGCTGACGGTGGTCGCTCCAGCACCAATCAGTAACCTGATCAATAGGAGCAGTGCCGTAACAACTGCCAGCCCTGTCACTTCAGCCCGAAAGCGCGGGACACATTGAGCAGCCTTAAGGCCCGGTCACATACACGTGAGTGGACGTAGTTGATCATAGTGGGGCTAACGTAGTTCAATGTAGTGCAACATAGTTCAACATAGTTCAATGTAGTGCAACGTACCGGCATCCATACTTCTCCGTGATGGGAATGTGATAAGAACGTGTATGGGCCGTGAGTTCCAATTTAAGCTTTGGACATGTTCAAAAGAGAGGTATGTTTGAGGCAGACATAGCCTCTTTGATGATAACGTACTCTAGCGTACTCTAGGTTTCTCTAGCATACTCTAGCGTACTCTTGTGTACTTCTTAATGTACTCTAGCATACTCTAGCATACTCTAACATACCTTGACCTGCACAAAACCTTTGCCGTTCTGCCGTGGTCACATAGCCGTTAGTGGACGATGTTGAACGTAGTTGAATGTAGTGGAGGGTAACGTAATTCAATGTAGTTCAACGTAGTTGGACGTACCGGGATCCATACTGTAACATACTGGGATCCATAGCATAACTTATTAATCCGTACTAATAGGTGGGTGATCAACCAAAACCTGCCACACCTTAACGTGGTTTAATGTAGTGATAGCACGTTTGACCCACGTTAATCTATCCTACGTTCAACTACGTGTATGTGACCGGGGCTTTATACTTATACTATTCAGCTGTAAGTTACGATCGTGGGCCAGTCAGCTGGTCTGTGTCATTACCACTGGTTAAAGCTGTATAATCCGATGAAAACATAAAATTTTCAAAACCAAAACAATTATCTAAATTTGATTCTACATATCTAACTTAGATACTGGTGCACTTATCAAACATTTGTCACCACATAGAATGGAATACACAGAGCCAATTTAATAGAATCTTTTACTGCAGAAGCCTATGTTGTCAGAGTTTTGGCGTGCTTGCCAAAATTAATTTGGGACTTTTGCACTTCAAATATCTCAAAAGTTGGCCTTTTAAATTAAAAGTTGCTTCAAATTAAAGTAAGGTAGATTATAACGATCAACCTAATATATTTATCTCAGACAATGACAGAAACTCAAAAGCATCGGACTATGCAACTTTAAGTCATCACTACTAACATTATGGGACTGAAGTGGGAAATTGATGTTACTTGTAAATGTATGGACGGACCAGGCTTTGTCGTGGCAATTTTTAAAGCTATTTACTGTAGGGGCAGTGACAACAGCAGAGGGGAGTTTGTTCCAGCTATCGACCACTCTGTAGGTGAAAAAATAATCTGGTAGCTCTCCTACTATATCTCTTCTTGAGCTTGAATTGGTAACCTCTGGTCATAGGGTTGTCAGGTCATGGCAACAGATCTTGATTTATGCTATAGTATCCATGCATGTTCTTGTAGACCTCTATCATGTCACCCTGATCACGTCTATAGCTAAGGCTTGGTATGTTCATTCGTCCCAGTCTCAGTTTATAAGGGAGTTCCCTGAGATCTGGTACCAGCTTGCTGCTACGCCTTTGCACCCTTTGATGAGTTGTTTGTCCTTCATCAGCCTTGGCGCTCAGGCAATATTACTAGTGGGACTTTTGTTTGTTTGTTGTTTTTTAACGTCCTAGCAACATCTATCGTCATATCAGGATGGGTACCGACTTGTGACAGTGCGCACTCATGTCAACTTTATAGTGCTGCCCCACTGGGAGACCAGGCCATGAGCACCATGACCTGATATCCCACTCAGTCACATTATCCTGACACTGAGCCAACCAGTCCTTGCCCTATCCTAATAATGCCAAGCGCCTGGCTAAGAAGTGACAAGTATCAATTTTTAAGTCATTGGTTTGACTCGACCAGGGTACTAGTGGGACTAGATGCCAGTCGGTTTCTACAGACGTGAAGCATGGATGCACTATCCATCTGCCTCTTGAGCTGCACCAGGCGCGGTGGCCGAATCGGTAGAGCGCAGGCCTCCCGTGCGGGAGATCGGAAGTTCAATTCCTAGTCGAGTCAAACCAATGACTTACAAAATTGATACTCGTCACTTCCTAGCTTACCACTCAGCATTAATAGGATAGAGCAAGGGCTCGTTAGCTCAGTGTCAGGATAATGTGACTGAGTGGAATATCGGGTCATGGTGCTGGCAGCCTGATTTCCCTTTCCAGTGGAACAGCACTATAAAGTCGCCATGAGTGCGCACTGTCACAAATCGGTACCCGTCCTGATATGACCTGAGATGTTGCCAGGACGTAAAACTCCAACAACCAACAAGCCTCATGAGCTGCTCACATAAAAAGGGTTTGCCTGTTTGGTTGTTACACTTTTACGTCATAGCAACATCTAATGTCATTATCAGAACGGGTAGAAACTTGTGCTCCCCTGACCACTTCACGGTGTTTTACTTCCCCCACTGGCATATCACGTCGCAGACATATTGACCCCAAAATCGCACTCGGTCACATTATCCTGACGTTGAATCAACCAGTCCCTGCCCTATTCCTAGCTCTAGGCTAGGTTTGATTGATTGATTGATTGATTGGTGGTTGTTTTACGCCGTGTCGGCAGCATAGGCCATATTCACGGCGAATTCTTTAGTTTGACTCGGCCGGGATTGATTCCCACGACCTCCCACATAGGAATCAGGTGTTGTACTGAGTGATAAGGCCAGGCCATCTGGTGCAGTCACCTTAGAAGGGTGCATTCGTTCTGGGGTTGACCTATATCACTGCGAGTGCTGATCTAGATTCCAAAGTGAGATCAATGTCAGGTGTTAAGCTAAGATTCCATATGCACTGTATGCGGTATGCAAATGTGAATGCGACAAAAACGCATTCGCACCGATTGAGCGATCCACTTCGCCGTCCACGCATTCGCATTCGCATTCGCATTCGCATTCGCATTCGCAACCGGCCATATGAAAGCACCACGCTTTTCCATTTTTTTGTCGCATTCGCATAACCACATACCGTGTATATGGAATCTTAGCTTTAGGCGGCTAGTGCAGCACGTCACAGCCGGTCACGTCATATTAATCGGCATCAGCGCCACCTAGTTCTAGGATTGGGTCTCATGCAATATGGCGTCTCCTGTTTCATCACTTATCCACCACTCATTTCAGAGGCTATGTAATCCTGTATAAGGGTGTCTGTCCAAAGCACATTGTGTTCTCAGGTGGTCGTCAGGCCAAGTAGTGATAAGACATAAAGTTGCAGAGTCCGGTGGTTTTGAGTGTGTGTCATTTTTCTAAGATAAATATATTAAATTGATTGTTATTATCTACCGTATATCAGTATGAAGTGAAGTTTATGTTAAATGGCTAACTGTTGAGATATTTGAAGTGCAAACATACTAAATTAATGTTGGCAAGCATGCTAAAACTCTGACATCATAGGCTTATGTAGTAATATGTTATTTTTAATTGTTTCAGTGTGCCATTCTATGTCGCAAGAAATGCTTTACATGTGCATTAGTATCTAAGTTAGATATGTAGAATCAAATCTAGGTGAGTTCTTTTGTTTTGACCAATTAATGCTTCATCGGACTATGCCGCTATAAAGCTAAATAGTCTGATGAAAACATGACATTTCCAAAAACCAAACACATCTTGAGATTTGATTCTACATACAGTATAACCCCGTTAAACCAAACTTGAAGGGACCCTAGAAATTTGTTTGGATTAACCGATCATTGGTTTAACTGAGCTTTGGCTTTGACTATACTATTGTAACCATATTCTAACTATCTAAACTGACCACCTCCCTAAATGGACCACTTAAAGTCGGCCCAAGACTGGTCGATTTAGAGAGGTCTTGCTGTACATTTAAAACTTAGATAATGGTGGACTTATTAAGCATTTGTTGCTGCATAGAAGGGAATATTACGTATATTTAATTGAACCTATCATTGCTGAAGCATGTGGTGTCAGACTATTTTTGAAAGCGTTAGCAAAAACGCGGGTGCATTACGAAAGTAATATACAATGTATGTGGACACTTTGATTATTGTTTTTTATGTATATACAGTATAACGCCATTAAACCAAGCTTGGTTAACCCAAATGATCGGTTAATCCAAACCTTTTTCGGCAGCCCGACAAAATACTACCATTTAGCATATAAAAAAGTTGGTGGGGTCTCAGATGACCTTATAACCACATGAAAGTTTGGTTTAATGATACTGGAAGTGGCCTGGGGTCCGACAATTTTGTTTGGATTAACCGATAGTTTGGATTAACCGACTTTGGTTTAACCAACTTTTTTATATGATAAATGGTAGTATTTTGCCAGGCAGCCAAAAACAGTTTGGATTAACCGATCATTTGGTTTAACCGAGCTTGGTTTAATGGGGTTATACTGTATATAACTTAGGTGCTGATGTACCTATAACTATAAGCATCCATTGCTACATAGAAGGACATAGAAAGGCAATTTAATTGAACATGTGATTACTGAATTTCTACATGCATGCTAAAATTAATGTTGCATGTTTTCACTTCAAATATCTCACAAGTTACGCTTGCCAAAATTAATTTTTCATGTTTGAACTTCAAATATCTCAAAAGTTAGACATTTAACATAAAAGATACTTCAAACTAAAGTGAAGTAGTTATAATGATCAACCTAATATAGTTATCTAAAAAGAATGTCAGAAGCTTAAAACCATTGGCCTATGCATCTTTATTGCTGCTAAAAATGGCAGTCCTCTGGTATTGGGTCTTTGACATTTCTGAGAGAAATACATAGATTGATGGCTACGTTACTTAGTTTGAAGTCACCTTTAGTTTTAATGGCTAACTTTGGAAATATTTGAAGTGAAAACATGACAAATTAATTTTGGCAAGCACATAAAACTTAAAATAGTCTGACACCACAGGCTTCAGCAATGATAGGTTCAATTAAATATACGTAATATTCCCTTCTATGCAGCAACAAATGCTTAATAAGTCCACCATTATCTAAGTTTTAAATGTACAGCAAGACCTCTCTAAATTGACCAGTCTTCGGACCGACTTTAAGTGGTCCATTTAGGGAGGTGGTCAGTTTAGATGGTTAGAATATGGTTACAATGGTATAGTTGGGACCCAAATAAAGCGATCGATATAGGGGAGTACTCGATCTGTGGAGGTGGTCAGTTAGAGAGGTTTCACTGTAGTTTGATATGTAGGATAAAAGCAAGGTAAATGTTTTACTCTAAACAAACTGTTCAAAGTACCCATTATGCTGCTGATGAATAAAGTGTTTTACCAACAACAAAAAACGACTCTAAACAAACTGTTAGCTAAATATCACCTTTCCGTCTTTCCTCAGGGTGGACGCCCAGGACATGACGGAGCTCCGGCGCATGACGTGCCCCGTAGGGGCGCTGTACGAGCACTGCCCCAACCTGAAGGCCCTTGCGGTCGACTGCCGACAGCGCCACCTATACGGCTCCACCAGTGACCTGGTGATGCGCCGACACAGTGCGGACGGACCAGACAGCAAGGGGCGCGCCTATTGGTTGCGCCTCGCCAAGTCCTGCATGATTGGCGGATACAACAATCTCAAAGCGAGGCTGTCGCTCTCCAATGACATGGACTTCCTAAACGAGGCCCGCCGCCATCTCATCGTCGAGTATGTGTCGAACGAGAAGCGCAAGTGCAAGTCATCTGAAGATATCTCGTATGCGGTTTCGCGCGAAGTGAAGGCACACGAGAAGAACATCTCGACGAGCTTCGTGATTCTATCACTGAAGGAGGGCCGTCTTACCGCAGAGATTTCGCTTGAAGAGCTTCCAGACGACGAAGACATCATCATCAGGGTCCGCAATTTCACTCTCGAGCTGTACACGCAGAAGAGAAGCTTCGGGAAGAAGGGCACCGGGAAGTTGAAGGACGGCACAAAGACTGAGGGTCCACAAAAGTGTGGGAAGATTGACATTCCCATCTACTTGGACCCTAGTACCTTGTGGTTTGAGCTCATCGACGACCACACCGTGATCATGGAGGGTAACACCAAGACCTCTCTTCCACGGCCCGTCTATCAAAACTCACATGAGGAAGTGAAGTGTTCGAATAACAATGTCTCCAAGGGAAGGTCATCACCCGACCGGCGCCAAGCAAATGCCACGTGGTATGTCAATGGCCAATCAGAACGGCCTAGTTTCTACCGGCAGAGATCCTACACTCGGTAGGCAGTGTGGCCTAATAACACTATACTTGTACACAGCGCCTCAGTTTGGTGAAGATGTTTTCTTACTGCTTACTATATATATATGTTACTATATATATATGTGCTGAATGCACGAATTTATACATATAAATCTTTTTTTTGTTGGGGGAGGGGGGAGGGTTGCACCTGGCTAAGTCCTGTATGGTTGGTGGATACAAGAATCTCAAAGCAAAGCTGTCACTCTCGAATGACATAGACTTCCTGAACTATGGAAGCGGGCATCTTATCGTCGAGTAAATGTCGAACGAGAAGCACAAGTGCAAGTCGTTCGAAGATATCTCATATGCGCTCTCACGCGAAGTGAAGATGCATGAGAAATAATTCAGTGGAGTAGTTTTCAATTTTCATTACATGGTCGTCCTTTTTTTGTTGGTAGACAGACGGTGCCAGTTCCATTACCTTTTCTGGAACTAATGGAACAAGCAAACATTAAAATGCACATAGCATCAGTGTTGAAGTGTCGGTAGGCTTTTAACCAGAACTGGTAGCCGACACAAAGCCAGCTGGTATAGAGCACTGGTCGGGTCCTTCTCAGAAGGTGTGCACCACTTTTGTGACATCAATCAATCAATCAATCAATAGTTCCATCCTCTAGTCGAGGGTTGGATGCAATGGTTCTCCACTTGTTCCGATGTTGTGCTGTTCTGATAGACTGTGAATAATTCAAGCCTGTCCACTGTGAAATATTTGTAAACCATGATGTTCTTGGTCTCCCTCTCCCTCTGCTGCCATTCACTTTCCCTTCCAACAATGTACGGTATATTGAACTCTGACGAATGATGTGGCCAAAATAAATAAGTTTCTTTGTCTGTATAGTGGCAAACAAGCTTTTCTTATTTTTAATTTTTCTGAGAACTTCTTTGTTGGTGATCTTCTTTGTCCATGATATTTTCATCATCCTTCGATAAGTCCACATCTCAAATGCTGCTAAACGTTTGTACATTTTCTTAGAGATTGTCCATGTCTCTGCCCCATACATTAGAGTAGACCACACATAACACTGAAGAATACGCTTCCTTGTTTGTATTAATATCTTACTTGATGTTAACACTCTATACATTTTGGAGAATGTTGTTCGGGCTATTGTTATCCTTCTTTTAATTTCTTCCTCACATCTCCCATCATTTGTAATGATATTCTTTGTGACATGGAAAATCAAAAAGTGAAAAATTCCAAATAATAGCAGAAAACATTAGAAATAATAGCAGAATCAATATTTCTAACATAAGTAGTACACAGAGTCAACAATAACTATGTGACTTACTACCCCCCCCCACCCACCCCTCCTGCCACCCACCCACCCACAAAAAAATAAATAAAATCATTGACAATCTAACGTGGAAATCATAAATATGGTACTGAGTTTCTTGAAACGACCGATATAAATATATGGATATACATATATATATAAATGATATATATATATATATTGTTTTTTAATATTATATATGTTTATATATATATATATATATATATATTATAAACACGAGCGAGCGAAGTGACAGTGGTTTGAGTCATTTCCGCACCAAACATTTGGCGCCCCAATCGCGCGCATATAACGGGGTGGGTGCGCGAATTCCGGATACACGCAAATAATCGTACAATGAATATGATATCAATATTGGAATTGCTCCGTTCCTTTATATTATTATAATACATTATAATACACATATATACTTATATATATAATTATATGTATATATTATATGTATAATTATATACATATATATATAATTATACATATAATGTATACATATAATTATATATATACGTATACATATAATATATACATATAAAAAGTATATATATGGATATATATGTGTGTGTTTATAATTTTATATATGTATATGCGGGAGAGAACACACATTTTTTAAGCCCGCTGCTGCTAATTGTAGATTGGTCAGCTCGGTTAGGACAAGGCATTAAATGAGAGAAATGAGATTCATCATGGTTTTGCATTGTAAGGAGATAATTACTAATGATTTTATGATTATATAGAGACTGATATTATATAGTAAATGTCACCATTTAAATATAGATATACATATTGACTATGTAGTTAAATATATATTGGCTACACGTATAAAATGCTCAGCCAACTACTCAAGCAGTGTTCGATAGCAAAAGAATGAGTGAAATGGAATTATTTTCATAGTAAAGTGTCAAGAAATACTTGTTTTCCCCCAGTCATTCAACGAAGTGTAGTTAGGTGTAATGGAAAGCCGCCAGTGTTGTGTGGTTTCAGAGAGGTGTTTTTCTTCGTATATGAGTGTATATTTTCTTTCATTCGTTCACTTTTGACTTCAGTCTGCTGTCAATAGATACTTTAATAGGATATATTACTGCTGAAGCCTATGGTGTCAGAATCTTGATGTGCTTGCTAAACTATATCTTGAATGTCTTCACTTCAAATATCTCCAAAGTTAGCCATTTAACATTTCAAACTAAAGCAAGGTAGATTATAATAATCAACATCCAGTAAAACCTCTCTAACCGACCACCTCCACAGATCGACCACTCCCTTATATCGATCGCTTTATTTGGGTCCCAACAATACCATTGTAACCCTAAACCGACCACCTCCATAAATGGACCACATAAAGTCAGTACCAAGGTCGATCGAATTAGAGAGGATTTACTGTAGTACATTTTTTTTTTTTTTTTTTTGGTCCATTAGTTGTTTAAGCAGGGGAAATTTCAGTCATAGACGACTGGTCTTCCTCATTCCACTGCTGGTCGATAGAAAGCCCGAGCCTACACTTTTACCGACCCAAGGGATTTTTAACCTCCCACACCACATAGACATGGTATGAGAGCAACCGGCCTTTGATGATGCTGAAGTTATACACAGCGGTGGAAATCCAAATTGGCAGAGCTGGGGGCACGGGGAATCGAACCGCTGACCCTCAGATTAGGAGTCTGACCTAGAAAAAAGTCAGACACTCTAACCACTCCGGCAGAGAGAATTTGTCTATGAAAAGAAAATGGCTGAAATTCAAAACCATCGAGCTATGTAACTTTACGTATGGGCTGACTAATTTGAATACCTAAGATGAAGAGTTGTGGGGGTGAAGCAAGATTGAAATTAAAATCGTATAGCCACTCCCTCCCACTCCCAACTCTACTCCCCATGCTCCCCACTCCCAGCCACGTCCCTGCTTTCTGAGCAAGCAACTTGAGTGTACCACGAAGTAATAGGGTCAGGTAAAACAAAAACAGGGGTTCGGTAATTAAATGATTCGCTGATTGAAGACAGGTACACACTACACTGAACGACTAATACTGCAACTGAATATATTAACTAGTAAATGCAGTAACTAGTCACTTCTACAGCAGGCTTGATTGATGTTGTTGTTGGGTTTCTTCTTGTTTGTTGTTTTTTTTTTGTTTTGTTTTTTTTGGTGTGCTGTTGTTTGTTTTTCTTGTTTTTTGTTGTTAGGTTTTTTGGGGGAGGGGTACATTCATTGCTTGAAAAGGAAAAAAATTCAAATACAGATAATTGGTTTTTCCCATTCCACTTTCATTGTCTTATCTTAGTCATGCCAAGTGCCAGACATGGTAGTCACAAGCGTAAACTTTGTAAGTCTTCGGTTTGACTCGGCCAGAAATTGAACCCAGTGGAGGGAATAAGGGAGGGATGGGGATGGATGGAAAGGGTAAGTGAGTGAGTGATTTGATTTGATTGGTGGTTGCTTTACACCGTGTCGGCAGCATAGGCCATATTCACGGCGAGAAATGTTTGTTTTTGTTCAAACCATCGCTTTTACATGTAAAAGCATACAATCAATTTTGTGTCAATGGACACTGATGAATTTTGTAAACTCACAATCATATAGCTAAATAAAAGTCTAAATGATAGTATTATTCACTGATGAAATTTGTTTAAAAACCTATATAAGGTGGTACAAACCAGCTGCCCTCAAAAAGGCTAAACTGTTTTCTTGTTTTACTTTAGTAAAAAGGTCATGCATGTTGTTTGCAGTGTAAAATTGTTGGCGCAGGGCCATGAAATCCACACAGTTTAATAAAATGTGTTTTAATGTCAGTGGGGACTGACATCCAATACATTCAGGGGGAGAAAAATGAGTGGCCAATATGGCATCTTGTTAAAGTGAGTGAGTGAGTGTGTGACTGATTGAATGAGTTAGTGAGTAAGTGGGAGAGGCAGACAACCCCCCTTAGCACGTTCTTCAAAAGTAGTGCCTATTCTGTAATTGACAATTAAATCTTTAGTTCCCCATGTGTGATAACAATGGTATCATCGTTGTGTTTTGATTTTAAATACAAAATAACAATATGTACTTCTTTCAATATTGTATGTATCCTTATGGTTTGATGTTCAATAGCAAAAGAATAAAATGTAAATTGAATTTTTAATTATTTGGTATGCATAGTGGCACCTTTTTTATAGGCTCATATTTTATATCCTGGCTACATCCCTGATCAAATCCATTGCATTCCTACTCATTCAGCCATCCTGTCAAATTAAAAAGTACATCCTTACAATGTCACAACTAACTATTTGTAAACGGGTTGAATAAACGCATAGCCATATATGTTACACGACCTCTGCCAAAAGGGGGTATGTTTAGTGATGAGGAGGTATGGTACCGTTCCCTCTAAGTTCTAACAGTGTAGTGTTTAAGCCCTACTCCTTTCAACTTAGGCCAGTTCTAACTGAATTAGGCTGACGCTCCACAATCCCTGGCATTAGACTTGGCACAAGAAACAATAACATGGATTCAACTTTACATTCTATCCTACAAATAGAAAAAACAGTGTGGTAAAAGTGAACAGTTAGCAAATAAATCAAAATTAATGTTTTATCATTACTTGTATCATTAATCTAATCTGTAAACATGTATTTTCTGAGTAAGAGATGCATACAATGTGACTTGTCTGTGTCAGCCCAGGTCAGCAATGGGAGGGGGAGGGGGTGGGTGTGGGGGTGGGGTGGGGTGGGGTGGGGGTTGGGGGGGGGGGGGGGGGTAATTCACTTACAGATTAACTTACAGAAAGAATGTGTTCTGTCAAATTAAGTAGCCAGTATGAAATGAATGATAACAAATTTGGCATTGCTAAATAATAAACAAAAGCCTCGATTTTGTGATGGTGTAATTCACTGATAACATGGTCGTATATATATATATATATATATATATATATATACATACATGTATATATATATATGTATGGAGTAATAAGATATGTAACTCTTTCATTTTTACAATCAAGAGAAATATCCCCCTTAGAATAAGACACTGCCAGATATATCATCCCACTGTAGATATACTCACTACCGACGTACAAATGTAAATACAACCTGTGTAAATAATTAATTAATTATTCAGTTATTATGTGGTTACAGTTGCATAATCTGATGAAAGTATAATATTTTCAAAACTAAAACAATCACTTCAATTTGATGATATATTTATATATATATATATATATATATTATATATAACATATACTAGTGCAGTCATTAATCATTTCTTTGGGGTTTATCCCCTGAAGACCATCAAAATTCGGTGGCTTCTACAGGTGAGAGCGTGATCTAGTTTGTGTATTTGGCTACTTGGCTCCAACTATTGTGCACACACAACATTAATTGCCCTATTCTAGTAATGTGAGTAGGGTTAGCGACAAGTGGCATTTTTGGGAGAGTTATTTTTGTTTCGGCTTAGTGATGGAATCAATCTGTGCACCCTCCCCAGCATGGCAAGCGGACGCTCTACCCACTAGGCTATCCCGTCCAGTTGTTTGATATTAACAAATGGTGACTTTCCCGTAGCACCAGCTAGATAACTGACGTTCCTAAAGGTTGCTGCATCATCAAATGTCAGTCGCAGTCAGCAAAGACAATAGGTTAAAGCAGAAGGTTTTCTGAACATAGTCAGCGAAGACAATAGTTTAAAGCAACGTAATCTATTGAAAACAAAAGATTTTCTTAAAGTTGCATAGTCCGATGGTTTTGAATTTCTGTATTTTTTCTGAGATAAATATATTAGATCAATCTCTAGTATCTACTTTACATTAGTTCAAAGTTACTTTTATTTTAAATGGTAAACTTTTGAGATATTGTTAGTGCAAACATGGAAAATTAGTGATGGCAAGCTTGCCAAAACTCTGACACCATAGACTTCTGCAGTAACAGGTTCTGTTAAATTGACTCAGTATTGCCTTCTACGCAGAAACAAATGCGTAATAAGTGCATCAGTATCTAAGTTAGATATGTAAAATCAAATCTGAAATCTAGATAATTGGTTTGGTTTTGAAAAGTTGATATTTCATCGGACTATGCAGTCAGTGAAGACAATAGTTTAAACCAGCATAATCTAATGAAAACAGAAGATCTTTTGAACATACACTTACTTAAATGTGATCCCACAAATCCACATTTTATACTGTCAGCAATTTATTTATGGTATGGAAGGAATATACTGAGTCAATTTACTAGAACCTGTCACTGCTGAAACTTATTATGATGTGTTGGTGTGCTAAAAATAATTTACCGCCTTTTGTAATTAGCAAAACAAACACAGCGAATATAGTATGCCTTTTTTATTACAATTTTAGCTCTTGTCGTCAGTACAGTCTCTTAGTTAGTTATGTGATGTGAAATGAGGCTTAGGCATGCTTATAACCCTATATCCCCTTCTCATCGTGGGGTGGGTGGGATGGCAATTTAAGGCAGTTGTTGTCCTCGTGGCTCCCGTGTCGAAAGTGAAATGTTTGCAGCTAGCAGTCGCTTTTATAACCGAAGACGGGGTAATTTAGTTCAGAAATATGATACCAGTGGAGCCGCAGTCGCCTTGCTTACTTGGCGATATATGGCGGAAGTGCCAGAAAACCGCTAGTCGGCATTAATGCTATAGTTAAGTTAGTTCAGCAAGGATCCTCCAGTCGGCGACATATCAACGAGCCTTAGTTACTAGTGCTTGGCTGTATTTGCCGCCAAATTACCCGTAATGCTTCAGCATTATGAACAATGATTGATTGTAAGAAATAAAAGTAAGCAATCAGTAGTGACACTTTTTCACATATATTTGACAATTATCAAATAACAAACCTACAAGTCACCTTTGGGTTCTTAAAGTTGCATAGTCCGATGCTTTTGAGTCTGTCATTTTCTGAGATAAATATATTAAGTTGATCATCATAATCTAACTTACTTTCATTTGAAGTTCCTTTTATTTTAAATGGCTAACTTTTGAGATATTAGAAGTTACAAACATACAAAATTCGGACACTGTAGGCTTCTGCAGTAATAGATTCTATTAAATTGCCTCAGTATTCCCTTCTATGTGGCGAGAAATGCTTAATACATGCATGGGTATCTAAGTTAGATATGTAGAATCAAATCTAGATCATTATTTGGTTTTGAAAAGTTGATGTCTTCATCGGACTATGCAGATTTAAGATTACAATGAAGCGCAATATGATGAGTTTGAGGAAAGCTTTGACCTTCACTGACCTTGTTGGCTATATTGTAGAGTGATATTGAAACTGGCTTCAATGAAGGAGAGATTGGATTTTCCAGGAAATAATTGTGTACATCCAAATACGATATTACAGAGTTAGTTTCGCCTTTGGTGTTGATATGTTAATCCTCATAAATAAATGTACATATATATGTATGTGTGTATATAAATATATATATATAGATGAAGAGTTCATGTGCAAAAGCCAACAAATCCATCATAGTTATTCTCTGTCAAATAGAATTTGTTGTTGTGCTTTACAGGTAAAGTTGATCAATTTCATATTGGGTTTGTTTGGTTTTTTTTATTTTTTTTATTGACAAGGTATTTACTCTGCCCATAACGTATAAGCTCCTGTCAGGGTGCTTGTTTTCAACGCTGGACAGCTGTGGCGCTGTCTTGATCTGTTCCTTTGCCCAGGAGTGTTTACCTGTGTCTGCTCGGGTCAGCCTTCTGCAATTTTGGTTGTTAGTAATAGCCTATGTTAGTTTTTTTTGTAATTTTCCAGTTTTTTTTTGTCTAATCTGAGTAATGATACCTTAGCCTACTATGTACATCTACTTGGGTGACATGCAGGCTTGTGGGAGAGGATCCCGTTCCATTAAGATTTTTTTGATTTTTGATTTGTTACAGCATCCTTTCACCTAAACCCTGTCCTTAGATAGTGCACTCGTGTGCTAGAACATACTCGGACCCTTTAGAACTGTGGCCAGGTGGGCTGGCTGTGTTGTTTGCCTAGCCATTTTATATTTCAGGGTGGATCAGTTGCATGTCCGTGGCCTGTCCACTTCTGTGTTGGTTTGTGCCATTACACATACCCAGGTGGACCGCACCATATGGTGATAGCTTTCCTGATTTCCTTAATACTTAGGAGGGCTAATTTTCCTATTTTCTCTGTTTAGTGCCTACCACTTTTCCTGGCCTGTCTTTTGCTTTCTGTGCCAGTGCACAGCAAGCATTGACGGCGCTCAGGGGCAGGTGCGGTTTTGTTGTGTCAGTAAGTAATTGTTTTCTTTAAGAATTATATAGGGGATGTCTTCGTTTCTGCGAAAAAATGGTTCGATTATCGGAATGATGGCAGCTTCAGCTCAAACCTGGTAGTCATGGTTTCATATCGGCGCAAATGGTATTGGTCAGCTTTTGTGCCTGAACTTTTCATATATATAACTCTGAGGTACTGATCTCATGTGTGACTTACAATTTATTTATTACATTCACTGATAGTTTACTACAAAATGGTGGCTGATGCCATAGCAAATAAACATCTGTTATAGATTAATAGAAGTGAATAATTGACGGTGTTCTTTGTATGTTTTAACCATGTTCTTTGTATGTTTTAACCACATTGCACATTTATTCTGTGCGTTCTCAGAAGTTAGCCAATTTGAACCGAACTCTAAATTAAAGAAAATTATAATGATCACATTAATATATATATTTATCAAATATGACAGAAAACACTGGGATTATGCAACCATCGTTGTTCCCTGTGGAAGCAGATACTGTAACTTGTTTGTTTTTTTGTTTGTTGTTTTACGTCCTAGTAACATCTAAGGTCATATCAGGACGGGATAGTGGTGGTGTAATACGGGAGTCTCGCGTCTTAAATTGGTTCTTAGTTAGAGATTTACGTGTTGGCAACAGCTACGGTCATATCAGAACAGGTACTGACTTGTGACAGTGCGTATTCATAGTTACTTAAAAATTGATACTTGCCGCTTCCTAGCCTGGCGCTCAGCATTATTAGGATAGGGCAAGGACTGGTTCGCTCAGTGTCAGGATAATGTGACTGAGTAGGATATCAGGTCATGGTGCTGGCGGCCTGATTTCCCAGTGGGGCAGCACTATAAAGTCACCATCAGTGCGCACTGTCACAAGTCGGTACCCATCCTGATTTGACCTTAAATGTTGCTAGGATGTAAAACAACAACAAACAAACAACATGTCGTGGCTGGTAGTGGTGGCTAGAAATTGGACGCATTATTGCGTTTGATGTGGTTGCGTTACCTGCTGAACGCGACACCCAAACAGGAAAAGAGCGGCATATTAACATCCACATGGACAGATTCAGGAGGATGAGGGGAGATGGAGAGAGGGGAGGAAGGATGGAGGGAGGAGAGTGGGAGGGGAGGTGGAAAGGGGGGGTGAAGGGATGGAGTGGGGGAGGAAGGAGGGGAGGAAGGAAGGGAGAGGGAGGGAGGGAGAGGGAGGGAGGGGATGAAAGACGGAGGGAGGAAAGGGGGAGAGTGGAAGGGAGGAATGGGAGGAATAGGGAGGGAGGAGAAGGGATGGGCAGAGGTGGAAAGGAGGGGAGGGACGGGAGGGAAGGAGGGGGGATGGGGGGGGAAGGGAGGGCGGAGGGAGGAAGGGGGAGGGAGAAGGGGATAGGGGAAGGGAAGGATATGGAGGGAGGGCGGTGGTGGGGAGGGATATAGGATGGGGAGGGACGGACGGAGGGAAGGGAGGGAGTGGCGGGAGTGATGGAGAGGGAGGGATAGAGGGGAAGGGGAGGAATGGAAGGAGGGCGGAGGGAGAGGGAAGGAAGAGAGATGGAGGGGAGGGAGGCGGAGTGATGGGAGGGAGTGCGGAGGGACGGAGAGGGGAGCGGACGGGATGGAAGGGGAGGGGAGGAGGGAGGGGAAGGGAAGGGATAGAAAGAGAGGAGGGAGGGGAAGGGAAGGGATAAAAGGGAGGGCGAATGAGAAAGGAAGGGGGAAGAGAGGGGAAAGGGGAGGGGAGGGAGTAAGGGAGGGAGGGGGATGGATGGTAAGTGAGTGAGTGAGTGAGTGAGTGAGTGAGTGAGTGAGTGAGTGTGTGAGTGAGTGAGTGAGTGAGTGAGTGTGTGAGTGAGTGTATGAGTGAGTGAGTAGTGAGTGAATGAGTGAGTGAGTGAGTGTGTGAGTGAGTGAGTGAGTGTGTGAGTGAGTGGGTGAGTGAGTGTGTGAGTGAGTGAGTGTGTGAGTGTGTGAGTGAGTGTGTGAGTGAGTGAGTGAATGAGTTAGTGAGTGAGTGTGTGAGTGAGTGAGTGAGTGAGTGAGTGAGTGAGTGAGTGAGTGTGTGAGTGTGTGAGTGAGTGGGTTAGTGAGTTAGTGAGTGAGTTGCTTATCATCATGTCGACCACAAAAGCCAGATTATTGTTAGTCAAATTCATTTCATTTCTAAATTAATTCATACCGATCAATTGATCACAAGTTGTTGGGGGTTTTCAAAGCGAAATTCTACAATCACAGTTTGATTCAAAAGCTCTGCGCTATTGTTCTTTATTGTGCAAGTACTCTGTTTGCATACCATTACCACTACCAACAAAACATGTAATTTACTCTGTCCAATAGATTAGAAGAAAGTAAATGCTAAAGCTGCATAGTCCGATGAAAACATCAGATTTTCAAACCCAAAACAATTATCTAGATTTGATTTTACATGTGTAACTTTGACACTGGCGCACTTATTATTAAGCTTTTGTTTCTGTATAGACGGGAATACTGAGTCAATTTAATAGAACCTGTTACTGCAGAAGCCTATGCTGTCAGAGTTTTGATATGCTTGCCAAAACTAATTGTACATGTTTGCACTTAAAATATCTCAACGGATAGCCATTTAAAATGAAAGTTACTTCAAACTAAAGTAAAGTACATCATAGTGATGAATCGAATATATTTATCTCGGAAAAATGACAGAAACTAAAAACCATCGGACTATGCAACTTTAAGTAACTACGATATATCCGTTCGCAAAGCTTGATCCTGACGTAGAATCGATTCATACTGATCTCGTTCATGACGACATAAACCACTAAATATAGATAACTCTCGTGCCAAATGGACAAACACTAATATCACCTTACTGCTTCAAACAATAAAATCGTGACGCCTATGCCATGCTCGCTTCATGTCCACCATCGCCCCCCCCCCCCACCCCCCTCTTGCTTCAAGAGCTATAACCAGTAAAATGACTCATTATTCCCCCGCGCCTGCGCACGCCTGTGAATGGCCTCCGTTCACATTTAAATAGCCTCCAGTTGTGGACCTTCAAGCGGTTGGAGAGTGAGTATAAAATAAGCTGATTCTCACTCGCCAAACATAAGCTATATCAGTAATAATAGGGAACGCGTCTTTGAAAGCTGAGCATACACTCTGCAACAACTTATAAAATGTATCCTTGTTGCTACTATTTCACCTCGCTCTCACAGTTACTAGGAGAGGGCACTGTGATATATGCGTAATAGATGTCTAGACGTCTAGACGTCTAGACACGTCTGTAATATATGCAAATGAGATGACGTCATGGAAAAGTTTGGCCAGCTATGGTTTGAGCCCTCGAGGGGAATAAAGTCATTCAGTATCCAGAAGTCAAAGTGTCCAGACGTCGTACTTTCACAGGCACCGACTGGTTGGCTCAGTGCCAGGAAAATGTGACTCAGTTGGAAACTGTAACATGGAGAGCGTATATTCCTGTGCAAATATATCCCCCACCTCCGCCTCCCCCAGCCCCCTAACAAATTAAACATTTTGAGTACACACTCTCACAAATAGGTATGACATCAGATGTTGCTAGAACCTAAAACCTCCAATCAGGCACCCACCAAAGAAACAAGCCCTTAACCGTGTGTTCGTTCTGCAAGCGGTGGTGCTCAGTCACTCTCTCCCCAATTGTCGGTGAGTGTATGTGTGCCATTATTCGTCTGTCCGAATAGGAGAAGAATAAAAGATCAATCGTGTATTTGTCGTATGTGTCCTGACGCCCAAACACTCGACGAACCATTTTGGAATCTAAACATGGCAGACAAGCAGCAGACTTCACTCACTGGCTGACGTCGAGCACAGATTGCGAGGACCATAACAAGTCGCCAAAAATAGGTCTCCCCACCCAGAATATGCAACGAGTGAGGAGAGTAGACCAGGTTATTAAAAAGTGACTATGATCCTTGTGGGGGAGCTTTTGAGATAATGCCCACTCGACGTGTCAGCCACTTGTCTTCTTTAGACAGTACTGGACTGCTTCTGTTTAAATTTGGTCCGTATTAAAGTTGCATAGTCCGATGGTTTTGAGTTTCTGTCATTTTCTGAGATAAATATATTAGGTTAATGGTCACAATCTACCTTACCTTAGATGGAATCAACTTTATCTTAAATGGTTATTTATTTAAATTCGCCGAATTAATTTGAGTAAGGACACCAAAACTCTGACACCATAGGTTTCAGCAGTAAGAGGTTATATTAAACTGACTCTGTGTGCCCCTATTTGTGGCAACAAATACTTAATAAGTGTATGAGTATCTAAGTTAGACATGTAGGATCAAATCTAGATAATTGTTTTGGTTTTGAAAATGTGATGCTTTTATCGAAAAAGGCAGCTTTAAATAAAGACATGGTCAATTGCTCATTAATTAAGGGATGGCCGAATGAGTTAGAGCGTCCGTCTCCCGTGCTGGTAGATCGTGGGGTCGTGGGTTCGAACCATGCATAGATTCAAGGCCAGTTTGCAGACCACCTCTCCATATACACTGATGGTTCGAAAGACCAAAGCCGAGTAGCTGCTGTGGCAGTCTGCCGACGGGAAAAATTTGGCATACACTTGCCCGATCAGAGCTCGATTTTCACTGCGGAAGCCCGAGCACTCCTTCTCGCATTGGAGTGTATCGAGGTATCCAACCACACTAACTATGTTATATACAGTGATTCGTTCTCTTGCCTCCTGGCTGTTGCTGGACTGAAAACGAATCTACCCTATTCTAGCAACGGTCATTTATAAAATGAACCAACTGGCAACGGATGGGTATGACATCCACCTGTGCTGGGTGCCTGGCCATGCCGGCATACAAGGAAACGAACGAGCTGATCGGGCTGCGAAGAAGGCCCTGATCTGTGATCTTGAACCGTGTCTGATCCCTCACTCTGATCTGAAACCACTAATAGCCACCCACATAAAATCCAAATGGCAACATGAGTGGGATGAAAACATTAATAAACTTAAAGAAATTGAACCATCTGTGGGAAAGCCACCACAGACTCATGCGGGAGGTCGGCGGGACCAAGTGGTCCTTAGCCGCTGCCGTATTGGCCACTCGTGGCTTACACATGCTTTTCTGCTCAAGGGGGAACCTCCCCCTGAATGTATTGGGTATCAGTCCCCGCTGACACTCAAAGACATTTTACTAAGTTGTGTTGATTGTTTGGTCCTGCGCCAAAGTTTTTACACTGCAGACAGTATGCTTGACCTTTTTACTAAAGTAAAACAAGAAAACATTTTAGCCTTTTTGAGGGCAGCTGGACTGTACCACCTCATATAGTTTACTAAATAGATTCTATCAATTATTAATAAAACTTTTCTTTTTCTATGGGAATTTGTTTCCCTTGACCACAAATATATGATTGTGAGCTTTCTAATTTAATGACTGTCTATTGGCACATAATTGATTGTCTGCCTTTACATGTAAAAGCGGTGGTTTGAACAAAAAACAACCATTTCTCGCAATGAATATGGCCTATGCTGCCGACACAGCGTAAAGCAACCACCAATCAATCACTCAATCGAACCCTGGTCGAGTCAAACCAATGACTTAAAAATTTATACTTGTCGCTTCCTAGCCAGGCGCTCGGAATTATTAGGACAGGGCAAGGACTGGTGTGCTCAGTGTCAGGATAATGTGACTGAGTGGGATACCAGGTCATGGTGCTGGTGGCCTGGTTTCCCAGTGGGACAGCACTATAAAGTCGCTATGAGTGTGCACTGTCATAAGTCGGTACCCGTCCTGATATGACCATAGATGTTGCTAGGATGTAAAACAACAACAAACAAACAAGGAATGGGAAAAGATTAACCGCCTAGATCACTCAGTATCAATGTGTGAAGGATGACTATGCCAAATAAGACTCGAGTTTAACGAAATTATTATTAATCTATATTTAACTATTTAAGGTCAAGCCCGCCCTGATATGACCTTAGATGTTGCCGGGATGTAAAACCCCAACAAACAAACATTTACGGTAAAGTAGCAAGCTTCAAGCTAGATTGAAAATCAAGCTAGGCTAAGCGCTGTCACCTCGTGAGAAATAACTCAACTATAATAGTAAAGATATGTCCGAAATACAATGAAAACGGTTGAAGATTATTTATGTGATGTATAAGCATTATGCGAGTATAATAGATATAATATTATATATTATACATATGGTGGGGGTGGGGGGGGGGGCGTACATTAAGGGGCTGTCACATTACGGCGTATGGCGGGCGTATGGCGCGTAGCGGTTAGTCATATACGTGCCATACGCCGCATACGCCGCCAGTGCCGCACACGCCGGCTTTGTGAAGCCTATGATGCATACGCCGCCATACGCTTTCATAAATTCGTCCGTCCTTTTTTTTTTGTGCATACTCAAAAAAACACGACCTATGTGGGCGTATGGCCCAAAATGTCAAAAAATGTCCTAGCACGCTCCCATACGCTCCCATACGCTACGCATACGCTACGCATACGCTACGCATACGCTACGCATACGCTACGCATACGCTCAAACACACCCGAAAGTGGCACCCGATGGCGTACGTAGGTTTTCAATACGCTCCCGCCATACGCCGTAATGTGACAGCCCAAGCTAGTCCAACCTAGTTCGCATGCGCCCAGGAATATGTGGGAGTTGCAACACAAAATAAACCACTAATATAGCCGCGTCAGTGGCGCCACCTGTTGCGGGACGATTGCACTACCATTAACATCCCACTCGATCGTCAAGTGGGTTTGTTTTTGTTTTTGGGGAGTTTTCAGTCGCATTGGTGCACTGAAGGCTGCAAATCTGCAGCACTGTATTGGCATCGCTGAACACAGTCCCATGTGGTCAGGAGTTGGCTTCGGATGGGTATTGGTCAGAGAAATGGAGGGGGAGAAGGAAGGAAAAAGGCAGCCTAAGAGCCCAACCACAGTCCTCTGAGAGGGCCGGGGGAGGCTGGGTGGTTGGTGTAGTTTTACGCCCCAGTAAGACCCTAGGCCATACCAGGACATGCACCGACTTGTGACAGCGTGCACTCATGGCAACTTTATAGTGCTGCCCCACTGGGAAATCAGGCCTCCGGCACCATGACCTGATGTCCCACACAGTCACATTATCCTGACACTGTGTGCCCAGTCCCTGTCCTGACCTCCTAACGCCAAGCACCGAGCAGAAACAGGTACATATTTTATAAGTCATTAGTTTGACTCGACCAGGATCCAAACTTCAGTCCCTCCAGATTCACCGGTATGCACAGTAAGTCCGGCCAAGGCCAGAGGAAGAAGTGAAGTGAGGATGGGATTAGTTAGGCAGTGGGTGGGGTTACCTGTTAGTTGTTAGTGAAAATTAGTGGTTAGTTGGTAGTGGTGTCAAGTCAGGTATGGGGATGAGGTGGGGCCTGCTAGTCCTCGGTGTCAGGGTCTGGGTGACCAACAGTGTTGATGATATCTGCATTCTGGTGGTAGAAGCGAGCAAGTGCGTTTGAGGATGACTTGGAAATCCTGGAGAGGATAGCCAGAGCGGCCCTATTGTTGCTGAATTGGTGGTCACAGTCCTCTACGAAGTGACTGATGGCAGATCTGTCGACGGCGCCACATGAGGCAAGTATGTGGGCCACATTGAAGATCTTAGTGCCACAGGAACAGCACTGGAGGTTGGGGACATCAATCTAACAGCAGTAGCCAGTCTTAAAGCGGTTGACGGCGACTTGGGTTGAGGTGTTGAGGTGTGCCTGATGTCTGGTCGAGATTATAATCTGGAACATGTCGGCAAGGGAGTGTCGGGCATTTGGGCGGGCGATCTCTTTGATGGCATTCAGAGAGTCAGTAATGATGATGGCACTTGAGTTATGGAGGTCTTCGAGGGCCGTTGGTCTGTGTTTTTTTAAATAATATGTTTGGGGATCAGAGCGAGGGTGCCTGCGGCGAAAGCAGGAACTATATTGAGCCAACATGCATATTGTTTGGTGATGGAATAACTGTGAGTTGGTCTGTCCTTTTTTATATTCCAATAATTCATTACAGACCCTGTATATAATGCATACTCTAGGTTTGAGGACAAACAAGTGATTGCCATAGATACAGACCCCATTGAGTGATTTCCATGGATACAGATTCCATTGAGTGATTTCCAGTTACAGACCCCACTGAGTGATTTCCATAGTCACAGACCCCATTGAGTTATTTCCATAATTACAGACTTCATTGAGTGATTTCCATAGATACAGACCCTATTGAATAATATCCATAGTTTACAAACCTCCATTGGATGATTTCCATAGCTACAGACTTCCATTGGAAGATTTCCATAGTTATGGACCCCATTGTGTGATTTCCATAGATACAGACCCCATCGAGTGATTTCCATAGATACAGACCCCATTGAGTGAGTTCCATACTCATAGACTCCATTGGGTGATTTCCATAAGATACAGACCCTGTAGACCCCTTTCAATGTTTACAAACATTGTGTATGTGCGCACACCCTGGCTGCAGAACAATTGTGCACTGCCATTGACTTTGCCGATATGTCAGTTTTATTCAAAATTAATGGAAATGCAGAACCTTAACTGTATAAATTTAATATAATATTGTCGTGGGGGTGATGAAAATGGGAAATACTGCGCCTAGAGTGGGACTCGAACCCACATCTCTTTGCATTCCGGGCCAGTGTGCTAACCATTACACCACCTAGGCTCCCTGATATCGACACACTCCCCACGCCTACCTGTCTATGTGGTTACTTGCCTGAGAGGTCAGTGCAGACCACTACACTCGTCCCCCTGGAATTGTAAGTCTTGTAATGCTTACAATTACATACATACAGGCAATGCACTAACACATACATACACAGGGTAGGTTCAACAACCATACAGCGCAAAGCTTGTACAGGATCCTGATCACGGCAACCAGTGTCGTGGGGGTGATGAAAATGGGAAATACTGCGCCTAGAGTGGGACTCGAACCCACATCTCTTTGCATTCCGGGCCAGTGTGCTAACCATTACACCACCTAGGCTCCCTGATATCGACACACTCCCCACGCCTACCTGTCTATGTGGTTACTTGCCCGAGAGGTCAGTGCAGACCACTACAATATGTTTGTTATACATGTTATCTGTAATTCAAATATCTCCAAAATAAGCCATTTGAAATAAAAGTTACTTCAAACTAAAGCAAATTAGATTATAGCGATCAAGCTGATGTTTTTATCTCAGAAAATGACAGAAACTCAAAACCATCAGACTATGCAACTGTAATGCTGCCCTACTGGTTTACTGTCCCATCAGCACCATAACCCTATATCCTATTCAAGTCATCTTATCCGGACACTGAGTGAACCAGTTATCGCAGTGATGCAGAGCACCAGGCAAAGTATCGACAAGTATAAATTTGGCAAGTTTTAAGGTTTTTATTTGTACCCTGCCAAGGATTGATCTCAAGGTCTCCCACAAGGGAAGCCAGAGAAAGTATGAAGAAGGGGGATCATGGTGGGGGGGGGGGGGGGGGGGGGGGGGGGCGTTGTGATTGGCGGAGGGAGCGTGAAGGCTCATGGGAAGGCAGGGGACGTGAGATAAATGTGCGTTCCGAGTTTCACTGGTCCCTTAGGAAGGACTGAGGCTGGGCCCCAGCACACAGGGTCGCAGCTACAGCTTACATGAGAAGATGGAGGAGGTGGTGAATACACACACCATGATAGAAGAAGTGGTATTTTATTTCAGGTAAAGTATTAACGGGGAAAACTTTTTCTGCAATCTACATTAGAAACGAGTGATGAAAGTGGTGTCCGGACAAAAAAAAAAAAACAATTGCTGTCATATATGATTTGTTGGGGTTTTATGTCCTAGCAACATCTATGGTCATATCAGGACCGAGCTGTCATATATGTTGGTATTTTGTGGACGTTAATTGGTGAGTACCAAAAATCGCGGAAATCCGCGAAATCGCGAAGATCTTTCATCCCTTAGAAACGAATGAATGGTAATAATCCTAGCAAGTTTAGCTGTTAGTTGGCATATATGGTTGTACAAGTAGAATCTGATAAGGACATGTTTTAAATAGGGTCTATAGTAAAGGATAGTACTGGGAGAGGGACCATGTCCATCTTCCCACATGTAGGCTATAACTGCCAGCCGGTGTCGCAGTTTCCGCCGTTTTCCAGTTTCCGCGGTACACATACACTCAAATGCATTGTCAATGTCCATGAGCAATCTTCATACAGAAAAAGTTAAATATCTCTAAAACCACACCACTTAGAAACAAATCGCTTGGTACACATATAGAAAACATCTTTACCAAAAACATTATATTAAATTTATAAGGTTAGGGTTCTTGATTTCTATTAATTTTGAATAAAACTAATGTTTTGCACTGCGAGTACCGTCAAACTCAAGACATTGTCAATGGTCGTGAGCAATCTTCATACAGAAAATACAGAAAAAGTGAAATATCTCTAAAACCACAGCACCTAGAAACAAATCGCTTGGTACACATATAGAAAACATCTTTACCAAAAACATTATATTAAATTTATAAGGTTAGTTGTGATGCTGTTCGATTTTGACGCATGCGCAGAAGCGATGCGTACCACGGAAACTGGCGGACGCCGGAAACTGCGACACCGGCATGCTGGGGGCTTGGCTTCAGTCCTTCCTGTGGGACCAGCGGAACTCAAAGTACCCTTCTTGTTTGCTGTCCTCTTTTAGACCCAACCACAGCACTTTTTTATTTTGATCTTATACAAATAAAGAAAGATATTAAAATTAACTGTGTAACACCCGCCCATAACCTAATTTTAACGCACATCTTTAACATCATTTTAACACACAACAAATTCAAACAAGATTTCTTTTTTATTACAGAAGCAAAAAAAAGATTGTGTCTTACAAGAAAAATGTCGAAAACAAAATGCTTGGGTAGGTGCATGGTGTCGATATGAAAGTTTTCACATTTTCACTTTAGCATAAAATCATAGCATATGTTGGATAGATTTTGTGGGATAGATAAATATATATGTAGTATACATGTAGTATTGCTAACATACTTAATACACAGAGTCAACAATAAATATTTGACTTATTAGCCCCCCACACACACACGCACACGCACAAACAAACGAATTTAAAAAAAAATATTAATGGCAAATAATTAACAATGTAACACGGAAACCAAAAATGTGGTTACATAGTTTCTGAGAATGACCCATTATATACATATAGTTGTGAAAGTTAGCAGAGTGACAGTTGACTCACGGTGTAGAGGAAGCAGGGAGGAGAGAATTCCCACTCCACAGTGAATAAGATGGAAGTTAAGGTGGTTAGAGAGAAATATTAAGGGGCTTCCATTATTTATATCCACATAATAAATTACGCACTACATATATAGAGAGAGAGGGGAAGAAAGAGAGAGAGAAAGAGAGAGAGATGGATGGAGATGGAGGTGAAGGTGGAGATTGATGGAGGTGGAGGTGGAGATGGTGGTGGTGGAGGTGGAGATGGAGATTGGGAGAGAGAGAGGATTAGCAAGTATCTGGGTTACAGTTTCGTCCTGGTGAGAGATCATTTCAGAAGGTGATGGAAGGCTCGTCTGAAGTCTGGCGTCTGCCAGGCGTACATGATGGAGTTTAGAAAGGACAGGTTGTACCAGAGGACAACAGCCACATTATACAAGTTGGACAGCCAGTCCGGGTCAGGGTTTGACTTGTTCACCAAGCTATTTAGGCACACGGCAGGGAGAGTGAATTCCAAATAAAGCCCCATCACTTCTATCAGTGTCCTCGTCAACTTTCACTGCCAGGGCTGGTGCGCTTTGCACTGACCGACCAATATCTATCTGCATGCAACCTTGACCCTGGGTTACAGTTTGGGCTTGATGAGACAACATTTCAGAAGGTGATGGAAGGCCCTTCTGAAGTCCGGCGCCTGCCAGGCATACATGATAGGGTTGACAAAGGACAGGTTGTACCAGAGGACAACAGCCACATTGTACAAGTCCGTTAGCCAGTCCGGGTCGGGATCCGACTTGTTCACCAAGCTACTCAAGCACACGGCGGGGAGAGTGAATCCCAAATAAAGCCCCATCACAACTATCAGCGTCCTAGTCAACTTCCGCTGCCGAGGCTGGTGCACTTTCCACTGACCGACCAATATCTGCAAGCGACATTGACCCTGAGCCACCTTGACCCTGCTCCTCAAGGTCAGCATGCATATCCGCCCATAGAGAAGCACCGTGGCCAGTGACAAGGCTGCGAACTGCGGGAGGAGGATGCCGTTGAGGACCCACGACGGCAGTAGCTCCGAGTAGAAGCACAGCTGGTTGTCATGGCTGACGTCCGAGTGCTCGCTGAGAACCATCACCAGGACAGTTACCGCCAATGCGCAGACACACCAGGTCAACGCCGAGACGACAGTCGCCATCTTGGTGGTGAACTGATGGATGTGGCGAATCGGAAACGCCACGGCGAAGTAGCGATCGACGGAGATATAGAAGACGCTGTAGAGGTTGCCCGCCTGCGACAGCATCGTGATGGTCTCCTTGGTGACGCACAGCGGCGCCCAGCGGCTTGTTCCGGCATAGTACACTACGCAGATGGTGATCGGCGACACTGTGCTCGAGAGCAGGTCGGCAAGAGCGAGGCTGCCGAGCAGGACGGCGGTACCAGTGTGCAGAGCCGGTGTCCGGATGATGACGATGATCGTCAGAGAGTTGCCGACGAGAGCCAGGAAGGACTGGAGGAGGCGGATTGCGTAGTAGGTTATCACCTTAAGCTGGTTGTCACTGGTGTCAGTCTCTGAGCAGGCGAGGCCAGTCGGCCTGTTCAGGCTCTCGTTGAAGGCTACTGTTGCAGTTTCCATGGCTACTACTGCCAGTATCAGAAGTTGGTCAAGCTCTATTGATCAAAAAGGGATAAAGTTAACTGGACGTCTAGTTGGGTGTTTGTTTGTTGTCTGAAGAAAGAAGGGGAACAAAGCAAACAAAAACTAGGACAATGATGGTTACACGCGTCCACTTTTCAATGGGTGGCATTATCTTCTACAGAGATCCACTGTCACTCAGTGTGTTGGTTGGTTGGTTGTTGGAGTTTTAGGTCCTGGCAACATCTAAGGTCATATCAGGACGAGTACTGACTTGGGACAGAGCACACTCATGGCGATTCTATAGTGATGCCCCACTGGGAGACCAGGCCGTCAGCACCATGACCTGATATCCCACTCAGTTGCATTATCCTGACACTGATCCAACGAGTCCTTGCCCTATCCTAATAATGCCGAGCGCCTGACTAGGAAGCGACAAGTATCAATTTTAAGTATTTGTTTTGACTCAACCAGGGGTTTGAACCCATGGGTTCGAATTCCATCCTCTACCAAAACGGGAAACGGACGCTCAACTCATTCGGCCATCCCATCTGGTCCATGTCTAGTTGTTGAGAAAATAGCATGTTTTATAA
Organism: Branchipolynoe longqiensis; assembly: GCA_030323885.1. Taxonomy (NCBI): domain Eukaryota; kingdom Metazoa; phylum Annelida; class Polychaeta; order Phyllodocida; family Polynoidae; genus Branchipolynoe; species Branchipolynoe longqiensis. The sequence continues at coordinate 54,184,621 of CM059197.1, forward strand.
GAATAATACATTGTTCTGAATCGTGGTTAGATGCTGCATTTTATGTTAGATAATAACAACAATAATAATAATCATCTTCTACACATTTCTAGAGACATGAGCCTATAATAGGAGCTCAGTTAATTGTGAAACAGTGTGATACCGTGTTCTTGAAGCTGCCGGGATCGACGTGAAGTCTGTTAGCACACAGTAACCAAAGTCTGTATTCAGCGACTCCTGTCATCAGTGAACCGCTGCCTGATTCAATGCGCCAACTTTTTTTTGTTTACTCATTCCTACGTCCCTCCGATGACAGGACGCCTGCTATGTCAGGACAACATTGGTCAGGATGCGGAGTTGTCCTTTGAATAGAGGTGCTATTGTATAAATAGGCGTCCTTTTTTCTGATTCAATCTGTGTAGGTCCTGTTAACAATTTGTATGAAAGTTGTTGTTTTGCATTATGCTCTGAACCATCCTGATGGCAGTGGACTGATATATACAATATTAGATATACTTTGTTGGACTCATTGGAAAGTTCCTCCAATGACAGGACAACATTGGTCGGGATGCGAAGTTGCCCTTTGAAGAGATATGTTTTTGTATAAATATGTGTGTTCTTTTTGTGATCCAATATGTGTACGTCCAATTAACAATTTGCACGAAAGTTGTTGATTTGTTTGCATTATGCTCCGAACCATCCTGATAAGAGTGGAGTGATATATATATACAATATTAGATATACTATATTATATATATATATGCTGGTACAGTCCGTTGTCTTTGTCACAGTCCTTCTTGGCTCCCGGTGAGCAATGAAGAATCAACGTGTTAGCGGGCCGACCACACGGAGCCAAGCAGGTGTGTGTGTGTGGGGGGGGGGGGGGGGGGGTATAAGCTCTGCTAATAAATAAAGGCATAAATTACCAGCTGTCTCCACTTGACATGTGTCCCAACATGGTATTGACAGTGGTGATATGGTCATACGACGCCAGTTTGCCAACGGCTATGGTGGTCGCCGACCTGGCGCCGTCCTGGCACCGTCCTGGCGTCGTCCTGGTGCCGTTTTGGCTGCCTGGCGCTGACTTTGTCAGCGTATAAATGCCAGGTGTCAGGATGCATGTTTTCACTTGCATCTAGTCATCCGGGGAGGGGGGGTGGGGGGTACACACGGCATCCACGCTGAAGGAAAAGGCTCCCTGCTACTTGTAAAATTCCTCAAGATCTACTCCATTGAACGTCGATGTGAGAGATATTGAATTATATACACCTGGAAATTGATTTTAGGCAAAGTACCGAACTATGGCATAACAACGTATCATTCAAAAAGATATGGTAGACTTGGTAAGGTACCAGTAATAAATACAAAAGCCTCACAATCAACAAGAACACTGCAGGAAGGAAGTCTTTCTGTCCGAGGAGTACAGCTCTTCAATACAATGCCAGCTTACATTAGAAATCAATCAAACTGCAGTGTACAGTCATTCAAGAGGCAGCTTGACAAGGTGTTACCAACAATACCAGATGAACCACAGATTCCAGGATACACCCAGCTAATGCCAGAAGATTCAAACTCATCACTGCACTTGACAAAACTGAACAGAGCATCCTCACCACATGTGATGGGCTCTGATGGTGGAGTCTCTGACTTGGCCTGAGCATATATAGCTCAAACAATCTTCTTTTTTTTTTTATTGAGGCTGTATTTATACTGTCCATAGCATATAAGCCTGGGTATTCAGGCTTGTTTTCAATGCTGGCCAGCTGTAGTGTTGGTGTTGTCTTATCACACAGTAGCTGCTGATAAGGTATTTGATTGCCTGTATTTCAGTAGCAGATAGATAGTTGGTTGGTCTGGTTAGTACTATAGTAGTCTATGTTATTTTTTTGGATTTTCTTGGCATATATGTGCTTTATTTTTTCTACTCTTATTTCTAGACTAGCCTACTCCTATTTACATATCATAGGCTTGTACGCAGCTGTGAGGTGTGTTATCTGGGTGCTTTTGGTATGGTTACCTTCCATTGGGCGTCTCGCTGGTGGGCCGTGACATGTATCACCTGCCCCTTTGCGGTGCAGCTTAGTTGGGGGTTCCTAGCCTTATTTTGCACAGATATTTTTTGTATGTTTTTAGGTCAGGAATTTGTCGTTCCTTTACTGTTTGGGCATTCCACACCTTGGCAGCCATTTCTAGCGTGCTTCTCTCGTGAGCTTTTATTTGGCTTCTGGTCTGCTTTAGTAGTGGCGCATTATTTGCTCTAGTTGCCCTTTGTGGTTTTGTTAGGAGTTTATTGTCTTGACTATAGCTGTATGCTAATGTTTTCAGATGAATTATTCTCCTATTTTCTAGCAATTTTACTTTGGTTCTTTTGTGTATGTCATAGGTGGGGTGCAGCTTGTCTACTCTGAGGCAGATTTTCAGGGCTCTGTTCTGTAGTGTTTGCAGTTTTTTTAGAAGTTCTTTCTTTGCACCCATGTAGTTTACATCTCCATAGTCAAAATAGGGTAGCACCATGCCCTTGAAGATTTTTATTGACATTTCTTGTGTCATGTAGTCTCTTAGCTTTGCAAATAGCCACAGTTTGTGGTTTACCTTTTGGACAATTTTGTTTATACATAGGTTGTAGTTTAGTTGGCTGTCCAACTCAAGGCCTAGGTATTTGTAATGGTCTACATTTTCTAGTGTTTGGCTTCCTAGCTTACAGTGTAGTTTTCTTTCTGGCATTTGTTTATGCGAGAAGAGAACTGTTTTTGACTTGCTTGTGTTGATGGTTATTTTGTTGGACTCACACCACTCATCCAGTTTTAGTAGGAGCTTGTTTAGTTTAGTTATTACCTCCTCTTCTGTGGTGCCGTTTGCATATATGACTGTGTCATCTGCATATAGTTGGAGGCATTCGGTTTGTAACCATTTTTCAAGATCGTTTATGTAGATTATAAAGAGCAGTGGCCCTAGCACTGACCCTTGGGGTACACCACATGTGACAGGTTGGTTGTCTGATAGTGTATTGTTTATTTTTGTTCTCTGTTGCCTGTCTTTCAGGTAGCATTTTATCCAGTCCATAGTGTTGGATTTTATGCCCATGGATTCTAGTTTTTCCAATAGTATGTTATGGTCTACTGTATCGAATGCTTTGCTGAAGTCAATGAAGGCTGCTCCAACTAATTGTTTTTGGTTCATTGACGCCAATATGTCATTTGTTAGGTTAGCTATTGTTTTAGATGTGGAGTGCAGTTTCCTGAAACCTCCTTGTCTTTCGTTTAGTATATTGTTTTTTTCCAGGTGTTCATTTATGTGTCTATGTAGCACTTTTTCAATGAGCTTGCCTGGGGTTTGAAGAATCGATATTGGCCTGTAGTTTCCCATGTTTTGTTTGTCTCCACTTTTGTGGATAGGGGTAATGGTTGCCATTTTCCAGGCTGAGATAAAATGCCCCTGTTCAAAGGAGATGTTGAATAGGTCGACTATAGTGGCTGGGATGGCTTGGAGTGCCTCTTTCAGCATTTTGGTTGGTATTTCGTCTATTCCACTTGGTTTATTTGTGTCTATGTCATTTATTAGTTTTTTTACTTCTATTATATCTGTTTTGCAGGTGGGGATTTCATTCTGCACAGTTCCTGATCTATTTTCCCACCTTTTTTTAAATTTTCCTGACAGCGTTTGTCCTATTGTGGCAAAGTGCGTGTTCAGTTTGTTTGCTGCATCTTTGTCTGAGAGTATTGTCCCTTCGTTATCTTGGAAGGTTGTGTGCTCTTCTTTGTTATTTTTGGGGAATAATAGGTCTACATTCTTCCAGAATCTGTTTGTATTGCTTCCCCAGTCTCTGTCCTGCTTTATTATGTATTTCTTTTTTGCTGTTCTCACAGCTTTGAGAGAGTGGTTTCTGGCAATATGGTAGGCCAGTTTGTCTTCTATAGTTTCTGTGAGCTTTGCTTTATTACCCAGTTTACTTTTGGCTATGATGAGCGTTAGCAGGTCATTGTCTACCCAGGGGTCCTGGTTTTTTTGTATTTTTATTTTCTTAATGGGGCACATCTCGTCAGCTGATTTTCTTATTTCTGCGATGATGTTGCCCCAATAGATATTAACATCATCTCTGTTTTGTGTGATGTTGTTTATGTTTTGGTGCAGATGATTTTTTAATGCATCTTCTGAGTAGTTTTTTAGGGACCTGCCCATCTTATACTCATAGTGATTTGTGCTTTTTAGTTTTTTCCTTGTTACATATATTAGCTCATGATCACTTATACCCCAGCTCCTGGTGCCCCATTTAGTGGCGTGGTTTGAGTTGGTTAGTATTAGGTCAATTGTGGTGCTATTTTTACTGAGCCTTGTTTTTTCAGTGATGAGCTGTTGTAGGCCTAAGATTTTGATTGTGGTTTGCAGCATTAGTTTGTTTTTATCATTGCTGTTGTAATTTACATTAAAGTCTCCTAGTATGAAGATTTCTGCCTTTGTCAGTTTTTTTATGGTGTTTATGCTCTTCTCTAGGGCTTCAATGAAGAGTTCAATTTCCCCTGATGGAGGTCTGTAGAGGCTTGCTATGGCTATATTTGCTTGCTTTTCATTTTTTATTAGGCACCATAGTAGTTCTATGTGTTCATTTGATAAGTTAGCTGTTATTAGTGCTTCAGGATCTAGAATTTTGGTGTCTTTGCAGTAAAGGGCAACACCTCCACCCTTTTTTGTTTGGTTTAGTGTGTTATTTTGCTGCCTATCATTGCGTACAAGCCTATATCCATCTATGTTGAGGGTGTTGTTTTTGTGGTTGTCAGTGAACCATGTTTCTGACAGTGCCAGTATGTCGAGATTTTCTCTTTTTAGGTGTATTTTTATTGTGTCGATTTTGTTGGATGCACTCTGGCAGTTTAGGTGGGCAAAGTGTGTGCCCCTCCCCAGCTTGCATTCAATTTCTTCTACCATATATATTTGTGCTTTTCGGTGAGTGGTTGCTTGATTTCGCGAATTTTACTTTTTAGTTTTAGTTAGATTGAGTTTGTGTGTGTGTGTGGGGGGGGGGGTGGTGCTGGTGCATGCAGCACACGCATCTCCCTCTGGTGGGTAGTTGTGTAAGTCACTGCACTTATTACCTGTTTTGTGTGGAGGATGGCATATTTTTAGTAAAGCGTGTTAGTGAGATAGTAAATTTGTGATATTCATGGTTTGGAGCCCTGGTTCCTTTCCCAGTTCTCCCCGATCTGAACATTTGTATAGTTTTGTTTATTCCTTATTTATATTTTTCCTTTTTATTTGTTGGCATTTGTCAGGGTTTCCTTGACTTTTTGGAGGATGTCCCCCATTTTATTTTTGTAACCTGGTTTTATCGTTTCTCCTTCACTGGCGCTGTCCAGGTACCTTCCTGAGCCCCAGTATGGGCACTTTGTGCATTCCCTGAATGCATTTCCAGGGGCATTTATTAGCTTTTCTTTTAGCTCTATGTTTTGTGTGAATTTTGCGTGGACGATATCCTCCAGCACTTTTTCATTTGTTTTGCACCATTCTGGTGATCTCCATATTTTTTTGGCCATTGCTTTTATTGTGTACGGGTTGTCCGTGTTTTCGATCATTCTCATTATGTCATGTTTATCGTGATATTTGGCCATTATTGAGCAGTAGTATTGCTCGGCCGAGGTGTACTTTTTCCCATCCTTTCCTGTGACTTCGCATTTGTACAGGTTACTAAAGGGGGAGTTGTGGCCTTGGAACGACACTCCCCAGGGGTGTTCCCTTGTTGCACCCTTTTCTGGTGTGATCTCTTGAATCTCAATCTCTCCAAACTCCTTGGGTGTGTAGGTTTTCCCATTTATTTCTATGTTACACCCTTTCATTTTGATCGATTTTATTTTGTCACTTTTGGTCTCGAGTGCAAGTGTGTACATTTGTTGTACTGTTTTTTCACTCAGCATTTCCATTTCTGTCCTTACTGGTCTAATCTAATCTGATATCCGGGATTTTAACACAACCCTGGTCATTATCCATCTCTATGCTGTCATTTTTGTGTAGAGCATTGTTATATGGGTCTTTCCCAGAAACTGTGAACCACTTATTTGGTTTCCACATTACATTGTTCATGACTTTGCCTCTTTTGGGGGGACATGGGGTATAGTAAGTCAAATATTTATTGTTGAGTCTATGTACTAAGTATGTTAGCAACACTACATGTATTTAATCTATCCCACGAAATGTATCCAAGATATGCTTATATCATTTTGTGCTAAAGTTAAAATATGAAATTGTGCATAGTGACACCATACATCTATCCGAACGTTTTCTCAAACTGTTTTCTTGTAAGACACTAACTTTTTGGCTAAACTGTAATCAATAAATCAATGACCCTATATCGCACTCAGACACATTATGGTGGCACTGTAGCACCAGTCCTTGTCCTATACTAGTAATGTTCAATGCTAGGCGTGGTCGCAACAGCAGGGTAAGCCTTTAGTTTGACCAAAGACCCTATAATACTAAGACGGCTCACTCCCTATCTCTCCCATGGTAATGTAAATTTCGCAATACCACCTTGTGGTAGGTTTGATCAGCCCAGCTGCTGGTTGGTGTTTCACATGTAAACACATACAATTATATTATACATAAGATAGGTAAGTATGAATACACATCAATATGGAATTGCTATGAACAAATACACATCATCATCAGCATCATCATCAGCATCGCCACCATCACACATCTTTCACATTCATATATACATTTATACATATAATATAGCACCTGTTTAACCAAGAGAACAGCCAGCGCACCAAGTGGTGGGTTTGATCATTTTGATTACACAGTACAGGCTGAGTGAGCCGTCTTAGTATTAGAGGGTCTTTGGTTTGACTCAGCGTGGAGGATCCAAACGAGAAGTGGCAGCTCGCCCTACCCACTTCCTTATCCTGTTTTGTTCATGGGTCGGGTTAAAGCCACATAGTCCGATGAAAACATTACATTTTCAAAACCAAAACACCCAGATTTGATCATATATAATCTAACTTATAGTTATATACATATATACATGTGCACTTAGTAAGCATTTTGTGTTGCCTAGAAGAGGATACTAAGCCAATTTTTAGAACCTGTTTCTTCTGAAGCCTGCTGGTGACCGCATTTTGATCTGCTTACCAAAATTAATTTGGCATCTTTTCACTTCAAATATCTCCAAAGTTAGCCATTTAAAATAAAGTTACTTCAAAGTAAAGTAGACTATAACTTTTGTTTGTTTGTTCAACGAACCCCGCTCAAAAAAAGTAAATATTGGCTATTGGGGGGCACACAGAGGTTAAACATATCTGAGTAAAATATTACATTTCAAACAGGTAAAATAGAGCACAGAAATGTATGCCAAAAGAGCGTACAACTGTGGTAAAATCACAAATATACTATAGCAATCAATCTAGGGTATTTATCTCAGAAAATGTCAGAAGCTTAAAACCATCGGACTGTGCAACTTTAAGGTCAGACATTAAATGCTCAACAACTCAGAACTACACACAGTGAGCCAATCGGATTATAGCCATAAAGGTGACACTTCTTGACGTGGTTCTGCTGACATTGTCCCCCAAGCAGGCTCCTAATGCCTGATTGGTTTACCACCTGTCACTGATTACCACACACAAACTTGCCTTGGAGATTTGCCAAGTGAAACCAACACTATAATCGTAACTAATTCAGTTGTTATGCATTTATCTTCATATAAATATTTATATAACGTATTCTACCCTAAATCCATGCGATCATTTTATATGTAATCAAATAGATATTTTAATGCATTTTTCACTTTTCCAAACTTTTTTTTACTGTTACTACATGTCAAATGTTTTGTCACTTCCAGCAAGATTGTATGGCCGGAACAAAAAAGTTCCCCAGTGTTAAAAAAATAACATGATGCAGAAGAAAACATTTACCTAAAAATATATATGTTCAAAAATCCTATATATATGTGTTGTTTTCAGATTTTGTTCCTTCTTTTTCGTTGAATACACTGGAACGTTGGGAGTAATTGTCAACTTGTTGTGTTGTCCTGAGTTGTTTTAAAACAGTACAATGCGGCTTGGTTGCGCGCTTAAGTGGATTGTTCATGCGTTGTGAGTCACACTAGTGTCATGGAAGCGGTGAAAATGGGAAATATTGCGCCTCGAGCAGGAATCGAACCCACATCTCTTGCGTTCCAGCCAGTGTGCTAACAATTACACCACCTAGCCTCCCTGATGTCACCACCCTACCCACACATGCCCATCTATGTGGCTCCTTGCCTGAGAGGTCAGTGCAGATTACTACAATAGCATATCCGCTCTGCACCAAAAGGTCTTTTCACACCTATACTATGTGTGTTCCTAGTTCCGCTTGTACCTCAGGAAGATCTGAAACTGTGACCCAGAATGTCGGGTCGCAGCTTCAGCTTACATGTCGGAAGGTGGGCGAGATGGTGAATACACATGCACCATGACATGGGATGTGGTTATTTCATCTCACCTTGAAATGACAATTTCACCGAAATCTACATTAGGTACAAATGTATGGTTATGACCCTGCCCGGTTTGGTTAGCGGACGGCATGTATCTATTGGTTGTTGGTTGGTTGTTGGAGTCTTACGCCCTGGTAACATCTAAGCTCATATTAGGATGGGTACTGACTTGTGATAGTGTACTCATGGCGACTTTATAGTGCTGACCCACTGGGAAATCAGGCCACCGCCACCATGACCCGATATCCCACTCAGTCACATTATCCTGACACTGAACTAACCAGTATTAGCCCTATCTTATTGAGCACCGGGCTAGGAAGCGACAAGTATCAATTCTATAAATCATTGGTTTGACTCGACCGGGAACCAAACTCTCGATCTCCCGCACACGAGGACAGCGCTCTACTGATTCGGCCACTGCGCCCGGTGATAGGGCTGGGAGGGGCACCGTGCCCAACTTGTCTAAGCTGAGCTGCGACCCGACGTGTTAGGTTAAAGCTGCATAGGACGATGGTTTTGAGTTTCTGTAACATTTTTAAATAAAAAATATTAGCTTGTTTGTTATAATTTACCTTAGTTTAGTTTGGAGTAACTTTTATCTTAAATGGCTAACTTTTGACATATTTGAAGTGGAAAGATGCTAAATTAATTTCGACAGGCATGTCAAAACACTGACACCATAGGCTTCTGCAATAACAGGTTCTATTAAACTGACTCAGTATTCCCTTCTATGCAGCAAATAAATGCTTAATATGTGCACCAGTATCTAATACCCCAGTCATAAGAGAGCCAGCATTCGCCGCCAACCTCCTTACAACGAAAAGGTCGCCAACCACCAAGCGTCCTATTCGATACATTGATTCAAAAATGCTGTTGGCGCCACCATGGCACCGCCAGGTCAATTACCTGGTGTCAACAGGGGGCCCCAGGTCGTGCCAGGTCTCCAACTGCTAAGTTGGTCGCCGACCTGGCGCCATCTTGGCTGCCTGGTGCCGACTTGGCGCCGACCTGGCACAGCCAGGGCAGTGACCACTTTGTCAGCATATAAATGCCAGGTGTCAGGATGCATGTTTTCACTTGCATCTAGTCATCCGGGGGGTACACACGGCATCCATGCTGAAGGAAAAGGCTCCCTACTACTTGTAGGAATACATCGTGGCTCTTCCTTATCATCGACTGCCTCATTGAGAGTATATCCTTCGTCTTCGGCTTCTTCTTCATTGACCGTGGTTGAGAGTACAGCCTTTGTCTTCTTCATCACCCGTGGTTGAGAGTACACCCTTCGTCTTCTTCATCGTTGACCAGATCAAGGCTGGAGTACTTGGATCTTTCTGCTCGGAGGTTGTGGTCATGGCTGGCCCGGCTGCGTTGAGGCTCCGGAGATTACAACAACAAGATGCATGCACTTCTTTGTCTGCTACATCTGAGAATAAAAAGGAGGCGACAGAGAAGGTTCTGGATGCGATAGAGCCAACCATGTTCTCCAAGATGTTGCAGAGAGTGACCCCCGGGGCTCGACAAGAAGCACACAGTCATGCACAAGGCGTTGAGCCCCGGACTAAAGTTGGCCATCACTCTTCTTTTCCTTGCAACTGGGAACAGTTACCACAGCATGGCCTTCTCCTTCAGAGTTGCACGCAACACAATTTCCCTCTTTGTTTGTGAGGTGTGTAAAGCCATAATTGAAGAGTCTTTTGCTGTCTTTTCCTAAGTGTCAAGCTGGCTGGCGTGAATTAGCCACCAACTTTGGGAGATGCTGGAACTTTCACCACACTGTTGGGGACATTTACGGGAAACACATAGCCATTAAGCGGCCAAAAGATTCTGGGTCTGTGGATTACAACTACAAAGGCTTTTTCTCCATCATACTGCTGGCCATCGTTGATGTAGTGCGAACGGGTCTACGTCTGACTGTGCTGTCTTCAATGATTCGATTCTTAAGCCGGCATTGGAAGATGGGACCCTATGACTTCCCCCTCCTGACACACTTCCCGGTGATGATCGCCATATGCCTTACTTCCTGGTAGGAGATGATGCCTTTCCGCTTCGTGAGTGGCTGATGAAGCCATTATCTGAACGAAATATCACAGTCGCTGAACAAATATTCAACTACCAATGTTCTCGAGCCAGGCACATTGTGGAAAATGATTTCAGGATAATCACCAACAGATTCCGCTGCCTCCTGGCTACTCTTCAACAGGAGACAGACACTGTCAACAGCATAGTGTTTACCTGTGTTGGTCTCCATAACCTGATGTGGGTCCAGTATCTTGGGCTTCAGAATGCAGCTTTGGATATTGATGGAGAGGACCACACTATCATACTTGGTGCTTGGAGATACGACAGTGTCCTGGCAGATGTGAGGGACACAAGAGGGCCCACACTTCCCTCCATGGAAGCCAAGCAACAGCGGGTGTATTTGAAGCACTACTACAACAACATAGGTGCTGTGCCTTGACAAACAGACATGATCTAATATCAACAAGCACTGTTTAATATAATAATATAGAACTCTTTAATATAATAATATAGAACTTATAGGGGCCAATATGTTGTGTCTATGAATATTTACTAAGGCCAGAAGAGGTAATATAATAATTTGAAATTTATCTTAAAGGGCCATGTTATCTGTTGATGAACTTTTACCAATCCAGAAGAAGAGCCAATATAAGAATTTGAAATATTTCCTAAGGGGCCATCTTTAATTTTACTAAGGCCAGCAGATGAAGAGCTAGTTGTACTCAATAAGGCTTTGCTATATTTCTTAAAGGGCCATGTTTTTATCTGTGGATGTACTTTTAAGGCTGTGATAAGGTCACTACTTATAACAAAATGCGCAGATTTTATGAATAGAAACATTTTATTTATATTTACATCATATATACACATCATGAGAATCTGATTTATGAATAAACACCAAATCACACCCAATGCCTGTCTCGTCCACAATTTATCCAGCAACATATTTACAATATCTGGGATTAATAAACTGTATAAGACCAATGACAGTCCTGAACATTAATATGTTCACAACAATATAATAACAGAGTACCTTGGAAAAATATGCATGTCAATAATACCAATGACAGTCCTGAACATTACTATGTTCACAACAATATATAACAGAGTACCTTGGATAAATATACATTTATAATACCAATGACAGTGCTGAACATTACTATGTTCACAACAATATAATAACAAAGTACCTTCGTTAAATAAATATGTAAATAATAATGACAAGGTTCACATTATATTAACAGTACCTATTATATATAAACATCATATAAACATAACACAATTCTTCAGTCTGTCTCGTAGTGCCATCCACTTTTTTACATGCAAAGAACTAATAAGACTTGGTCACACGTCAAGTATATGACAATGAGACATACAAATATATACAGACATACTACAAAATCAACGGACACTTGTACTGTTCATGCCATAACAGAAAGATCAGTGATAGTATGACAATGATCAGCTGTACATGTATATTGCCATTCAGAAAGTTCTCAGATAATATATAGAAATTAGAAACATATATACAAAATCAGCAGACACTCTTACTGTTCATGCCATAACAGAAAGATCAATGATAGTATGACAATGATCAGCTGTACATTTATATTGCCATTCAGAAAGTTTTCAGATAATATAAATAAATTAGAAACATATATAAACTTGTATAGACATTTTTAAACTATAGAAATTTAGAAACTATATTGACATTAAACTATTTAGAAATTTAGAAATGTATTCCTTCTCAGATGTTTCACCCTCACCCTCACCCTCACCTTCACCTTCACCCCCATCATCGACCGGACAATCGACCACATCGTCGATTACGAGTGGGGGCAGAGGTGGCAGGGATAGGACCGAAGAAGAAGAAGAAGAAGAAGAAGAAGAAGATGAAGATGAAGGGACGCCTGTGGCTGAAGAAGCGACGCCTGCAGCTGACAAAGAACAAGAGCCGCCCACGGCTGCTGAAGCCTGGTAGAAAAGGAATAAATATGCTGGTCACATACAATGTAACAACTGGCTATTAACAACCAAACAAAGACATAGCAGACATTTTTACACAACAGTGAACATGTTAATTTTTAAAGAATGAAGTTATGACAATTTTTTGTTTCATGTGTCAGTTTCAGGTTTCCTAGAAAATATCATATTAATTATAAAATTACTGTAATTTAGAGTATCCTAGAAAATATTGTATTAATTGTATAATTATTGTAATATAGTTAACCTTTTTTAAGCACAATTATACGCTCCCATGGATGACAGCGAAGCACAAAAGCTGTGCAGAATAAGGGTAGCATACAGTGGCACAACAACACACACAGTAACATCAGCATACATTATAAAACATAAACACTCACCAAGCCTATGATGCAGCATGGCGCACGGACGCACAGGTGCTGGTCGAGGAACTGGAACCGGCACATCGTCCACAGCTTCCTCGCCATCATAATCTTCGCCCCCTGCCCACTCTTCTTCTTTTTCAGCTTCCTGTACATGGTCCGCAGGTTCCGGAACCACTGCCAGACGAAGGTGCCTGAAAAAAGAACATGAGATCTAATGAGTAAACCGTTTCTACACTTACAACAGTGAGGTTAACAGATGCTTGCGTCCTTTACAGGAGGACACAACTCTAAATTAAAGTAAAACACACAAATACATGGGAACAAATACATACAAGGCTGTGTACAGATGGCTAGAAAAAGTACATACACGCTGTGTACATGTCATTTACTAAATAAATTAACAAATGTTAAAAGATATACTAGGCTGTGAACATATGGGTAAAACAACAAAGAATGTGCTCTGTGTACAGAACCCTACCCCAAGTACAAACAATGCAAACAGACGGCTGACAATTTTTGTGCACAAGCTGAAAGTATAGAAAAGATGCAACAGCAAGCGTACTCACCACAGAGACCCATGCGTTCCCCCTTCCGATTCAGGAGCCGGTCCCGCTTGCTCCGTTTCTTGAAATCCGGCATCGACTGGTCATAGAATTTGGGGTTCTCACTGAACCAGTCAGCCAGCTCATCCTCCTGTGCGGCAGTGAGCATCTCCGGAGAGAGCAGAGTCCCATCAACCTCACTTTCCACCCCCAGGTCCAAGTTTGGCATTCTCCTCTGTGATGGCTCCTCCTCATCGGCAGTACGCAGCAGAAGCGAGCCGACCTCACGCATGTCTTGGATATATGAAGCTGGAGCAGAAGGAGCTGGAGCAGAAGGAGCTGAAGCAGAAGGAGCTGGAGCAGAAGAAGCTGGAGCAAAAAAAGCAGCTCTAGCTGCAGCAGTAGGAGATGGTCTGCTCTTCTTAGGAGGCATTATCCTTAAGAAGTGGCTGTGAAGATGGAGTAGAATCAAGAAGTAGCAGAAGTAGCAGAAGCAGAAGCAGGTCAGACAGTCCAGGAGCAGGTGACCTCGCCTCGCAAAACGATTTCCTTTTATACGCGCTGCAAAACGCGAAAATGGGCGGTGCCAGGTTGGCGACCTGACGGTAACAACTCACTGCCAGGGCGCCACCTGGTCGCCAACCTTTCAAAAAGGGCGGCGCTGAGGAGTTGGCGGCGAGCTGGCAGTGAGCTGGCGGCGCCAGGGCGGAGCGAGGGCGGTGCAAGGACGCGAGTGGTAGGCGCCAACTCGCCAACCTTGCACCGCAATCGTTCCCATGCTCTAAAAATGGCGGGGAAAAAGTGGTTGGCGACCTGCCAGGTCGCCACCATGTCGCCGCCAGGTCGCCAACCAAAACTGAATGGCACTGCTGGCAGAGGACGCAAGGAGGTTTCAAGTGCAGCAACTGCAACCTCCTTGCGTCCAAAATTTTCAAAATGGACGCAGCATGGTTGGCAACCTCGCGGCGCCGGGACGCAAGGTGGATGTAAGGAGGATGTATTGACGTCGTGAATCGAGCATAAGCGAACGCAGGCCTCGTGTGACTGGGAAGTTAGATATGTATAATCAAATTTAGATAAGTGTTTTAGCTTTGACAGTTTGATACTTTCATCGGACTATGCAGCTTTAAAAGTTTAAGTGAGGTTCCAGTCCTTACTGAGGAACCAGCAGAACTTCGAATACCTGGATTCTGGGATCAACTGTCACCAGACGGCACTCTATATTCCGACATCCCATTGGTCCAATAGCCCGCTATTCAGGCAGTTCAGATAGCATTTCAAACGTAATTGACTAATTGATAACCTCAACAAGATGTAATATGTGTTTAGCTAGAATGGCAAATAAAGTGAGAAACCAAAGTGAGTACAGTATTATCTGTTTTCGATGGACAACTTTATATCCAGATCCCATGTTGCCTTCGCGTCACATAGCAGGGTCATATGAGGGTCATAGCAGGGTCATAGGAGACAACCAAATGAAACAAAGACAGTTTCTACGTTCAAAATGTGTCCCCCGACCACAGGGGTAGCTGAAGACAGAAACTACGGTATTTAAAATTGCACAGAGTTGGTGAAATGGGAGAGAATGTAAAAAATTTTAAATCCCAACCTCAGAATGCCCTCAATTCGAGTATTAAAGTGAATTAATCTACATTATTTAATGAAATTATTCCTCCGAAAGAAGGGGGAAATATATTTTGCTTCTTAAATTAATAATGTATTTGCTCATTTCATTTACCCAGTCTTTCGCCATTTTTTCTAATGGGTGAATATTTTATCTAGGTGGCAATATACTGCATTAAGTCGGAAAATTGGTATATTGAAACAAGCCAGACACAAGAGGCAAACAGTGGTAGTGGACAGTGTGTGTGTGTGTGTGTGTGTGTGTGTGTGTGTGTGTGTGTGTGTGTGTGTGTGTGTGTGTGCGTGTGTGTGGGTGTGTGTGAGTGTGTACGTGTGTGTGTGTGTGTGTGTACGTCTGTACGTGTGTGTGTGTGTGAGTGTGTGTGAGTGTGTATGTGTGTGTGTATGGGTGTGTGAGTGTGTACGTCTGTACGTGTGTGTGTGTGTGTGTGTGTGTGTGTGTGTGTGTGTGTGTGTGTGTGTGTGTGTGTGTGTGTGTGTGTGTGTGTGTGTGTGTGTGTGTGTGTCAACTGGCGAGACAGCGGTGGGCCCTGCTGTGGCCACGCAGTGGCGGATGAGTGGTTACCATGGTTACTAATTAGGACTAAAGTGAAGGATATGGGTCGGAGGGAAATCCGAGCATTATAAGATGAAGCTGCGACCGGGTGTGTTTGCACGCTGACTGGCAGCTTCAGTGCTCCCTCAGAGACCAGCAGACACGAACTCGGAACACTAATATTGACAGACCATTGACGAAGCATACTGTTTATAGGCGATGGTACCTCCAATATTGCGTCGTATGTCACGAAAATAAGGTCTGTAGTGATACAACACACATAAAAGAGGTTGTCTAGCTTGAGAGGCACAATTAGCTTACATCTATAACTAACATTAGCTATTATTATAACATATCGGTTCCATAAGAATACTATTATGATTGATATAAATATAATTGTGAATCACTCTGTGTGTGCGGCACTCTATAGCTGTGTTTACACGGGCAATTCCAAACCGATTTAAGACAAAGCGATTTATATGAATCGATTTAGTGGCACGTTTACATGCACCGAGTTTGAAGGCGGTAATCGATATCTGCGCATGAGCAAGTCCATACGAACCAGCGCCAGTTTCGGTTAGTCGACGTCGCCAGTAGAGAGTGGGTTCGACCTAGATCTGTATGGACTGAATCGTATTGGTTTGGAATGGTCAAAACTTCTGCTGGGCAGTGAAACCATAAAAATAAATGATGAAAAAAATATCTGTGGACAGCTAGCGGTTTCATAGACTAAATTCTATAATATGCGCTTTTGATCGACCGGAAAGTCAACAAACTAAGGTCTCGACTGCGCATGCGTGTGACGCGCTTAAGCTAGATTGATTCATAAAAACCACCTCACGACCCGGTATACATGAAGTGTTTTCTATGAATCGATTCAGCCCTAAAATGCCATAGCGTCGCGTTTACACACCAAATGTAAATCGATCTAGACAACTGGTTTTATATGAAGCGTTTTAACTCGCCCGTGTAAACACGGCTTTAGTATGTGTGTTTGTGGGTGGGTGTATGTGTGCGCATGTCTTTAGTTGGCCACTTGGTGTGGTGATGCTGGGTTTATTCTAGAACTGCAGTCTTTTACTGGTAGGACATGCCAGTTACCAATTAAGTCTTGACTAAGAAACGACCTGCCTCTTGCTAAGTAGGCCTACGCATATATATCGTTAGTTATATTAGGGGTCATCCAATGTGTTTAACTTTTTTAAGGCAGTACAAAGTATATTACTTTTCCAGTCCCCCCCCCCCCCCACTCAGACCCTCCCAAAGTAGTACAGATCAACATTTTGGTGACTGATGAGTTAAAGTTGCATGGTCCGATGAAATATAATTTTGTCAAAATTAAAACAACTACTTACATTTGATCCTATATATCCAACTTAGATACTGGTGTATTAGCTAATGATTTGGGACGGCCTATACAGAATAACCTGTGAATTTATAACCTCACCCCTTTGGACACTCACTTTGAAAAACTCATTATGCAGGGGGTGATGCGGATTCCGAGGGACACCAGTTTGCCAGGGACACTTCCATTCAAATGCATTGTTAACCGCCGTGAGCAAATCTTCATACAGAAGAAGTCAAATATCTCTAAAAGTACACCATTTAGAAACAAATCGCTTCGTACACATATAGAAAACATCTTTACCATGAAGACTATATTAAAGTTATAAGGTTAGGGTTCTTGATTTCTATTAATTTTGAATAAAACTGACGTTTTGCACTGCGCGTACCGTCAATCTCAAGGCATTGTCAATGGCCGTGAGCAGTCTTCATACAGACAATACAGAAAAAGTGAAATATCTCTAAAGCGACACCAGCTACAAACAAATTGCTTGGTACACATATAGAAAACATGTTTAGCAAAAACATTATATTAAATTTATAAGGTTAGTGACGATACTGTTCGAGTTTGACGCGTGTGCAGAAGCGATGTGTCCCTGGGAAACTGGTGTCCCTGGGAAACTGCAACAAGGCCATTAACCAATTAGGTCAATCTCATGGCCTCCCCCAACCAAGTAGGCCTACTGTGCAGGGCCATAGATCGGAAGGGGAAATTAAGTGGATATTGCCCACCCCCTCCATGTTAGAAATTCAATGCTGTTTGGTCAATTCTATAAATATATTTAGTCAATTTGGGTAATTTAAATTTTGAAATTTTTACATTTGTCAATTAAAATTGCATCTGCCACCAGGACTATGTATGGTATGAGGGAGGATGAGACATATGGATCAGATAACAGTAAATAATAAAAGAGCAATAATATGTACATGAGAAATGCAAGCAGTACGCATATCCTTAGCGGTCTAAATGTATGTGAGGTTGCACACGAATGTGTTCTGCACGCATCCATTTGAAATTTGTCAGTTACACTGTATATAAAAGGAAAACATATTTTTGTTATTGAATGTAAAAAGGAGTGAACCATATGGAGTGAGATATGTGCATTTGAAAGTTTTTGACTTTCAGATCTTTTGTATTAGCTAACGCAGCAGCCATTCCATGCTCGCCACATCAGCCGGGCCTGAGCAATAATAGTTTGTTGGGATCCAGCTTAAATACACAGGTTTCCGGTTTTAATGCTATGATGGCAGCAACCATTCTGGTTGTCCCTATGCGTTATCGTTTGGACGGGATCCATCGCAAATGTGCCGGGTTCTGCGCTTAATGCTATATGGCAGCAGCCATATTCTATGATCATGCTGGACCTGAGCATTAATAGATTGACGGGATCCACCGCAAATGCACAGATCTCCAGGTTTAATGCTATGATGGCAGCAACTGTTCTGGTCATGTGTTATTGTTTAGATGGGATCCATCCCAAATGTGCCGGGTTCTGGACTTAATGCTATGACGCCAGTAGCCTTTCCACAGCGTATACGCCAGCGGACGGCTCTGGATTGCAGAGTGTGCAGTTTTGTCATAGGTGAGTGTAGAAACTAATATGGTGCTACGACCCCAGGCCGTCCTCCGCCGCAAACGCTGTGGAACAGCACATTTGCGATGGATCCCATCCAAATGATAACACATAGGCACGACCAGAGCGGCTGCTGCAATCATAGCATTAAACCCAGAAACCTGCGCAATTGCGGCAGATCCCATCAAACCATTAATGCTCAGGCCCGGCTGAATCATGGAATGTGCAGTTTGGTGGGTGGTTGCATAGTTTGATGTTTTGAGATTTCTGCCATTGGGACAATGTCAATCATATACCGATGTATATGTGATGTTGAATATTCTATGCTACTTGGTCAATTCGATAGATATAAATCAAATTAACCTTTCTACAAAATAATATTTAGTTAAAAACCCTAGTACCACGGGGGTATGGCACCAATCCGTTCCCAGAATGTTCCCACACACCCAACAGAAATACCTACCTACAGCCCTGTCATGTTCCAGGATTAGTAAGTCATCTCACATCATGTGGTAACCGTGAGATACCATCTGGGTCATAGCCACAGGACTTTTGGCAAGTTTGTCAAAATTATTGTGGGTTCTTTCAGCTCAAATTTCCCCAAAACTAGCCATTTTTCATCAAAGTTACTTGGGACTGATGAATATTAGGATATAATGGTTAACCTTAGCTATTTATCTCAAACATAACTAACAAATTCAAATGCCATCGGACCATCCAACTTTAAATGCTCACTTCTGTTTTGTAGGTCATGCGTTCCAACCCGGGTCAGGTGAAACTAATAACTTAAAAATGCATATGCCTACTTGTGGATACTTAGCCTGGTATTTGGCATTACTAGGATAGGGCAAGGAGCAGTGGAATGATAAAGACCAATTAAAGTTGCATAGTCCAATGGTTTTGAATTTCTGTATTTTTTCTGAGATAAATATATTAGATCGATCACTAGTATCTACTTGACATTAGTTCAAAGTTACTTTTATTTTAAATGGTAAACTTTTTAGATATTTTGAGTGCAAACATGGAAAATTAGTTTTGGCAAGCTTGCCAAAACTCTGACACCATAGACTTCTGCAGTAACAGGTTCTGTTACATTGACTCAGTATTGCCTTCTACGCAGAAACAAATGCTTACTAAGTGCATCAGTATCTAAGTTAGATATGTAGAATCAAATCTAAATAAATATTTTGGTTTTGAAAATTTGATGCTTCATCGGACTATGCAGCTTTAAGACCGATTGAAAATTTAGACTTGCCTACTCCAAATTTCCTATTTGGAGCCACCTACTCCACTGAAAACAAAAGGCCTACTTTCTAAAAATAGATTGTGCACTTTCCAAATTTTGTTGGTGTACAAAATTTTGATTTAGCGCAACGGAGTAGGCTTTGTAGAAAATATGCAAAAGTTGCATGGGTAGGCAAGTCTTGCCCATCCCAAATTTCCTGCTTAACAAAAAGTGGACTTATTACTAGCAATCCCAGGTATCGTGACTTACAGAGATGGAAGCGCAATAAGCGTGGGCGAATGGACGGGTGTGAGTGCATGGCTCACTTCCAGAGGGTCTAAATCGACGGATCGTATTTGTGGTCATGTCCACTACCAAACTAGGTCAAGTTGTGCGTTGCGCGACCATTACTCATCCGTAAAGCAGACCTTTGTTCAGGGGCCATATGTATGGGGCGGTGTTCGCGAGCCTAAACTGGTTTTGGACAGGATTTCTGGTTTAGCGGCGAAAAGTCTGTATGTATGGAGCGGTGTTAGGCAAATACCGCGAGTTTAACGTTGGGTACGCTAACACCACGCCATAGCAAGTTTAACGTCGGTGTTAGGTACCGATTCGGCCCAAATCTATTCAATGCTATCATATTTAACAGAATTACATAGTCAAAAAGTGAAATTTGATTAAATTAACCCTAAAATCGAAGCGATATTAATGCCGCAGCTAAATCGGCGGCGATATTCATACTGTTGAATGTCAACAAAACAATTCGCCGCTGCAGCGGCGGCAATATATTAGGGCCAAATCTATTCAATGCTATCATATTTAACACAATAACATGCTCCAAAAGTGAAATTTGGTCAAATTAACCCCAAAATCGAAGCGATATTAACGCCATAGATGTATCATACTGTCCAATCGAATGTAAACAAAACAAATCGCCGTCGCCGTGATCAGGCCCAAATCTATTCAATGCCATCATATTTAACAGAATAACATGGTCAAAAAGTGAATTTTGGTCAAATTAGACCAATAATCAAAGTGATATTAACGCCGCCGCTGAATTTTGGTCAAATTAAACCAATAATCGAAGCGATATGAACGCCGCCGCCGCCAAATCGGCGGCCATATTGTCAAATAGCATTGCTCGCCGGGTACAGGCTCAGAGGGGTTCCCCAAATATATAAATAACGGATAGGTTAGGTAACGCCGCCATGCTTTGGCCCCATACATATCTCGTGACCCATTTCCCAACACTGGCGTTAGCTAACCCGGTGGCGGCTCTTAACACCAGAGCCGATAAAAAGTTCTTCATACATATGGCCCCAGGTCATTATTGGGAAGTATGCTTAATTAAAGTTGCATAGTCCGATGGTTTTGAGTTTTTGTCATTTTTCTAAGACAGAAATAAGGTATGAATTTACCTCCACATCCCGCATTGCACATTTAACAGTTCGTATATATATGTAAACTACAACTAGACTATTTGATCTGGTGCATTCATTGTAGTCTTAGTGTTCATTATCATTTTAGGTTTCATGCGTTCACAGTTTCAGCTCTAATTTGATAGTGCCTTTTGGGTGACGATGTGGCTATTATTGTATTAATAACGTCGTCTATCAATTACTTAGTAGTATAAACTGGTATTTAAATAGGTTTTAGGTGGGGTTTCAAAAACAAATGACCAGAATATCAAGGAGTTAGTGATACCACTATCAAACTGTCTACAATATTGTCGTGGGGGTGATGAAAATGGGAAATATTGTGCCTAGAGCGGGACTCGAACCCACATCTCTTTGCATTCCGGGCCAGTGTGCTAATCATTACACCACCTAGGCTCCCTGAGATCAACACACTACCCAAGCCTACCTGTCTATGTGGTTACTTGCCTGAGAGGTCAGTGCAGCCCACTACAATATCAATATATCAACTATTGCCAAGAGAATTTATATTTATTAAGATTAACGTGATTTATTTTTCGTCTACTCTAATAGGCCTACCGGGAGCGGTGGCCTCATCAGTAGAGCCCGGGCCTGGCGTGCAGAAGGTCGGGAGTTTGGTTCCCGGTTGAGTCAAACCAATGACTTTAAAATGTATCGGCTACTTGTCGCTTCCTAGCCTGGCAATCGCCATTAATGGGATAGGGCAAGACTGGTTAGCTCAGTATCAGGATAATGTGACTGAGTGGGATATCGGGTGATGGTGCCGGCAGCCTGATTTCCCAGTGGGGCAGCACCATAAAGTCGCCATGAGTGCGCACTGTCACAAGTCGGTAGGCTACCCGTCCTGGTATGACCTTAGATTTTACCACGACTTAAAAGCCGTGTTCAGACGGGAAAAGTTTAAATCGATTTAGACAAGGCGAATTATATAAATCGATTTAGACGCCCATTCACGCGGGCAGTACTTGTGCCGGAAATCGATATCAGCGCATGAGCAAGTCAAAATAAATCGGTTCACAGAAATCGACTCACGTACACTACCTCGACAAGTGGTGTACAGTAACCGGATCACAGGAATCGATTCAGCCCTAATCCGACTCAGCCGCCCGTGTGAACACGGCTATAAAACTTACAAAACAACCACCACCTCTACTCTAGCAAAACATTCGAATTTAGCTTTTATCTCCAACATATGGGAGTTGCCATATAATTCCGGTGTAGTTTTCCTTTTACATATTCTTGCCTGTTTCAGGATAGCGTCATCTCTTATATTTTTGCCCATGATCACTTTACTTTAAACAAAAATCTAACTGCTACTTCATCAATTTGTCCTCTCGTCCGCGTCATTAGATGCACGAAACCCAGGTGGAAATTAACCATGCTCCTGGTTCCCTAGCCAATTCTCTTCACCTTCTCAACAGGTGGCGCCACAAGCGCAGTTTCCCCATGCTCCTCCCGTGTACGAGACAGGAGAGCTCACAACAACTTCAGTTCAAAGACCGCGGGATTTGTGAACAACAAGCCAGGACCCAAGTTTAAAGTTTGTTTGAAAGTATTGCAAGCATACAATACCAGTGCTGCCATTCGAGTGTTATCCGATTGTGAGTGCGGAAGTCCAATTAAGCTGTTGTTATTTATTACCCCACACCTGTGTGGACATGTGTGACATCAAACGTGTCACGTGAATTCACAAGCGGCCATCGCGCGCACCAGAACTGGCAAACTTTGGACACCGATACCAACCACCGAGGTACTGAGGGTAAACATACAATGATACATATAATGTGTAATCTGTAAGTGCTGCACAGGGATATTTGTGGAGAGAGATCGGTGACTACTACTACTACTACTAGGCCAGTCGGTCTGTAGTATTGCTTTAGTCGATGTTTAATTTGCTAAAACACTTGGATTCTGCGATACAGTATTGACAATTAACTGCCCTCCACCACTACCACACACACACAACCATCACACACGCACAACCACAGCACACAGATACACGCACAACCACCACACACATATACATACGCACACTCACACTCCATCAATCTTAAACATGGCACTGTGTGGTGTCTGTCGTTTAATAGTGACTGCTTTGGTGTTGACCTTGTGCTTGCTCCAACCAGAACGTTATGGGGTGCATGGATTTGACGGGTGCAGTATTCGCTATGGGCGCCGTGGCTGCCTCGACGATACTTATGAGGGTGTTCTTGTCACATGTAACGGAGAGGGTGAATTCGCAGAAATCCCACCGGTCATCCCCAGCGACACCGTCTACATTTCTCTCACCAATTTCAAGTTCGAAGTGCTCATGCGTGCCAATTTCACCAAGTTCAAAATGGTGCAGTGTATGAGCCTCATCAACTCGGGAATCACTGGCATTGAGTTTGACACATTTGCTGATATGGAATCGCTGCATGAGCTTGAACTTCACGCCACGAACATTGTCGGGTCCGAGCTGAACTTCATCAATCACCCTGATTTCAAACCAGCGCGAGTTTCAGTGACTGATTCGCCAATGATCAACGCCTTGAACTTCCGAGGCTCCCCACATATGGAGAAGATCACAGGGTTGAGCCTGAAGGGCAACAGCATCACTTCAATTGAGCCAACTCTGTTTGCCTTTCTCAAGAACCTTGTCAGTCTGGACCTTAGTGATAATAAACTCACGGACCTGGAATGGGATAAACTGAGCGAAATGACAAAGCTAAATGAACTGTACCTGCGGGGAAATAAGCTTCAGAATATCCCAGAGCGTGTCTTCCGCACATTCTTCGCCGTCAAGAAACTCAAGATCGCTGATAACCCATTTCACTGTAACTGCAATCTAATGTGGTTGAAAGACTTCTATGCTGACACCAGTGACCGCATCCTTGATCTCAAGGACGTTCAGTGTGTGTCTCCATTTAAAACCTTAATGATCAAAACAGCAAATTCCAAGTTTGGCTGTTCAAGACCTTCACGGCCGATGATTGAATGGCATGCCCTTGAAGGAATAGAGAATCACTTTGCATTCAATTGTTCTTCTTTGGCCGACCCTGCACCAACTTTGACCTTCCTCTTCCCAGAGTACATGAAACTCATCACGCCACCTAGTGATGACTTATCCAAGCTCAAAACTGCGACGCCAAGGATTATATCCAAGCCGGGAGCAATTACGTGCATCGCGACTAATTCGGAAGGTTCCCAGCAGCAATCGAGGATGGTTCCTTTCACTGGTATGTATTACAGAAAAGTCCTTTGGAATCATACCTAGTACCTACTAAGTCAGGGAGCATTTTATTTTGAAAATTCTGATTAGCAACAATTGCTAATCAATTTGGAAATTGATTTAGCAATTGCACATGTTCTGTAGCAATTCGTTTTAAAGCAAGTAAGAATACTAAGATATAAACAGATATTTTTTTGCAAAAAGCTTCAATCGTATTTTAGTCGGTGTATATGGTTCGTGATTTTACGTGATGTGTTTTATGCATTGCGTAGCGATCTGCATGACTTGATTCGCGATACGATACTGAACAAAATGTTTGCTGTAAGTGTGTACTTTTACTACTTATTATTATTACTTCAATGTGTCATAATTTGAAGTTCATTTAACTGAGTAGGTGGCTTCCTCAAGTCCCTCTAGATTCACCTCTGACTCGGTGTATGCTATAATAATAATTAATCCCTGACCAGAGATTGGATTATTACCCAGGGACCTCTCAACTTCCTGCCATTCTAACACAATGATCGCCATGTGGATATTTGGATTCTGTCGATTCAACTTTCATTTACTCAGCCTTCTGATACTTTTTCTTATAGGTAGTTCAGCAGCCCTGTCTCAGGATCAGGGCTGCGGGAGTAACTAGGTCCCAGCCGCCCCACCCCCCCAATTATTTCGTGTTTTTTATTTGACCTAATCAATTAAGCATATTTATTTTGTCTACTGTGCTAAAATTTAAACTCTGTTCATACGTAACTTTATAAGATATTATATACTACTAATGTAGTCGTCAAGAAAGGCTCCAGATATTTGCCTTAGAAGCATGTCTTTGTTTGATTCATTCAACTATTGTATGCTATGTTCAATGTCGTTTCTAGTGGTCATGTATCCAGACAAGATAGCTATCTGATTCTATTGGGCGATCAAGTATCTCATGAATAAAGGTGTGGAGTTAATAAATTGTAGAGTTAAACAACAAAGTATGCGGTATGAGTTTATCCGATTTCATGACATTTAAAGACTTAGGTATGCGGGTAGTTGCAGGGGGCGCCACCATCGCGATGCATTCAAAATAGTGTGCTTTCTTGAAGTATGTGTTTTGTACATGCCCAAAACTAACTTAATCTCTATGCATCCTCTGTGGGAATATTTTGTGAAATACTTTTGCTTTTGAAAATGATTCGGATTCATTTTCATGTGTTTTTTATCAAAAATATTTCCGATTATTACTACTGAAGAATTGACCTTGAATTTATTAATCTGTCAAAAAAGAGCGTATAGCACCATTAAACTGAATCGTGAATGCTAAGGCCTTAAACCGATGTATAATATTTACCTTGTTTCACATAAAATGGGTCACTCTGGTCAACTGATTTCATCCGTAAATTTCAAGCAGCCTTCCAAAAATATACAGTGTGGATTTTCTGCAACCATAGCAACCATAATCACTCTAAAACTGTTTGCATTTCATAAGTTTTGATTTCAGCATGTGAAAGAGCACCCCAAAATACCCCTATAGAAATTTGCATTGTCCTTAGTGCAAGCATTAAGAACATATCAACACTTTTCATCAAATTCTATTCACAAAAGTTGGATCTGTTGGCCTACCCTAATTACTTAACCATTGGCATACAATGATGCCCCATTTGGCAATCTTAGAATCGTAATAACTTTGGTTCTATTGAAGATATTGAGATAATTTAAACTGTTCTGTGTTCTGGTTTAGTCTAGCTACCTAACTATCATGATAGACTACATCGCCATTCCAGCCGTGCGGGGCATTGTGGGGTGTGTGGAAGATAAACAAACCCCCGTGAAGCACATGGCTAATGCTAAGACATGGGGAGGGGGGCAGCTATGAAATGTGCTAGTTTCAGCTCATCCAGCTCTTGTTTGAAACATAGAATACCAACTAAAAATATATATATCTTAATTAATCTTTTTTCTGGCATTGCATTTAGATCAATCTAATAGGCATATATTGTACCATCTGCATTTAGATTGAGACAAATTTGGGCACTCAACTAAATTAGAGCCATAGCCAGAGTCAGTTTTACTTATTTAATTCATGTTTTTATTTATATCCTATGGTTATTGACATTTGTTGGGTTAGAAAATGGGAGGGTTAATCAGATATTGGTTATATATTTCTTTGAAACTAAGTTTTTGTTGACACATTTGACATTTTAATATTTAGAACAAGAATTACTTATGTCTAATCAATGGTGATGTAAACATCAGCCTGTAAAGTGACTGAAATTGTATGTTTCTTCGCTCAAAATGTTTAATTATGGAGAGTTGTGTCTTAAACACATTCATTATATTATTATATTGCATCCATCCATCCATGTCTGTGCCAAATTGTTATGTATTTTTTATATATTAATTTGGAATAAAATCGAAGTTTTTCCCTATGCGTATGGCCATAGGCCCTTGCTTTGCTCCCAACGCCGTTTTCAGCGCATGCACACTCGGAACGGTGATCTCGTCTATTGTAAGGGATTATAATTTATTTCAATTTTTTATGTATCGTAAATAAATTACTTTATGACATCCTATAGCCGTGTTTACACGGGTGATTTAAAACGCCACATATAAAACGCCTTGCCTAGATCGACACACATTTGCCGTGTAAACGCGACTCTGAGGCGTTTTAGGGCTGAATCGCTTCATATGAAACGCCTCATCTATACCACCTCGGGAGGTGGTTTATTTGAAGCGATTCAGCTGGTTCCCGGGCGGCGATAGTATAAAATAGTAGGGCTTGCCAGCAACAGATGGAGCAGTAACTAATCGCTTGTACCCGGCAGTGTTAGGGCCCAATTAGGCCGAAATCTATTAAATGCGATCATATTTAACAGAATTACATCCTCAAATAATGAAATTTAATTAAATTAACCTTAAATTCCAAGCGATATTACCGTAGCAGCAACATCGGCGTCGAATCACCAAGTGTAAACAAAACAAACAGCAGTGCTAGCCGGCTACAGGCACCTGCTGATTCCCGGCGTCGACACACTTTTCAACTCCGCCGTGTAAACACGCTTCCAAAACGCTTCATATGAATCGCTTTGTCTACATCGTTTCACAATTCCCCGTGTAAACACGGCTTATGATTGCTTCAGAAATGAAATTCCCTTTAACAAATTGTTTTACCTCCTGGTGCTTCCCGCTACCTCTCCTGTTTGTTTTACCTCCTGGTACTTCCCGCTACCTCTCCTGTTTGTTTTACCTCTTGGTACTTCCCACTACCTCCTGTTTGTTTTACATCCTAGGGTTATCTCTCCAGTTTATTTACTTCCCGGTACCTCTCCGACCCATGAGTTTGCATCGCCAGTTACTGGCAGTACCTGCCAGTCACCGGGGGGTGTATTCGGGTCTCCCGAGCCACTTTTTGGCGCATGCGCAGAACCTACGACCTCGGGTTGGATAATCGAACACGCTCGGGGTGATAAAAATGGTGGCTTAATCCAAAACTTTTTTTTTTAATAATCGATATAACTACAGTAAAATAGGATTTAAAGTATTTTATGATTGCATAGTTTAGATATATATTTCCATTTCATTAAAAAAATTTTTTTAAACATTCAAAAAACAACACATAGGACTTGTACTGCTACAGGATGGTACCAGCACAAATGTGACGTCATTGCTCCTAGCCAACCACAGCCAAGACGTGGGTTGCTGGGGTCGGGTCACTTTGCACACGGCACATTTATTTTTCTACTCCACTCGCGGTGTTTAATTTGAAATTCTAGCAACTCGGGTGACCCGAGTCATCCGGGTCGTGTTAATCGAATATGGTCATGGGGAGGGGCGTGAGACATTAAGGATTTTTGGGTCATTTTCATAGGCCCCTTTAGGCGAACGCCGCCTGAAAACCCTGGAGCTGGGGAGCGGTGTGCACTGAGTAAAGGTGGTTGTATGAACCTGACCAATGCCCTATTAACACTAACAACAATAACCAGGCATATCTATTCACCCTCCCATCATATATGTGTTTTATAAAATGGTCCAATACTACATTCCGAGATAGCAACTTTGACGACTACCCAGCCCTCACCAGGGCCAGGCCTCTCACTGTGCTATGTATGTATGGCAGGGGTCAAACACACTGCAGTTATCCAGATAAGTGATGCAGTGTGTATAGAAAGTAGGCGCTGGCCCTGTGCATGTACCCTCTCCTCCCCCCTCGCTTGTCCACTCAGGCCAGACACGCCAGGGGGTGGGTGTGGGGGGGGGGGGGGGTCACAGTGGTAGCACAAGCGAAGTGGTCGGTGCGCGTCTGGTGCAGGTAGGGGCTGGAGGGTGGTTATTAATTAGGTCACGGTGTGGGTGACCACAGAAATGACAAATAAATACACATACATATATATATATATATATACATACATACATACATACATACATACATACATACATACATACATACATACATACATACATACATACATACATACACGTACGTACGTACGTACGTACGTACGTACGTACGTACATACATACATACATACGTACGTACATACATACATACATACATACATACATACATACATACATACATACATACATACATATGTACATACACTTTATAGTGCTGTCCCACTGGGCCGACCAGTCCTTGCCCTATCCTAATAATGCCGAGCACCTGGCTAGGAAGTGACAAGAATACATTTTCAAGTCATTGGTTGGACGAGAACCAGGGTTCGAACCCGTGGATTCAAATCCTACGATCTACCAAAACGGGAAACGGACGCTCACCTCGTTCGGCCAGCCCGTCTGGTTTTATTCCAGGAACTGTCACACTTATCTTACTAACCTACCACTATCAGTAATTATCAAGTTGCTGATACTAGTGATACTGGCCGTGCTCACTACGACAGTTAATGGAATGCCAGCTTTATTCTCAGAATTGGTGCAGTGGGTTAGTAGCCTACTCACCTTGTCACCGAAAGTGGCCGTGCCCTTTGCCAATAGTAGTCGAATTTGGTTTGACCCCCGACTCCTGTCCAATAGACTAGTTCGTCATTCCAGCCGCGTATTGCATTGTGGGATGTGTGGAAGAATGGGAAACACATGAGAAGCACATGGCACATGCTAAACACTGGGTGGAGCTATGAATTGTGCTAGTTTCAGCTCATCTCAGCTCTTGTTTGAACCATAGAATACCAAATATATATAATAAATTAAGATGTTAATCTTTTATCCAGCTTTGCATTTACATCAATCTAATCAGCACATTGTATGCCATCTGCATTTAGATCTAGATAAATCTGGTCACCCAGACTAGTGTTAGAACTATAGCCAGAGTCAGTTTTACTTATTTTATTCATGTTTTTATTATATCCTATGGTTAATAACATCTGTAGAGCTAGGAAATGGGTAGGGTCAGTTAGGCATTGGTTATATTTCTTTGAAACAAGTTCTGTTCACACATTTGACATTTTAATATTTAGAACAAGAATTTAGAATGGTGATGTAAACATCAACCTGTAAAGTTACTGATTGTTTTGTGTGGAAGTGTATGTTTCTTAGCTCCAAATGCTTAATTAATGATATTTGTGTCTTAAATATATTATATTGCAAGCATGAATCCATGTTTGCGCCAAATTGTTCTGTATTTCCATTAATTTTGAATAAAATCAAAGTTTTTCCCTACGTGCATCGGCAAACTCAAAGGTCGGACGCCTTTGTTTTGCTCTCGGCGCCGTTTTCAGTGCATGCGCAGTCGGAATGGCGATCTCGTCTATTCTATTTGCATTGGACCCCGATCAAGATGGGTTGTGAACGGCGTCATCGTGACCTCTGACCCCAATAGCTGACACAGCGACATCCAATAGAGACAGGTTTAATAGACTAGTTCGTCATTCTAGCCACGCGGTGCATTGTGGGATGTCGGGAAGCAAAGCAAACCCCCATGAAGCATATGGCACATGCTAATACACTGGATGCAGCTATGAAATGTGGTAGATTCAGCTCATCTCAGCTTTTGTTTGAAACATAGAATACCAGCTAAAATATTTATAATAAATTAAGATGTTAATCTTTTATCTGGCATTGCATTTACACCAATCTAATCGGCATGTTTTATGCCATCTGCATTTAGATCTAGACAAATCTGGTCACTCAGACTAGTGTTAGAGCCATTGCCAGAGTCAGTTTTACTTATTTTATTCATTTTTATTTATATCCTATGGTTAATGACATATGTAGAGCTAGGAAATAAGTAGGGTTAATCAGACATTGGTTATATATTTCTCTGAAACAATTTTCTGTTGACACATTTGGCATTTTAATATTTAGAACATGAATTAATAATTGTGACCCTGATGTGGATATCAGCCTAAAAGTTACATTGTTTTTTGTGGAATTTGTATGTTTCTTAGCTCCAAATGATTAACTATGGTTAATGTTGTCTTAAATATATTCATTATATCATTATATTGCAGGTGTGCATCCATGTTCATGCCAAATTGTTATGTATAGATCTCTATTAATTTTGAATAAAATCGAAATTTTGCCGTATGCGTATTGGCAAACTCAATGGCCGTATGCATCTGTTTTGCTGTCAGCGCCGTTTTCAGCGCATGCGCAGTCGGAATAAGGATCTCGTCTATTACATCACTTAAACCGGAAGTGGTGGCTGAATCGGTAGATCGCTGACCTCCTGTGTGGGAGATCGGGAGTTCGATTCACGGTCGAGTCAAACCAATGACTTACAAAATTGATATGAGTTTGTCACTTCCTAACTTGGTGTTGGGCATTAATAGGATAGGGCATGGACTGGTTAGCTCAGTATCAGGATAATGTGACTGAGTGGGATATATCAGGTCATGGTGCTGGGTTGAGGTTTTATACTCGGATTTATTGCACGATATGGGCTTTAGGCACGAGAGGGGTGTAATTACGGACATCAGTATCAAAATGAGATCACTTATCAGCAACGGCTATAGCGTGTGTATATGGATACCAAATGTCTACATCCTTAATTGTCTTATTTTTACAGGGATCCCATTTCTCAGTGAAATTGCTGATTTAAGCGAAAACTGAATTTCCAAATCAGCAGGGGGTGGGGGAATCCTGGATATCCATAAAAAAAACTAACTTTGAATTGTTTGTTAGTCTTGAAGTCAGTTGGAATTTCAAGGACAAAATGTAGGTGCCAGATTGCACCATTCTAATTGCAGGGATTAACACATTTCCGGGGGACATGCCCCCAGACCCTCCATAGTTTTTCAAGGATAACTAGTTAAATCAGTTATTGCTGCTGGCTACAGGTAAATATGTCTGCGTTGTCATATTCCGTATGTGATTAATATAGGGTTTCATTTACCCACTTACACTACCCATTCCTTTCCAATTGATATTACATAAGAAATTGTCATATTGAATTAAATATGACCATTGATTGTGTGGCGTGTACAAGCTATAGAATTTCACGGTAACACTCGTTTCCGGCAATGTCGTTACCGTTTTAGAAAAACAATAGAACTGAAAATCTTCCATTTCCCATAAGTATTGACAACAAGAATACAAATATTTGTTGTTAGAAATACTTAATAGACACAGATACATGAATTATTTTATCAAGCCTTGGTTCATGGATTTATTTTGGTTTCATGATGGAACCAACAACATTTTAACCGGTCGGTTTCTATGAGCCAAAAATAAACAAAAAATGTGTTTCACATAAGGTTTGATATTCCTTTAGGTTGGTGTGGTCTGCAGTAAAAAATCATTTGTTTGAGATATTCATCTCAGTTAAGGAAATAAATTCCATGTATTTGTAGCCTGAACAGCAGCATAACTCAGAACAGATGGTCGATTCTAAACTGTAAATAAAGGTTTTGATAACAGTACAGCATTCATGTCTATGGGGTAGAGCGGAAAATAAACACAAACTTGACTTAGCCCTTGTTTCATGGGTGTTCTGGTGGTGATATTAAAGTTGCATAGTCCGATCGTTTTGAGTTTGTTGTCATTTTTCTGAGATGAATATATTAACTTGATTGTTAGTGTTACGATCCATCTTACTTTAGTTTGAAGTCACTTGGATTTTAAATAGCTCACGTCTGAGACATTTGAAGTGCAAGCATGCCAAATTAATTTAATAAACTCTGACACCATAGGCTTCTGCAGTAAAAGGTTCTATTAAATTGACTCAGTATTCCCTTCTATGTGGCAACAAATGCATAATAAGTGCATCAGTATCTGTACAAATTTTTAGATATCAAGAATCAAATCTACGTGGGCGTTTAGTTTTTGAAAATGTGATTCTTTATCGGACTATGCAGCTTTAACAAGAGTACAATTATCCGACTGTCCCAGCGGTTTTGGTGTTTTTTCTTCTATTGCTCTGTAACTGGAGCTGTGGTGTGAGTGCTATATATATAAATATATACACTGTGCTGCCACTGACTTATCCACGACAGCGATCCTTGTCATACCGATCGACCAGGCGGGATGGCAGGGTGGGTAGGGCGCCCACCTTCTTCTCGCGCAGAGAGTCCGTGGGATCAGTCCCCGACCGAGTCAAACCGGAAACGGACAAAATTAAAGACTTTGCCTGGTTCTTGGAATTACATCTATAGATACGGCAAGGACTGGTTCAAGTGGTTGTCAGGATAATGTGACTGAGTAGTATATCGGGGCATGGTGCTGGTGCACCACTGAATCGTATTAACTTCCCATGTTTTTTGAGTTTCCGACTATTTTTAGATAAAGTTAATAAGTTGATCATTATTTACCTTACTTTTAGGTGAAAACAGCATTGAATTTTGGCATAACGGTCGAAATGTCGAACACCGTTGGCTTTAGCACTAATAGGATTTTTTAATTTAAAAAAAAAATATTTTTATTGAGGCTGTATTTATACTGTCCATAGCATATAAGCCCGGGTACCCAGGCTTGTTTTCAATGCTGGCCAGTTGTAGTGTTGGTGTTATCTTACCACACCGTGGCTGCTGATAAGGTATTTGATTGCCTGCATTTCAGTAGCAGATAGATAATTGGTTGGTATGGTTAGTAGCCTCTGTTATTTTTTTTGGGATTTTCTTGGTATATATGTATTTATTTTTCTACTCTTATTACTAGACTAGCCTACTCCTATTTACATATCATAGGCTTGTACGTAGCTGTGTGGTGTGTTATCTGGCTACTTTTGGCATGGTTACCTTCCATTGGGCGTCCTGCTGGTGGGCCGTGACATATCACATGCCCCTTTGCAGTGCAGTTTACTGGGGGTTTCCTAGCCTTATTTTGCACAGATATTTTTTGTAAGTTTTTAGGTCAGGAATTTGTCGTTCATTTACCGTTTGGGCATTCCACACCTTGGCAGCCATTTCCAGCGTGCTTCTCTCATGAGCTTTTATTTGGCTTCTGGTCTGCTTTAGTAGTGGCGCATTATTTGCTCTAGTAGCCCTTTGTGGTTTTGTTAGAAGTTTAATGTTTTGACTATAGCTATATGCTAATGTTTTCAAATGAATTATTCTCCTATTTTCTAGTAGTTTCACTTTGGTTCTTTTGTGTATGTCATAGGTTGGGTGCAGCTTGTCTACTCTTAGACAGATTTTTAGGGCTCTGTTCTGCAGTGTTTGCAGTTTTTTTAGTAGTTCTTTTCTCGCACCCATGTAGTTTACTAGGATCTATTAAATTGACTTGGTATTCCCTCCTAATAAGTTATATGCAGCAATAAATGCTGAATAAGTCAAAGTGCACTGTAAAATGTAATATAGCTCAAGTGTTTTGGTTTCTAAAATTTGTTGATTTCATTGGGTGCAGCAGCTTTACAGTTGTGTAGGAAATATGTAGGGATGTTAAAATTGGAGATATTATTGTCATATAGTGCGCATCTATTGTATAGTACCTGGTCCCGGTTCTACAGTCCTAAATGTAGTTAAATTATTGTCATATGTATAACCAAGAAGATTTGATATCAATAAAGAAAGACACGTACCCACTGGTTGTCTTGTCACTGAGTGTACACAACACCAGTGTGTGTGTGTGTGTGTGTGTGTGTGTGTGTGTGTGTGTGTGTGTGTATCCGCGTGTGTGTGTGTATCCGCGTGTGTGTGTGCGCGCGCGCACAAGTAATAATGGCCCTTTGTGTGTCAATCATTCATTTGAATAATATTAAGTTCACGTGTAATTAATTGACACTTCACTAGCCTTGTTTCTGTGAATAAAACACCTCCACAAAGGTGCATTGACAACGCTCTAAACTGACACTGGTGTGACAGTACAATAACTCGCTGTCAACTCTGACATCATTTGCTCGTTGTCTTAAAAGGTCATGTACACTGTAGTGTACAACAATGTCCCACATAGCTTGGTGTGTGTCCCAAGGGCGGAAAATATGTATTCCCCTTGTGAAGCTATTCCCGTCCTAGATCGTTGGTTGTTGGAGTTTTACGTCCTGGCAACATCTAAGGTCATATCAGGATAAGTATCGACTTGTGGCAATGTGCAATCATGGACAATTTATAGTGCTGCCCCACTGGGAGACCAGGTGGCCGGCACCATGTCATGATATCCCACTCAGTCACATTATCCTTATAGTGATGCTCAGCTAACCAGTCCTTGTCCGATCCTAGTAATGCTGAGCGCCTGGCTAGGTAGCGACACGACAAGTACACATTTTGTACGTATTTGGTTTGACTCGACTGTGAATCAAACTCCTGACCTTCCACACAAGAAGCCTGCACTCTACCGATTCGGCCACCATATCCAGTCTTGCCCCTTAGGAAGCTATTCCCATCTTAGATAGGATCACAGGTGCATTTTGCGCTCACTATTTAAAATAGTGCGTGATAATTTGCTCAGAGGACAGCGATATATATATATCAGTCGCATGCAGGGCGCGATGACTTTCGTTTGTTGGACCTTACATCCTTAGCAACACCTAAGGCTGGTTGGTTGTTGGGAGGTTTACGTCCTGGCAACATTTAAAGTCATATCAGGATGGGTACTGACTTGTGACAGTGTGCACTCGTGGCGACTTTATAGTGCTGTCCCACTGGGAGACCAGGCCATAAGCACCATGACCTGATAACCCACTCAGTTACATTATCCAGACATTGAGCCAATAGTCCTTGCCCTATCCTATTAATGCTGAGCGCCTGGCTAGGAAGTGACAAGTATCAATTTTTAAGTTGTATTGATATGACCTAGTTAACAATGCCATATTGAAATAACCTAGTTAACAATGACATATCGACACGACCTAGTTAACAATGAAATATATTACACTTGACTTCAACTGGTTCGCACTCAAATTATTTTGGATAATTGCATGGTAAATTAAACAATCTCTTAATGTTACTATTGTTAGTAAATTATCATAAAAATTACCTGAACTAAAATAGTGTATGTGTATATAATAGCATATATATTTATATATATATATTTATTTTACCTCAGTACTACGCCTCTGGCTACTCGTAGCTCAGGGAGAAGGAAGCACATCTGGGTCCAGCAATTAGCATAATCAGCTCACAGCAGGAGGACGTCTTGTGATCAGCACCGGCAGTTTTTCTACATTTACTACAGAACCAAACAGGTTAGTATCTTTAAAACTCGATACATTGGTTTAGTTCATGTTAGCATTCATGTACAAAGTTTTTTGAAACTTTTTGATAAGTTATTACTGTTTTACAGCTTAGTTTCGATCATTTTTTGACATGATCGATAGAACAATGCCTCCATTGTTCGGTTTTAATCTAAGCCGTCCGTTGCCGAATGGAGAGATGTTTGGCAGGAGCCAGTTACATCGTTAGGGATTCATTCCCTGGGTTTCATTAAGATTCCCCATTTGTGATTCTCGTTAAGGCGTACCTCCGAGTCCTATAGTATTTTCTTCAACGTGTTGGCGAAGAAACCCACATGTGGGAGAAGTTTATAGATACTTAGAGAGTGGGAGGGTACCACTACACTGGTCCCTACCCCTCGTTTGGATCGGTTGGTTACCCATACCGTTATCCTGTGACTGTCTATTAGCCATACGCCTGCATTAAAAACCGTTTTAACGCCATAAATACACACCGATACACACAGTGTGCTATTCAGCCTAAGACAATGCCTAATCATTGTTCTTCTTTTTACTCACGGTCTTGGAGCCATGGCTAAGAAGCAAAATAACCAGAGGCAACTCACGCACTTAGTGCTGATGAAGACGCCACACCGCCGGGTTGGGTACAAAGGTCGCCATCACCAGAACAAAGGGATTCTGAGGAGGCGGGGGTATGATACCGGCTCCCGGCCCAGGTGACCTAGACAAGCAGGTTGCCAGGCTAGTGCAACAGAAGATGGAGGAAATGTTACCATCGAGAAAAAGCGAACAAAGGTTCCGCTTGACTCAGATGATCTGAATGGGAGGATCTCTCTGAGGATCAGGCCTCAACTGACGAAGAGTCAGAGGAGGAGGTGTTTGTGTCGGCAGGGAACCGCAAACACAAGAAAAGAGACAACTCCTCCAAAGGAAACGGGTACATGAGGGCTCATAAAAAGAAGCCCCTCATGAAGAAGAGTAAGAAGAAGACCAAGAAAAGAAGGAAACACAAATCTTCCTCCTCGGCGGCGACGAGTTCTGACTCTGACACAAAGCACACAGGCAAATATGCAAAATCGTGTGGCAAAGAAACCAAAAAGTGCAAGGTGCAGACACGCAAAAAGATTCACATCACGATGGTCATGAGGAAGACCATCCAATGGCACTTTAATACCTTCAAGCCAGCGGAGGTAATTATTAAGATGGCAGAGAAGTTTACAGGAATCAAAGGAATCAAGAAAACCGCCATCAAAGAGATGGATCCTGAGGTGACACTCAGCGAGGAGAGGAAGAAGTTTGAGATGGCTCTCCATACGGTACACAAAGGGGTACTCTCGGCTCTTACTGCCATCGCACCCATCCCAAATAGGATGATGGCGGAGAACAAGTTCTTGTCACTCTGTGATGATATGAACAGGGGGGATTGCACTACTAACAGCAACCAGCAACTTCCTCTCCTACAGACGGTTTGAGAATGTATTCAAGGTGCTCCGCACCGATGCAGGCAAAGAGGTGTCACGGTCCAAGAAAATCACGGACAACAATGGGAAGGAATACACAGTATTCCTGGCACCAAACCCCATCAATGGAAAGCCGCTGGACAAGACCAAAATGTTCAGCGGACAGCTGCAATACTTGTTTAAACAAGTGGAGACCAGCTCCAAGTGCGGAAAACTCTTGGAAACGGACAAAAAAGAAATCGGCTAACGGCAACCCCAACCGCTTCAAGAAGCTGAGGCAGGATTTTCGCAACCGAAGAATTGGCCATCGAGGAGGCCGGTTCGGAACAAACTTCAGCTTCCAAGCCAGGGGAAGGGGGAAGAGGCCAGAGGGGTTCAGCTGGAACAACGGGAACAGGCCTTTCAAGAGGGAGTTCAACACTCAGAAGCCATTCCCCCGCCCAGGGAACAAATAGAAGTGGTAGCCTCAATAACTGCCTTTCGGAATGGAATAAAGTTACAGATAACTTAACTATTCTTAGCCTAGCAGAAGGGGTAAGGATACTGTTAATAGAAGAACCTATTCAGAATAGCATACCCTTCCCATATCGGTTTCACGGTTCAGAACGTGAAGCATTAGACAATCAAGTTCTTAAGTTTTGCTAAAAGGGCATCATAGAACTAGCACTACGCGTTGCTGGGGTATTCCTCTCGAATATTTTCTTAAGACCAAAACTAAATGGAGATGTTAGACTAATTTTAGATCTAACTTTATTTAACAAATTCGTAGAATACAAACATTTTAAAATCTTTTCGTTAGACCTTAAAGATGCATACTATACGGTACCCATCTATAAACATGGTCAGACCAGACGGGATGGCCGAATGAGTTAGAGCGTCCGTCTCCCGTGCTGGTAGATCATGGGGTCTTGGGTTCGAACCCTGGTCGAGTCAAACCAATGACTTAAAAATTGATACTTGTCGCTTCCTAGCCAGGCGCTTGGCATTATTAGGACAGGGCAAGGACTGGTGTGCTCAGTCTCAGGATAATGTGACTGAGTGTGATATCAGGTCATGGTGCTGGTGGCCTGGGTTTTCAAGTGGGACAGCACTATAAAGTCGCCATGAGTGTGCATTGTCACAAGTCGGTACCCGTCCTGATTTGACGTTAGATGTTGCTAGGACATAAAACAACAACAAAACAAATATAAACATGATCAAAAGTATTTCAGATTCTGTTGGAATGGCAAACCGAATGGACTGGCCTGCTGTCCACGCATTTTCACAAGGTTACTCAAACCAACTTTTTCCCTTATGGCTAGGAAAGGACATTATGTTTCCATACATTGGCGATTCATTTATTGTCACACAAGCGGAACAATGCCAAACAGCAGTAAAGAAATTATGTAAAACATTTACAAAATTAGGTTTCTACTTGTATACATGAAACTAAATCAGTACTAATTAAAATTTCTGGGGTTCTTTATTGACACCATAAAAATGACTATTTCATTAACAGAACAAAAAGTTAATAAATTCACAACAACAGCAAATCACCTACAATTAAAAAAACCAAAAATACAACCAGTCACAGTCTTGATAGGAATAATGATAGCCTACGCACCAGCTATCTTATATGGCCAGGCTCATATCAAATCCTTAGAGATAGATTTTTTTTTAACTTAGCGCTCGCCCGCACAAATCGAAGCTTCAAGCGGCCCATGACAATTTCGCCAGGACGCCAAAGCGATATAATTTGGTGGCTTTCACACATTAACAACTCACCCAAGCCGATTAGGATGGGAGAGCCTAACACTACAGTCACAACAGACGCTTCCTTAGAAGGCTGGGGGGCCCATAGAGACCAACAGACATCAGGTGGCCATTGGATGGGAGATGAAATCTCTGACCACATCAATGTATTAGAGTTTAGAGCCATTTATGTAGGACTCCTCAGTCTGATTCACAACCCTAAACATCTTGTAAAGAGTTCCAAGCAATAACACAACAGCTATGGCTTACATTCATAACATGGGAGGGACTCACTCCAAACCACTCTGGCTAAACTCTGGCTAAACTCATTTGGGACTGGGCAGAGAAACATGAAATCTTTTTTATGGCTAACAGTAACACATATTCCCGCAGCCAAAACACTTTGGTTGACAGGAAAAGCTGACACTTCGATGACCATTTAGAATGGTCATTGAACCACAACATTTTTGACAGTATTTGTCACAATGGGGCAAGCCAGACATTGATCTCTTCGCATCACGCAACAACAAAAAGTTAGCAAAGTATGTGTCTTGGCATCCAGCGCCAGAAGCCTGGAGATGCATTTTCATTCATTTGGAATACTAAATTCTATTACATATTCCCCCCATTCAGCATTCTCAGCAGAGTGGCCCGGAAGATCAAGATGGATCACACTCACGCAGTACTCATAGTACCAGCGTGCGAAACACAACCATGGCTAGCGGCAAGAACATCAGCAGCAAAAGACGTGATGAGCTTCCCAAGGGAAAGGAACAACCTTCAATATCAAGGACCACTAACAGTCCATGGAGACGTGTCGACAACACCCCTTTTGGCATTCCTTTTCTAGGAAAACATTTAGAACAATTTGGATTAGACAAATTAACAAAAGAAAGGCTAATATCGCATGCCTGGAGAAAAGGAACAGTGAAATTATACACAAGGTATTTAAAGAAATGGGGACTTCATTGTCTTCTCAAAGGAGTCAAACCATTAAAACCTACAATAGCTCAAGTGTTAAGATTTCTAGGAATTTTAGAAGATGAAGGATTAGGATTCGGTGCAATTAATGCAGCGAGATGTGCACTATCTATTATTCTATCAAGAATAGATGGACAAGCGATTGGAAAACATCAGTTGGTACACTGGTTCATTAGATCGGTGTATGAAAGAAACCCACCCAAACCGAAATACAATAGGTTTTGGGATGTGTCAATAGTATTCAAGTTATTCAAGTCATGGCCTAGCAACAGACATTTGTCAATGAAGGACCTAGGATTTAAATGAGCAGTTCTATCACTGCTAGTTACAGGACACACGGCAAACTATTGTGGCACTCTCACTAGACGGACTAGATAAGGATGGAGCGACATTTGATTTAGAGACACTGCTTAAATCAAATCGCACAGGGGACCCACTATCCACAGTACATGTTAATAGTTTCCCGGAGGACAAACGGATATGTGTAGTTTCAGCCATTAGGGCTTATATATCCAACTCATGCGGAATTAGGAATTGCAGACAGCTACTAATCAGCTTTATATGGCCACATAAAGCCATCTCGAGAGACACTCTCGCATGGTGGACTATCAAGGCGCTTAAACAAGCAGCAGTTAACACCGAACGCTACGCGTCTCACTCAACTCATGGAGACTTGGTCTCCGAGGCAAGACAATTAGGATTCTCGGTCAAGAGATTTCTTGCACACACTGTGTGGAAGACGGCTAGATAGTTTGCAAAACATTACAACAAACGACTTTGAAAAGTCAAGCGGCCTGGCGACACGCCTGCTCACCAACCAAATATAGGTCAGAAACAACATTAAATTAACAAGTATGGTTACAACATTAAAGGATAAAAGGATAATAAAAAAAGAGATTACATAACATTCTCCCTGGGCTATGAGTATGAGTAGCCAGAGGCGTAGTACCGAGGTAAAATAGTATAAATGGTGTTTTCCCAAAGTACTAGCCTCGGATAGTTGTGGGTCAGGGCCCCCCCACCTTATCCTACCATGACTATCATGTTTCGCTGGAACCAAATAGTATCCATATAGAGTTAAATAATTTGTTATCCTAAAAAGTATGTAAAAGATTGCTGGACCCAGATGTGCTTCCTTCTCCCTGATCCACGACTATCTGAGGCTAGTACCTTGGGAAAACACCACTTATCCATCATCTGTACTCAGGTAAGATTTGTATAACTATACTATGTATATATATATATGTGGATTATGCAACTTGAAGTGTATGACAGGGTGATGAAATCTCTGCCTCTGCACAACTGGTTTGAACAGTGAGCGGAGGGGAATATATATATATATATATATATATATATATATATATATATATATATATATATATATACACACAGTAAAACCTCTCTAACCGACCACCTCCACTGATCGACCACTCCCATATATGGTCGCTTTCTTTATGTGGGTCCCAAACGATCGCCTATACAATACCATTGTAACAATAAAGAAAGAAAAACCTCTCTAAATGGAAGTAAAAACCCCAACAAACAAACCGATTCTGTCCTGCATAGCTGCAGTCACCCCCACCCCCGGCACCCCTCCCTCCTACCCCTTCCTCAGCCCCTGCTCCTGTGACCGGCTCGGTCCAGTGACTCGGCTGCCGACCCTATGAAGGCCCTGTGTTGTCAGTGAAGTAAAGGACACTGTTTTACAGGTGCATCACATCGCACACCTGTTATACAGGTTTTTGGTGTTTGTTGTTTTACGTCCTAGCAACATCTAAGGTCATATCATGATGGGCACTGACTTGTGACAGTGCGCACTTGTGTTGATTTTATAGTGCTGCCCCACTGGGAAATCAGGCCGTTGGTATCATGACCCTATATCCCACTCAGTCACATTATCCTGACACTGAGCTAACCAATCCTTGCCATATCCTATTAATGCTGAGTGCCAGGCTAGGAAGTGACAAGTATCAATTTTAAAGCCATCGGGTTGATATGACCGGGAGCCGAATATTATACCGGTAATGTGCACACAGCAATTATATACTCTCATCCTACTTTTTTGTCGTTTTCCCCCCTCTCCTCTCTGCCCCCCCCCCCCCCTGCATGTTAAACCAAACAAAAATGTTGCATGACTTTTGGACTCAACGTTAGGTATATTATCAGCTGTTTTTGTCAGTGTTTTTTTTTTAAGCAGCAAGCCTTTGGATCTCTTTACCTTCGCCACGTAGGTTTCTGCCATTGAATAGGATCCCTTTAATGTTTGTTTAACGACCCCGACCCCCAGCACAACAATTACACATCGGCTATTGGGGCCCTTTAATGTATGAAGTTATAAACCGGGTCGTGCGGCTGTAATACCAAGTGTGTGCGGAGGGATATAGATGGGAGAAGGGGCGGAAAGGATCATGGGGACTATTTACTGCTGTATCAAAACCTGTCTATACGTGGATAAGCTAGGCTTTTTTTCTCGGTGATTTTTCTCTTAATATTTAAATTTTAAAAAGAGAGAGGAAGTGGTTAGCAAAGGGGCTGCAGATGAGCGGGAAATGTTTGACCTTGTACCAAGGACTTATTGCGCGATATAGGATTTCATGCATGATTTTCGTTGCAACAGCTACGTTGTAATGGCTCTGTCACATTATGATGCATCTCGGCAGCACGCCGCCAATGCGTAAAATTACTTTTTAGGTCGAGAAGTGTCAAATCTTTTGGGGTGGGGGGCAAAGTTGGACGTATAAATACTGTATAGACAGCGTATGGCTAACGTACCTCCTGGCGAAAAATGCTCGAATGACACTCACGGTACGTTCACAGAATGCTGGTGAACGTTATATACGTTATTCGATCGCCAGAACTATGCGTCATACGTTACATACATCAAGACACGCTGGAGAAACGTGTACGTTATCCATATGTTGTCAGTAGGTGGACTGTACGTTCCCACATAGTGCAACGTAGTGAACACCGTTTGACTAACGTACATCGACGTACGCCTAACGCAGACATAACGTACGGCGAACTTAAATCCACACATTGTCGTACGTCGAAAATTTTGTGTATGCACAAAACTTTGCCGACCCCCTGATGTGCGACGCCGTATGTTGACGTACATTGACTTATACCAACGAGCGCGTAACGCATAACGACGTATCCCAAACTAGCGGCAAAAAATCACATACATCGACGTACGTTTGCGCGATGCGTCATAATGTGAGAGCACCATAATAGTCAAGCTTTGGTTGGTTGGTTGGTTGGTTGATTGATTGATACACGCCACTGGATGCCTAACAAAGCATGTCTGATGAAATGTCTTTAAATTCTAGCAGATTGTGGCGAATAAATCTCTACAATTATCTTGTTATTTTACATACATATATAATGTGTCTACGATGTGACAACAAATAAATATGTGAGCTGTTTTGATATGTTACGATATTAGATGACACTGACCCTCAGGCATCACCGCAGTGGACATTCTAGAGAATGTACTATTACCAAATCTGGGAAGTATATTAATATTATTATTATTATTTAGAGAATTTATGCTATGATTATATATAATATATTCTCCAAGTCAATTTGACGGTAATGGGACCAATTTCAGATTCTAGAGGATGACTACTCGTATATGATGTGATATAATAATAATAATAATAATAATAATAATAATAATAATAATAGCTCATCCTACTCCTAATCAGGTTCAGACTATATAGGACATTCTTTAAGTCTAATTCAACATCGTGAATCAAGCCAATGTTTTCTTGTTTGTCCTCTGGCTGTTCTTTATTTACTGCCAGCTTCCTTTATAGGTCACCTGTGCATCGCCATACTGAGACGACAGGTGACGCAGCTAGCTTCCATTTAAGTGGCACTAATAGGGGACGCCTGATCTCCCGATATGAGGTGTGCACAGCGTTCGGGCGGGAGAAGCGGTGGGTTATATATAGGTCAAACGGACGTTTGGATTCCACTGCATACTCCCATACACTGCCAAGACGTGTGTACGGCGGCGCACCCTGAATACAGCGGTGGTCGAATCGGTAGAGCGCAGGCCTCGCGTGTGGGAGATCGGGAGTTTGGTTCCCGGTCAAGTCAAACCAATGACTTATCAAATTTATACTTGTCACTTCCTAGCCTGGTGCTCGGCATTAGTAGGATAGGACAAGGACTGGTTAGCTCAGTGTCAGGATAATGTGACTGAGTGGGGTATCGGCCTGACGTAAACCTCCAACAACCAGCCAACCGTTGCAATCCAAACGTCCAGTCGTCTATTAGACGGAGCATAAGTAGGTCAGCCGCAGGGGGCGGGTGAGGTGTATTGGTTAGCACCCTGGCCCTTTAACGGGCAGCTGGGTGGGTGATGCCCACAGGTGCCCTTGAAAGTCTGACGACTTAGGAGCTTTCAACGGGAGGTAT
This sequence comes from Branchipolynoe longqiensis, assembly GCA_030323885.1. NCBI lineage: Eukaryota > Metazoa > Annelida > Polychaeta > Phyllodocida > Polynoidae > Branchipolynoe > Branchipolynoe longqiensis. Next base: position 54,229,072 of record CM059197.1, read on the forward strand.
TCAACTCTCTCAAACTGTCACTGTCAGAGACAGATGGTTGTGACAGTAAATACATCAGAGACACACACCGTTCATTATGTATGTATATGAGTCAGCCTCACGAAAACGGGCCAATTGGTGGTTTATTTAAGATGTCGGCGTCGCAATTCTTAAAGTGTAGTGCATTTCTTTGTTTTATATTAAATTATCCTAGAAACAAATAAGGTTGTTGTATGTTCTCTACCTTTATATTCAAGATAAATTTAAGGACTTTGCAACACCCCTGTCAATGCTAAACTATAATTATACCGATCGACGCCGACATCCATGCTCGACGCCGACAACTTCCACCAATTGGCCTCTTTTCGTGATCCTGGCCCATATATATATATATATGGGTCGTTCTCAGAAAGTGTGTACCACTTGAGGTTGTCTACTTGAAATGCATATTTCAAAGAAACCCATTATTGGAGTGTCAATATTTAGATTTCATCACTTAGCCCAATAATGTGGGAGATAATTTAGATCAAAAGGAAATGTTAATAGTGTGTATTATGTATCTTATTGGGATGGATGTAGCTAAATAAATAGCAAATTACATCACTAATTTGTGACATTGTCAACAGCTTTGAAAATAAAGTGTCACAAACTTAATGAAAACCTCTGAACAACAGCACATTTCACTTCAAATGGTCATATACAATGTCTTCATTAAGTTGAAACCATTTATTTCTTTAAAAATTCTCCCCTATCCGTGTTTCATTAATAGTAATGTAGTAGTCTACGCTGACCTCTCAGACAAGGAACCATATATATAGGTAGGCGTGGATATGTTGATGACATTAGGGAGCCTAGGTGGTGTATTGGTTAGCACCCTGGCCCAGAATGCAAAAGATGTGGATTCAAGTCCTGTTCTAGGCACAATATTTCCCATTTTCATCACCCCCAACGATAAACTATATATGTTTATTGATCACATATTTAGAGGTCCATTGCAGTACTGTGTAGTCGTGGCTACCCCGGCCATCCTGTGGCCAGGACTGGAAACTAGCGGCCATGACACAGGAACCAGCCACCACTAAACTGGCGAACTCAGAAGTGATGTATCGTTGGTAACCAACATTGGGTACACTAACAAAAGAAGTGGTGAATTTCAGCTGGCACATAATCTATCACTTGAAGGTTCACACATGCTGCATGCAGACATCTTGTTTACCGTTAGGATTCCTCTGACTGTGTACTCTGCCAATAACTGTTTCCCACGACATCTGACCACCTGCCCCATCCCCCATCCCCCATCCCCCGCTGGAGCTGGGAGGCGGGCTGCCGTGCCAGGTAGGCGCAACTTAATGCCCGGTACACACCTACCGTATACGATCGTTTTTCCGCACCCACCTACCGTATACGATCTAAAACTGCCCAAAGCACACCTACCGATTGCGATTCGCGATTTTTAGGGCTAAAACGGTAGGTGTGCGCTAGTATTACGATTGCGATTCGCGATTCGAAAAATTAATCGGCCCGATTTCAGTTTTAAGCGGATCGGGAGTTTTAGTGAGCGAATCCTATACGCTATGTGTGTACCTGGCATAAGGGAGGCAGTTCAACTTAGATACTGGAGCACTTAGTAAACATTTACTGCTGCATAGATGGGATATTAGATCTTGTAGTAGTCTGCACTGACGTCTCAGGTAAGGAGCCGCATAGACAGGTAGGCATGGGTAGTGTGGTGACATCAATGAGCCTAGGTGGTGTAATGGTTAGCAGACTGGCCCGGAATGCAAAGAGATGTGGGTTCGAGTCCCACTCTGGGCACAATATTTCCCATTTTCATCACCCCCACGACAATATGTTAAAGCATGTCTGACATTGTCTATACTGCTGCAAATCATACATGCATGGTAGTACTTGTGTGTGCACACCGAAATCATTTTTTGCCGAGTTTCACTTAAAATATCTCCAATCGTAGCCATTTAATTTTATTATAAAAACTAATTAAAAAACAACTATATCCTGGCAACATCTTAGGTCATATCAGGACGGGTACTGACTTGTGACAGTGCGCACTCATGGAGACTTTATAGTGCTGCCACATTGGGAAATCAGGCCACCAGCACCATGCTCCCGATATTCCACTCAGTCATGTTATCGTGACGCTGAGCTAACCTTGCCCTATCCTATTAATGCTGAGTGCCAACCTAGAAAGTGACAGGTATCAATTATATGTCATTGGTTTGACGCGACTGGGAATTGGAACTCCTGATCTCCCGTATGGGAGAGCTGCGCTCTACAGATTTGGCCACCTCACTCGGTCTAACGTAAAGTTGATTATAACAATCAACTTAATATATTCATTTTTTAAATATGGCATAAACTCAAGACCATTGGATGATGCAGCTTTAATTGAGGCTAACTCATTGGGGACGTGACCTGCATTTTTGCAGTTGACTTAGAACTCTGTCTTACAAAACAAACCACATTAGTTTGATTACAAAAGGGAATTTAAATAGCTCAAGAGCTGGTTATGGGAGAGTGGAAAATGTATCCCAGATATACACCATATAAATAAGTGTCTAATTAAACTACACGGTGCCCTCGTTGTGGGCTAGAAGAGAGTGGCAGTAAGTGACGGCATTAATACTATAATAGCGTGGTGAAACTATAGGTGGCGCTGTTAATGGGTTGTGTAGAGGGTACGTCGCAATAGGGTTTATCGTCAATGACATCACGCCCGGGTATGAATATCCAAGTGAGTAGTACTAGTAGTAGTCAGGCAACCTACCGTGCTCAAAATATATAATTAGTATGGCGGCAACATTGCGTTACCTTTCATAGTCTGCTGGTTAAAAAAATTATGTGATATATATCAGTGATAGAAATAAGCAAAACAAGTGGGCTGTAATTTTCACTTGTCCGTCTGAATTTTCACTTTTCCGTCTGAATTTTCACTTGTCCACAGTATTTACCATATAATCTTACATGATATATGCAGTGATAGAAATATGCACACAAACATTCACTTGTGGGGTGTAATTTTTTCACTTCTCCGTCTGAATTTTCACTTGTCTCGGACAAGCGAAAAAGCTCTTATTTTGAATGCTGAAAAAAATCAAGTTTGTTTTATTTAACGACGCCTCTAGAGCACATTGATTTTTATCATCGGCTATTGGACTTCAAACGTATGGTCATTTTGACATATTTCTTTGGAGGAAACCTGCTGCCACCACATCGGCTACTCTTTCCGATAAGCAGCAGTGGGTCTTTTATATGCACCTTCCAACAGACAGGACAGTACATACCATCGCCTTTAATGAACCAGTTGTGGACCACTGGTTGGAACAGAAAATAGCTCAAACTGCAAATGTGTCCACTGGGCAGGATTGATAACATGACCCACACCTACACAGGTGGACACTCTACTGCCTGAACTATGTCGCGCTCCTTCGAATGCTGTACATATATATGTCTGAATGTATAAGCATTATGCGAGTATAAAGGCACAAAAGGGGGTTATTATTACTATTGTACTATTATATTGATATTTGATATCCATTTGGTGTGGAGTGTCCCCCCTCCCACATGACCAGTGGCGCCACCACCGCCACAGATCCTAACTACGGACACTCAACGCTGGAGAATTGTTAAGGTTGATTGTTAAGACCCTGTCACACTTTACCGGATTGAGGAAACGGATTGAAACAGACATAAATATTCTAATCCGGTGTGATTCGGACTTGAAATGTATCGATTATGTAATGGATGGGTGACAGGCGGTAATGGTTGATAACGTATCTAACGATCAACGGACAATTCAGTATACAAAAAGAACTATAGCGAATGTCAATGGACATGTAATGGGTGGTAATGGATAATAACAGTCAGTCCAGCGCAATCCGTTACAAGTTTTGTGCATGCTCGACGGATTGGGCCGGATATGCAACGGACACAAACCGGACTTTGCCAGATATCAACCGACTTTGTTCCATTTCAATCCGTTTCCTCAATCCGGTAAAGTGTGACAGGGTCTTTACTGTTAGTGTTAGATTGCTGGAGAGCCCTGCGCCCAGTCATACACATGACCAGCTCCCAGATGCCACGTTGTGTTCGTTTTGACTAGCTTAATGATAACCAGCATGTTGACTGTTACAGCACTGTCAATACACATGTTTTTAGTGATAATATTTTACAGCCGAATTCCTGGCAGACCTCCCATGGTAATTACCGAATGCGGTGGCCGAATCGGTAGAGCACAGGCTTCCCATGCAGAAGGTCGCGGGTGCTAATCCCAGCTGAGTCAAAGCAATGACATGTCAAATTGATACTTGTCTCTACCTAGCCTGGCGCTTGGCATTAATAGGATAAGACAAGGACTGGTTAGCACAGTATCAGGTTAATGTGACTGTGTGGGATATCGGGTATGCAGGTATTGCAATACCTCAGGGAGTTTGACGCCCTGCCCTGCAGAGTTGTAAACCACTGCCTTGTGGTACAGGTTCTTGACAGAACCAAAGGCTAAGGGAGCAAACCCTGAACAGAAAATCATGTCACTGTGGCAGCATCAAGGCGGTTGATGTATGGAACTCCCAACATCTCCCGCCCAGCCACTGCAGGGACAAATAGTTTTGCGCCTGTCTGGACATGTTCTTGCCGGTGTGAGACCTCTATTTGCTCCCCGAGAGAGTGCTGCTGGTAACTTGCAAAAGCTAGCAGCACTTCAACAGTTTTGCAGGCAGCTTTCATGAAATGTGATGGACGCATTGATGCTGAAATACAGAGGAGGATGGCCAAGGCTAGCTCATCTTTCGGCCGACTACCATGTGTCCATGCAGGTCAAAGGCAAGATCTACCGTGCAATCGTGCCATCCACCCTGCTATACGGAGCCGAGGCCTGGGCAGTGTACAGATGACAGGTGAAAAAGCTGCATGCCTTCATGATGCAACATCTGCGTTCGATCATGAGGCTAACCTGGAAGGACAAGGTGACAAATAAGGAAATACTCGAACGGACAGGGCTGCCCTCTATGAAAGATCTTCTGATCAAAAAGAATCTCTGGTAGACTGGACACCTCATGAGGATGTCATCAGACAGGCTTCCAAAGCAGATCCTCTACTCTCAACTGTCCAGAAAGAGAGGGCGCCCTCGTCTCCGGTTCAAGGATACCATTAAGAGAAACCTGAAGCTGAGAGATATTAAGACCAACTCATGGACATCACTCTCACAGCAGAGAACTAAATGGAGAGCGGCAGTCAAGTAATGAAAGCAGTCTTTGTCGCATCACGACTGACAGCATGATGATGGGATATCGGGTCATGGTGCCGGTGGCCTGGTCTTCCAGTGGGGCAGCACTATAATGTTGCCATGAGTGTGCACTGTCACAAGTTGATGCCAGAATGATATGACCTTGAATGTTGCTAGGACATAAAATAAACCAAACCAAACCCACTGTAATTAACCTCACGTGGAATGCTTTTCTCCAGCGTACAGAACACTCGGCCGATTAGATAATTTCCTTGACCAGGCTAGCTAGTTTCCTAGTCTAGTACTAGCCTCCTCACTAGATTTGGTTCTGAGATTTAAAAAAATATATACAAAAATTCTAAATTAACTAAAAGAAATTGCAACACATAGATTTAAGAAAAATGGGTGCCTGGTATCCAAAAGTGTATTATACAGGCATGTGATTTCTCTGGTTTTAACTGGAATTCTGTGGGGGTTTTTATGGCCGCCAAAACCGGAATTCCACTGGGTTTTTTTCAATTCCGTTTTTTTTTTTTTATGGCTGCTGAAATACACTATTTGCATCCCTCTTGTGACTCAATGGTATGCTGTGTGTCCCCACGATAACCTAAAAAATTGTCAGGTTTTCTTTCCTGCACCCAATCACATGCCTGGTTATAACATATTCTGTAGACCAATTCTAATATATATATCTAAGCTAATAGAATATGTATTAAATACCGAAATGGTGTTGAGACAGTAGTACTGTCTACATACGGACAACTGTGCGTTCAGACCAATGTTATCCTGACCTAGCAGGTTTCCTGTTTGATAACATCACCTCTAAGAGTGGGGGTGAATCATGGCTATGTTTAAATCTGAGAAAAAAACTACTTTGGCAGGAATCAACTGTAAACAACGGTGTTGAGTTTGTGGTTCCAGACTTCCAGTGTGCAGTCTTTATCTACATTGACAGAGCTGATGAACTCGGGAAAGAATGCACAAAGACCAAGGTGGCAGCCACTGGGTTCTCTTTGTTAACATTTAAAGCTTCTTTAAGCGACATGATTTCATCAATTTTACACTTTAAAAAAATGAGAAAAATATATTTAGCATGTTAGATTTGGAATTCATGCGGTTATGTCCATAACACAGATATCCAACTCTTTTTTCTGTAGGGTTGTTCAGCAGCCCTGTACACGATAGAGGGCTGCAGGAGTAACGTGTTTCCTGTCGCTGGAGGAAGAGTCAATCGTACATTGAATAATAGTCCGCACATGGCAGTGGTTCGCCCATTACAGGGGTCGTTGAATATAGGTGATACTGTATTACATTAGCAGTGATAGAAATAAGCAATAACAAGTCACTTGCCCACAGGAAAAGACTGGTGTGATTTTTCTTATCTGTCTGAATTTTCACTTTTCCACATTTGGCTTCTGCATATATATAATATATTACATAATATATTATGATATAATATATATATATAACGGAAAGCAAACAAAATCGTGAAATACATATTTCTCAGCCCAAAGTTTTCACTTGTCCAATGGACAAGCTCAAGCCATATTCTGCCTGTCCGTTCCTATTCTCACTTGTCCCGGACAAGCGGACAAGCTCTTATTTGAAACGCTGATTAGCCATAGAGATAATCATCGTGATATTCCTAGTCTGACACAGTCCCTGTTTCACTTTCAGTGTCAGTTTCTTCCTATTGCTAGGATTCTTACTTCATCTTTCGAACACCGGAAGTTAAAGCTGCACAGTCTGATGAACGCCATTATTTATCCAATAAAATACAAGGAACACAGACTTTCACCAGAGTTTAACTGGTAGTAGGTGATTGAATGTTTGGCTGTTGAATTAACAAATCACTGAAAGCAGCACGCACGCACACACAAGCACACATATTCTCTCTACCTCCCGTTTCCTCTCTCTTCCCCCTCTCACCGGACGTGGTGCCCGAATCGGTCGAGCGCAGGCTTCCGGTGCGGAAGGTTGGGAGTTGAAATCCCAGCCGAGTCAAACCAATTACTTAAAAAATTTATACTTGTCACCACCTAACCTCATGCTCAGCATCGAATTGAGCATCAATATGATAGGACATGGACTGGTTCACACAGCATCAGGATAATGCGACTGTGTGGGATATCGGGTCATGGTGTCAGCAGCTTGGTCTTCCAGTGGGGAAGCACTATAAAGTCGCCATGAGTGCGCCGTCACAAGTTGGTACCCGTCCTGATATTACTTTAAATGTTGCTATGGCATAAAACATCTCTCTCTCCCTCTCTCCCTCTCTCCCTCTCTCCCTCTCACACATTCAAGTGAGCGCGCCCTGTTCCACCCCATCTCTCATTAGTTAATGTTCTCTGGCAGAGGGCCTTCTATACAGTACTATACAGTACGCTCTATTCACTACAGTGCTAGGCTGTATATGTAGAAAAGGTGCCTGATCCACTGTTCTCAACAATACGTATACGATCTGTATTGTTGCTTTTCTTTGTGTAGAACTTTATGTCCAGCTGAGTTCCAACACAGGTGGAAAGAGAGTGCTTGGGCCGGTGTTCTGATAGAGGGGTTTGTATATTAATGACGATTTTTAAAATTCCATTTTTATCATATTTGGTCAGGAACGGGGTATGTAAGGCTTTGTATTGAATCCATAATTTAAAAACAATTATTTAAACAATGCCTTCTCGTCCTAGTATGCGGTTTTGGTACCCTTGGACTTCATTGAGATGTCTTGACTGCTGGTTCAGCTCATTCAATACACATTTCGCACTATTCACTAGATGGCTCATAGAGATGGTCTGTAACGTCTACCATACTTTAGATGTAAGCTCATATATATGGTCTGTAACGTCTACCATACTTTAGATGTAAGCTTGTAGAGATGGTCTGTAACATCTACCATACTTTAGATGTAAGCTTGTAGAGATGGTCTGTAACATCTACTATACTTTAGATGTAAACTTGTAGAGATGGTCTGTAACGTCTACCATACATTAGATGTAAGCTTGGAGAGATGGTCTGTAACGTCTACCATACATTAGATGTAAGCTTGTAGGGATGGTCTGTAACATCTACCATACTTTAGGTGTAAGCTTGTAGAGATGGTCTGTAACATCTACTATACTTTAGATTTAAACTTGTAGAGATGGTCTGTAACGTCTACCATACATTAGATGTAAGCTTGGAGAGATGGTCTGAAATGTCTACCATACATTAGATGTAAGCTTGTAGAGATGGTCTGAAATGTCTACCATACATTAGATGTAAACTTGTAGAGATGGTCTGAAACGCCTACCATACATTAGATGTAAGCTTGTAGAGATGGTCTGAAATGTCTACCATACATTAGATGTAAGCTTGTAGAGATGGTCTGAAAAGTCTACCATACATTAGATGTAAGCTTGTAGAGATGGTCTGAAATGTCTACCATACATTAGATGTAAACTTGTAGAGATGGTCTGAAACATTTACCATACATTAGATGTACGCTTGTAGGGATGGTCTGTAACGTCTACCATAATTTAGATGTAAACTTGTAGCGATGGTCTGTAACGTCTACCATACTTTAGATGTAAACTTGTAGAGATGTTCTTAAACGTCTACCGTACATTAGATGTAAGCTTGTAGGGATGGTCTGTAACGTCTACCATAATTTAGATGTAAACTTGTAGAGATGTTCTGAAACGTCTACCGTACATTAGATGTAAGCTTGTAGAGATGGTCTGAAAAGTCTACCATACATTAGATGTAAGCTTGTAGCGATGGTCTGAAATGTCTACCATACATTAGATGTACACTTGTAGAGATGGTCTGAAACATTTACCATACAATAGATGTACGCGTGTAGGGATGGTCTGTAACGTCTACCATAATTTAGGTGTAAACTTGTAGAGATGGTCTGTAATGTCTAACATACTTTAGATGTAAACTTGTAGAGATGTTCTGAAACGTCTACCGTACATTAGATGTAACTGTTGTAAGCTTATAGAGATGGTCTGAAATGTCTACCATACATTAGATGTAAACTTGTAGAGATGGTCTGAAACATTTACCATACTTTAGATGTCAAGTTTTAGAGATGGTCTGAAACATCTACCATACACAAGATGTACGCTCACTGAGGTGGTCTGAAACATCTACCATACACTATACATAGGCTTGTAGAGGTTGTCTGAAAGCAGTGAAACACTAATGCTTGGTACACACCTCCCGTTTACGATTCACGCACTAAAACTGACTGCGCATCACGACCCCGACCCGTCCCGTATACGATCTAAAACTGCCCGATTCGTTTTTCGAATCCCTTGCGATTTCAGTTTTAACCCCTAAAACTGAGTTTTAAGTCGCGAATCGCAAGGCTCTGGTGTGCTCGGGGGTCGCACACCTAACGAGTAAAACTCAAACTTATGCGCGAAACGGGCAGTTTTAGATCGTATACGGGAGGTGTGTACCAGGGATTACTTTACACACGTTAAGCACACCGTTGGATTCGGGCCCTGCCCACCCTGTCTTCTGTGCTTACCATACACTAGATGTAGGTTCATTGAGGTGGTCTGAAACATTTACCATACGCTAAATATAGGCGTGTCTAGATAGTCTGAAACATACACTAGAAATAGGGTTACATATGTTGTCTGAAACATCTACCATCCACTAGATATAGGCTTATAGAGGTTGTCTGAAACATACATTACATATATAGGCTTATTGAGGTTGTCTGAAACATCTAACATACACTAGATATAGCCTTGTAGAGGTTGTCTGAAACACCAACTTTACACCGTTAGATGCATGCTCTGCCCACCCTGTCTTCTGTGCTTACTCAGGCCCACATGGAGGGCATACTTTCCGGTCTACTGAGCATTCCCCAGTCGGTGGGTGGGTGGGTGGGTGGAAACAGCTATCCGTAAAATCGAGCGCGGTGGCCGAATCGGTAGAGCGCAGACTTCACGTGTGGGAGATTGTGAATTCGGTTCCAGGTCGAGTCAAACCAATGAGTCATAAAATTGATACTTGTTGCTTCCTAGCCTGGCGCTCAACATTAATAGGATAGGGCAATGACTGGTTAGCTCAGTGTCAGGATAATGGATCATGGTGCTGGCAGCCTGATTTTGCAGTGGTGCAGCACTATAAAGTCACCATGAGTGCACAGTCACAAGTCAGTACCTGTCCTGATATGACCTTAGATGTTGTCTGGACGTAAAATTCCACCAACCATCCAACCAATTACATTTAAGGTCATATCAGGACAGGTACCGGCCTGTGACAGTGCACACTCATATCGGCTTAATAGTGTTGTCTCAATGTGCTACCATGACCTGAAACCTCATTCCATCACACTTCCCACGACACTAAGCTAATCCGTCCTTGGTCAGGCCGAGTGCCAAGCAAGACCACGACAGTGTCAATTTGATAAAAGTCTTCTGTTTGACTCGCCCATCTAGTGAACCCACGGCCTCCTGCACATGAAGCAGGCGCGCTACCCACTGGGCCATTACGCCCGGCTGAACATTTCACTTCATGACCCAGATTGACTTCTTTGGTAGCTCCATTATTGCAAAGTGCCCGGCAGTGTTTGCACAGACGACAACCAGAAATGTAGTAATGTTATTTTGTTTGTTATTTTTGTTGTTGCTTTTCTTTGTTTATTTTGTTCATGAACTACATTTAGAAACTTGGCTTTTCGTACGATACCATTGTAACAGAAATGTTAGTCTCATCGTCCTGCCTTCACTCCCCTGCCCTACCCTGCCCGCCCCATACTCTGCCCTCCCCCCTTTCCTTCCTTCCTCCCTCCCCTCATTCCCTCCCCATTCTCAGCTTTCCATGTAAATATCACCACACTCATTTTTGTCATTAGTGCACACATATCATGTTGTCACCATGGCAACATCTTTCACGATGTGACCTGTCTAATCTTCTTTTTTTCTCTCTCGACATAGCATATTTAGAACACCGTTGGGTATACATACATACATACATACATACATACATACATACATACATACATACATACATACGTACGTACGTACGTACGTACATACATACATACATACATACGTACGTACGTACATGCATACATACATACATACATACATACATACATACATACATACATACTTACATACATACTTACATACATACTTACATACTTACATATTTACTTACTGTATTGTACATTGCTCTCTGTCCATTCTAATGCCCTCACTGGGGCATTCTTCTAGTTGGTAAAATAGCTAACTAGATTGAAGGGCTCTATTAAACTCAGCAGGAGAGGTATGTAAGTTAAATCACCACATTCCAAGAGTATTGGTTTTTATTAGCAGTATTGTTACTTAGACACATGAACACCCCAAGTAGAGCGATATTCATTTTTATTTCATGTTCTGGCTCTGGTGATAATGTGTATTACAAAGCTGGGGGAACCAGATGAGAGATATTGCAGAAGGCTGGCCGGCTTTTCACGTCCTACCAACTTACTCCATTTGTGTCCCTGGCTCGCCGACTGGTCACGATAGAGCAAGGAGGCACTGCTCTTTGACTCAACTCTTCTCAGTTCTCTTTCCTCAATCCTACCAATTCTTTATTTTTTCTCCCAAGCTTGCTTCTCCCCCTGATCAAGGGAGTTAGTTACTTGGCACTAACTGTTTCTCTGTGCTCTTTTGCTACGTATCCCATCTTTTCCCTTCCTCCCTCTCAAACCCGTCGGCACCCAGACTCTAGCGCATTAACTATCTCTCTCTCTCTCTCACCATCTCTCTCACCATCTCTCTCACCATCTCTCTCACCATCTCTCTCTATCTCTCTCACCATCTCTCTCACCATCTCTCTCCCCCCCCCCCCACCAACTTGTTGTCTGGACTCTACTCGATCCATACCTCTTCCATCTCCCCATAGCTGCCATCCTCCTCGTTGTTTTTTTGATCTCCGGAAATGCTAATACAAGACGGGCCCCTAAGAGAGGTGGTGGGTCAGTCTGGGTTATCTGGAGAGGTGTGAACAGTATGACTTATATGATGTTAGTGTGAATCGGTTTGAAAGAGCAAACTTGACCTCTTCCAGTTTTTGTGTTGTTGTTTTTCTAAGGTCAAATAACAAGGGCGTGCATCAGGAAAGATAAGTGGATATATTGATACATAATGCATGGCATGTTTTGTGGCAAATTACCTCCACATTGGGTTACTGGGTTATTTTGGTTTTATTTATGAAATAGCTTGCCTTGTGTAAAACCTGAGGAGCGATTTGAAATACTTAAATGTTCAGTCAGCCCTAGTAATAGTATGTTCAGATATATAATATAATATATCTTTTTTTTTTTTAAATGAGGAATATTAAGTGCACCCGAGATAGGCGGCAAAGGGAGAGAGGTATTAACATTTTTGCATTCTGTTTTCTTTGTCCTAACGGTGATTGACCTTAAAGCAGAGCGCGCCGGTGGTACTAGTGCATAGCATAATGCCTCGAATACATAGGATAGCAGCTCTAAAGCACAGTGTAGCATACCAGCCTGAAAGCACCAAATATTGTACCCCCCCTCCCCCGAAAGGACATTGTGGTATACCAGTCCTAGTGTCAAGTACAAACCCTAAAGCACAGTACATTGTAACTGCTCTAAAGCACAGTGTAGCATATCGACCGTAGTGTCGAGTGCCAGCCAGTGTCGAGTATCAGCCCGCTAAAGCATAGTGTAGTGTACCAGCCCGAACGGTCAGCATATCATACATGGCTTACATCACAGCATATCATACACGGCCCCAAAGCACATCATACTGTACCAACTCTAAAGCATAGTACATTGTAACTGCCCTTAAAGTTGCATAGTCCGATGATTTTGGTTTTCTGTCATTTTTCTGAGATAAATATATTAAATTGATTGTTATAATCTACCTTACTTTAGTTTGAAGTAACTTTTATTTTAAATGGCTAAGTTTGGAGATATTTGAAGTGCAAACATGTTAAATTAGTTTTGGCAAGCACACCAAAACTCTGACACCATAAACTCCAGCAGTAACAATTTCTGATAAATTGTCTCAGTATTCCCTTCTGTATGGCAACAAATGCTTAATAATTGCAATAATATCTAAGTTAGATATGTAGAATCAAATAGATAATCGCTTTGGTTTAAAAAATGTGATGCTTCAACGGACTATGCAGCTTTAAGCACAGTGTGCCATATCGTGTCGGTTACCAGCCAGTGTCGGTTACCAGCCAGTGTCGGTTACCAGCCAGTGTCGGTTACCAGCTAGTGTCGGTACCAGCCAGTGTCGGTTACCAGCCAGTGTCGGTTCCAAGCCAGTGTCGGTTACCAGCCAGTCTCGGTTACCAGCCAGTCTCGGTTACCAGCCAGTCTCGGTTACCAGCCAGTCTCGGTTCCCAGTCAGTGTCGGTTACCAGCCAGTGTCAGTTACCAGCCAGTGTCGGTTACCAGCCAGCCCTAAAGCACAGTACAATGTAACCGGCTTAAAGCATGGTGTTGCGTATCGACCATAGTGTCGAATACCAGCCCTAAAGCACAGTACATTGTAACCGGCTTAAAGCATGGTGTTGCGTATCGACCATAGTGTTGAGTACCAGCTCTAAGGATGCGCGAAAAGGAAGAAGGCAAGGCGGAGGTGGAGAAAAAAGAGGCGTTTATTGGGACGCCTCACAACATACAAGCTATACAAGGAAGAGTACAGAGAGGAAGCTCAGAAGGAGCAAGGTATAAACAACTAGAACAGTGGAGAGTAAAAAGAGGAGCTCAGAAGGAGCGATCAGTATAACTTATGCTAGGGGAGGAGGAGCTCGTGGGAGCTTATAGTTCAGGGGAGGGGCGCCGAGGAGCCCTCCACCAGCGGAGGAGAGTAAGGAAGTAGAACAGTAAGAGAGAGTTGGGTGGGTGGGTGGAGAAGAAACGGTGCTGCAGGGAGGCCGGCTGGAGGGCGAGTGCCTGAGGGAGGCCGTCGGGCGGCCTTATAAGGGAGGGAGCTGGAAGGCAAGGGGGGAGGTGAGAATGCGGCGGGGCAGGGCGACAGGTGTGAGAGAAAGCTGAGGGGCGGATGACAGGGCAGGTGGGAAAGCTGCGCGACGGCAGGAGAGGCGGGGGGAGGGTCTCTTCCTTTCCTCGCATCAAACGCAATGCGAGCATTACGACCAAAGCACAGTACATTGTAACCGGCTTAAAGCACGGTGTTGCATATCGACCATGGTGTTGAGTACCAGCCCTAAAGCACAGTACATTGTAACCGGCTTAAAGCACGGTGTTGCATATCGACCGCAGTGTTGAGTACCAGCCCTAAAGCACAGTACATTGTAACCAGCTTAAAGCACTGTGTTGCGTATCGACTGTAGTGTTGAGTACCAGCCCTAAAGCACAGTACATTGTTACCAGCTTAAAGCACGGTGTTGCGTATCGACCGTAGTGTCGAGTACCAGCCCTAAAGCACAGTACATTGTAACCGGCTTAAAGCACGGTGTTGCGTATCGACCATAGTGTTGAGTACCAGCCCTAAAGCACAGTACATTGTGACCGGCTTAAAGCACGGTGTTGCGTATCGACCGTAGTGTTGAGTACCAGCCCTAAAGCACAGTACATTGTAACCGGCTTAAAGCACAGTGTTGCGTATCGACCATAATGTTGAGTACCAGCCCTAAAGCACAGTACATTGTGACCGGCTGAAAGCACGGTGTTGCGTATCGACTGTAGTGTTGAGTACCAGCCCTAAAGCACAGTACATTGTAACCAGCTTAAAGCGCGGTGTTGCGTATCGACCATAGTGTTGAGTACCAGCCCTAAAGCACAGTACATTGTAACCGGCTTAAAGCATGGTGTTGCGTATCGACTGTAGTGTTGAGTACCAGCCCTAAAGCACAGTACATTGTAACCAGCTTAAAGCATGGTATTGCGTATCGACTGTAGTGTTGAGTACCAGCCCTAAAGCACAGTACATTGTAACCGGCTTAAAGCACGGTGTTGCGTATCGACCATAGTGTTGAGTACCAGCCCTAAAGCACAGTACATTGTAACCACCCTAAAGCATAGTGTAGTATACCAGCCCGAATGGTCAGCATATCATACAAGGCTTACAGTGCTCACATCATATCATACCGGCCCCAAAGCACAGCATACTGTACCAGCTCTAAAGCACAGTGCATTGTAACCACACTAAAGCGCAGTATAATGTATCCACCGTAGTGTCACGTACTAGCCCCAAAGTTCAGCATATTGTATCAATCATACTGACTTTAAACAAGGCACAGTCCTACATGCTACCCTAAAACTGAGCGTACCTTACAGTTGGACCTCAGGGATGCCAGAGCGTGCTGGTCTTACAGCATTTTAGCATACCAGTCTCATACAGCATACAGCATGCTTACCTGGTCCGTACACATGCGAGATATGGAATTCAAGGCTGTTATTTTTTTTTTATAGCAATTCAAGACTATTCTCATTTGGATTTCGGGAGAGATAAACCCACAATAATGGCGAATGGTGATTTCAGACTTATTTAGATTAATGGGGACAGTTTAATGGAATTCAAGGCTTTTCAAGACTAATTACCCAAAATAGGTTAAATTCGAGGCTTTTTCAAGGCCTTGAAATGGGGCAAATGAAGTTTTTTCCCAGACTTTCCAGTCCCCTTACAGACTAGCATTGCCAGTGAAGCCCAGTCCAGCAGGCTGGCCCCGGGTGGAGCCCCCTCCCTATAGACTACATCATGGTTCCAGCAGCACGGTGCATTGTGGGATGTGTCAGAGCAAAACAACCCCCACAAAAGCACATGGCACATGCTAATACACTTGGTGCAGCTATGAAATGTGCTAGTTTCAGCTCATCTCATCTCTTGTTTGAAACATAGAATACTAACTAAAAATATATATATAATAAATTTAAGATATTAATCTTTTATCCAGCATTGCATTTACATCAATATAATCAGCACATCTTATGCCATGTGCATTTAGATTTAGAAAGATCTAGGCACTCAGACTAGTGTTAGAGCCACAGCCAGAGTACTCAATGCATTGTCAATGGCAGTGAGTAATCTCCCAACAGAAAAAGTAAAATATTGATAAAACCACACCATCTAGGCACAAACCGCTTGGAACACATATAGAACACAGGTTTAACAAAAAGATTATATTAAATTGATACGGTTAGGGTTTGGGATTTCTATTAATTTTGAATAAAACTGACGTTTTTCAATGCGCGTATAGGCAAACTCAATGGCTGTACGCCTTTGCTTTGCTCCCGAGGCCGTTTTCAGCGCATGCGCAGTCGGAACTGTGATGTAGTCTATTGCGCAGCATGGTGGCCGGTAGCGGCGTGCCGAGCCCCCTGCCCCGGTGTGGCGTTTTCAGCCGTGCACCGTGTTCAGCCATGCAAACTCAAGGCATTGTCAATGGTCGTGAGCAATCTTCACAGAAAATACAGAAAAAGTGAAATATCTCTAAAACCACACCACCTATTAACAAATCGCTTGGTACACATATAGAAAACATCTTTACCAAAAAGATTATATTACATTTATAGGGTTAGTGTTCTTGATTTCTATTAATTTTGAATAAAACTAATGTTTTGCACTGCGTGTACTGTCAAACTCAAGCCATTGTCAATGGTGGTGAGCAATCTTCATACAGAAAATCCAGGAAAAGTGAAAGGTTAGTGACTCGTGACCATTGACAATGCCTTGAGTTGGAGTCTATGAGCACGGCTGAACACGGCGCACGGCTGAAAACGCCACACCGGCACGGCACGGGGCTGCGGCCTGTCCGCCAGTGTGAAGTGCAGAGATTGTGATGTGGCCTTTGGTCGAGCCCGGCCTTCTCTGGCATCGGGCCCAGCCATTGCACACCACGTGGAACCTGAGACAAAGTGCCACCCGACCCACATCTGTCTGTCTGAATGAGGACAGGGTTTTACGTGGTGGTGTATAACAAAAATCACTACTTAAATCAACTTTTGGCTAAAGACTATTCAAGTTGGGGCATATAGTTTTAATCTGGTGGTACATTTCTTATTTTATACGCGTTGATCAAGCGGATTGAGTTGTCGTTGCAGACAATTGTTTTTTTCCCTCTCAGTCCACTGTTCTTAGCCCTATCCTAAAACAGGCTAGATAGTGCTAGGGTAGGCTTATATAGCGACTAGTACCAATTTTGTATGTCTTTGGTTTGACTCAGCCAGGGTTTGAACCCACAACCTCCAATACAGGAAACCAGACGGGATGGCCGAATGAGTTAGAGCATCCGTCTCCCATGCTGGTAGATCGTGGGTTCGAACCCTGGTCGAGTCAAACCAATGACTTTAAATTTGATACTTGTCACTTCCTACCCAGGTGCTCAGCATTATTAGGACAGGGCAAGGACTGGTGTGTTCAGTGTCAGGATAATGTGACTGAGTGGGATATCAGGTCATGGTGCCAGTGGCCTGGTTTCCCAGTGGGACAGCACTATAAAGTCACCATGAGCGTGCACTGCCACAAGTTGGTACCCGTCCTGATATGACCTTAGATGTTGCTAGGATGTAAAACAACAACAAACAAACAAACATCCAATAAAGGAAGAAAGCAATTTACTAGTGTTTCGGTCATCCCATGAGGTGTACTCATTCGGCCATATTTGATTATAATTAACGACTACATATGATTGTAGTTTTTAGATTGGGTTTGTCGAGAGGAACCACTGCCGAACATCTAGATTGCCATGGTAACCGCTTTTTTTCCCATATATAGGCCTTTCTTTGCACGAGCTGCTGCAGTGTTAGTCTAAAGTGCTGGTACATGCTGAACACTTCCGGATTGACTCACTCTGTGTATTGCGCTAGTGTGGTATTCAACCATTCTAAAATAGACTATTTCCACGGTGATCGGAATGGCAGAACTAATGTTTTGAATATAGCAGCTCACTATGTAGCATGGTCAGTGAAAAAAGTCTTATCGAGAAATTCCACCACCGGCATGGTTTCCGCCATAAAATAATTTGAGGGTACGCAAAATGGGAGGATGGGGGAAGGCTTTGTTGATTTTGGCTCCTTGAAGAATTTCTTTTTTTTAATGGTACAGTCGTGCCATCAGAAAATTTAAAGTTACAGAATGTTACCATTTTACCCTCTGGCAATAACCCTGACCAGTCCGCCCGCCCTCTGGTGGCAGTAATAATAACTAATGTTGTGGGTAGTACCTGTGTATTTGTTACCCTTCACCCATCAACCCAAGAAACAGACACCAATGGCCATTTGGAAGGTGGGGGGTGGGGGGTTGTGAACAGATTCAGCGTTGTCTGTTGTCTGGATAAATCTACTAGTTTACCACTTTCTGAATTAACTTCTCCGTTTTCCACACATGCACAGAAAAATTACCGGCAAAAATAACAAAATGACCCTGTAACTACTGGATTATCCACTTGTGAGGAGACTTAGTCGATGTCATTGATTTCTGTAATTAATCGCAGTTACTATGCCAAATAAGTCATGTGGATTAAAGCTGCATAGTCCGTCGAAAGCATAACATTTTACTGACCAAAATATTTTTCTTTTTTTCTTTCTTTTTTGGTACATTAATTGTTTAAGCAGGGGAAATTTCAGTCGCAGCCGACTGGTCTTCCTCATTCCACTGCTTCTTGCCCTATCCTAGTTATGCCGAGAGTCTGGCTAGGAAGTGACAAGTATCAATTTTTAAGTCATTGGTTTGACTCAACCAGGATTCGAACCCACGATCTACCAACATGGGAGACGGATGCTCTAACTCATTCGGCCATCCCATCTGGTCAATTTGATTATATTTCCAATGTAGACACTGGTGCACTCATTAAACACTCTACTGCATAAGTCAGTTTAATAGAACCTGTAACTGTTGACTCTATGGCCCATAGTATAGGATCATACATTTTCATGTGATTACCAACATCAATTTAGCATATTTTCAGTTCAAATATGTCCAAAGTTAACCCCTTAAATTAAAGGTTACTTCCAATTAAAGAAGATTATAATGATCAGTCTAATATAATTATCTAAATTGAATATGGCAGAAACTCAGAACCATGGGACTCTGCGACTTTAAGCCCCGGGTCGTAGGAAAGGTCTCAACCCTGCTAATCTTATATGTGGGTTCTTCTTTGCTGCTGGTCCTAAAAAGGGGCAATCGGGGGTAAAAACTTAAATACGTCATAGCTTATCCTAGTTAGGCTTGTTGTGTTCCACATATATCCTATTTTAAGGCACAATTAAAAGAAAAGCAGTTTGGACCCCAACTGCAAGTCAGGGTGGCTTTGAACACGACTAAGTGGAGAACGTTACACATGTTTCGGTGTGACACAAAAAGCCTCCTAGTGTCAGATTTAGAACAAGACCCTTATTATTTCCTAGTACGGTTTTGAACTGCACTCACTAGGAGTAACTAAGTGCAATTTTATGAGTGTTCGTCCACTTGAGAGTAGAACAGAGAACATATAAAATTGTGAAACTGAAACATGCGTTACATGGAAAGGAAAAGTTGTTCTTTCATGATGAAACAAGCACCACAGATGATGAAAAAGTATTTATGCTTATTAGTTTGTGATGCTGTGGACATATTTCAAAGTAATCTTGGAACACTTCCCTAACTTCTGATGTTCTTGGAATTGTAACACATGTTTCATGTAACATGTAACGCATGTTTCATGTGACACTCAATAATGACTTAGGTTAGACACTGCTAATAGCATGCACAAAATTATTTGTTCAGGGCATTATTTGTACACATTACATGTATGCAAATATTTATTTTGAGTGTTATAAGTTTTCTTATGTAGAAAAAGATATTGTGACGACTTAGAGGATGAAGACGACAACAGGTGAACACGTGTTTCTTCTTCATCAATGTGTGACACACCACAGTAATAGCATCATAGCACAACATCCTGTTTATGATTTGACACCATATCATCAGTAGGTGTGTAGATGCCCATGGTATATTTGAAAATCATGGCGAGAAGAGATTTGATCCATTTTTGGATTTTGTATCACAAAATAAATTTTAGCCGTTACGTGTGTTTCACCCATGACACAAAGTTTTTATTGCACTTTTAATGCATTTTACGAAATAATATTATAACTTTTGTGTTCAGAACTAGGCATCTATGATGCTATGCTATTTATAGCAGCAAGGTTTTTCCTGGCTTGCATGGTTGGATATTGTGAAAATTGAAGGTGAACGCGCGTTTCATGACGTGACACCTCATGAAACATGCGTTATGCTCACTTTCAAGCATCGTTGTTTTACACACAGACACTCAACAGTCCTAAAGTTAGTTTTCTGACATTTTTGCATGTTACAACTTTGCAAATAAACTAGCTATGTTTTAATATTTTGGTCTACAATGAAGTAGTTTCCAACACAACCAGTATAGTTTCACCATTCCCATTTTTAGCTGTCATATTTGCATGACAAATGAATCTACTTTTGCAATAAAAAATAAACCAAACATTGCTTCTTTGGGGTATAATGAAACGAATCTTCTTCATTTGGTATGAAAAGTAGAATTAATTTAGAAGAAAACAGTTACAATGTGAGAGACCAACCAATTAGGACCAGCACTGAAGAAGAACCCATATTGCATGCATAACCTTTGGTTAAGGGAACAGTGCTTTCAGACTAGATCCGATATCAATACTAATTCTCTGATTTTCACAGGGAGTAGTTAAATCAATACAGGAGCACCGTGGGCGGCCAACCAGATTGGATTCTCTTGTAATTGATATCTCTTTTTAATAATTTGATAGAATGATACAATAAAAGCTCTCTAACTGACCACCTCCGCAGATCGACCACTCCCTTATATCAATTGCTTTATTTGGGTCCCAAATGATCGCCTATACAATACCATAGTAATGATTTTTTTTAAATTCTCTTATCTGTTCACCTCCCTAAATGGACCATTTAAAGTCGGTCGGTCGATTTATAGAGGCTTTACTGTATATGCACTGTGCAATTGTTCTCACAGCCATGACCCAAAGAGGGTAACATGTCTTCAATTAGAACTAACACTTACGTAAGCTTGTTTCTTTTTCATTTCTTCATGCTTTTTTCCTCGGGTGGCAAGGCAATCTGTCATGTGAAAAAAATGAATAAATCTTTGTTTCACATGAAATTAATCGATGTATCTAGCTGAACGAAGGAAATGCACATGTGATGATATTATTTTAGCAGTAGGGTTACGCTTTTAAATTTAACTTTATTTATATTGTCATGACTAATTGCATACTCTGCTCTTCTCCAGGTGGTGCCACCAGTGTTGTCAGTGTCACGTGGTCCTCGCTCGTCGCCGCTCTCATCTGCAGCCTCATCGTGTCACCAAGAGCACTTCTATAGTCGCCATGGTAACACAGCATGCTACAGCTTCTGTAGCAATGACACCACAAACTTACATCAGTATTTCTCTGCGATAGAATCTGCGACAAGTCCTTTGGTCACACAAGTCTCCAGGGGTGTATAATTCCTCGAATATGATGATAACAAAGATGATTCCAGGGTAGGACAATAAGGACTGGCTGGTTGTCTGGGGTACCTAGTTTACTCGGGCGGGTGAAGTTCTCAGTGACCTGCCCGAATGGGCAAGTCATTATTTTTCTGATCAGCAGTAGCAGATTTCAGTTTCAATTGGCTGACTTGGGCTTGGACAAGTAGTTTTCCCACTTGGGCAATTAGAAAATTCAGTCACTTGCTGAATCGGGCAAGTGACTGAATTTTCTTTTTAAAAAGTTACTGTCCTACCCTGGATCCCCCTCTCCGGAGGTGGGGCACTGGGCAGTGGCCTATGTCTCCCCATCACTCGTTTATTTAAACCTGTTTGTTTTTAAAATTTAAAGTTGTATAGTCCGATGCTTTTCAGTTTCTGCTATTTCCTTTTAGGATAATTATATTAGGTTGGTCGTTATAATCTACCTTATTTTAGTTTGAAGTAACTTTGTTTATGAATGGCCAAATTTGGAGATATTAGAAGTGAAACATTTGTTAGAACTACACAACTATAGTATAAATGATTTCCACCACTGCTAATGCCCCTTGCCGGCACTGACAACTACTGTGTTGGGTAGCAACTCACTGTGCAGCATGTTCTGCGGAAAAAGTCTATTATGTTACCATTGGGGGGGGGGGGGGTGATAAGCAGAAACCAGCCTTGAAGCAGTTAATGCGAACTGACGCAGAAATGTCCTAGCAGACAGACCACAAACGGTTCAAAGTGACATAAACTGTATTGCTACTATTAAGTATCACAAATGGAAATTGCCTTCGTTTTTATCATTTTCTATTGCAAACACGGCATCTAATAAGGACTTGCGAAGAAAGACAGGAGAATAGAATATTTCCTTGAACTGCCTATATCACTAATTCGACAAGGTGTCAAGTCAACACATCTTCAGCCTAAGGCGTAAGGGAAGATTATTTTCTTTAAGTGATAGTTACTGGTGGTTGGCCGGAATGGTGATGAATTTGACCATGTGTGTGTGTGTGTGTGTGTGTGCGTAGGCGTAGGCGTGTGTGTGTGTGTAGGCGTGCGTGTGTGTGTGTGTAAAGTTGCATAATCCGATGAAAACAACATTTTCTAAACCAAAAATATCTGCCTAGATTTGATCTGACATATCCACTCTAGATACGGATGCACTTATTGAACATGTATTGATGAATAGACGGAATATTAACTCAATTTAATAGAACCTGTCATTGCTGCAAGTCGTGCAAGGCTATGATGTCCAGCATTTTGGTATGCATGCCAAATTTATGTAGAATATTTTTACTTCAAATATATCCAATATTTACCTTTTATAATCAAAGTTTCTCCAAACTAAAAGTAAAATAGATTATAACGATCAACGTAATATGTTAATTTTTTTTAATATAGCAGCCATTCAAAAGCATCGGATTATGTAACTATCTTTCCGTGCAGCTTTTAAATGCATAATAATATGTAATAAATCAAATGCGCGAGAAATTATCCATAACTATAAGGGACCATTCACATTTAAATGATTTATACATAAGACTTAATCAACTTGACCGTTGAAGCAAACTCTCGTGTATTTCTATTAATATAAATATGATCACCATATTATTGTCTTTCATTGACATCATAGTCATATTAATATACTTAGAAAGTAACTAATAATTGCTATTTTATAATTAGATACTATCTTGAGCTTAGCAGACAGGTATGTAGCTTTTGGTGCAGATGGAACTAAATGATCGATGTAGGTAGACACATGTAGATTCTTAATTTTGTTAGGTTGACATTCTTATGCCTCGCACCAACACAACATTGACATGATTATTCATTCCGTGAAGTATCGCGTGTCCACAACCAGCCTTCATTCTAAGGCGATGGGAATTGTTTTATATTTGTTAATATGTATTTGCTTTCTTTATTATGTTGAACCTTATGGCACAGAGAATAGTGTTGGTTGTTTTTCATCAGTTGTCAGTGATTGTTTTCTTTATTTACCTGAGCGCACAACAGTAATTAATGGTTGGTTGTATATAATATATACAATATGTATTATATTTATTATATATATAATATATATGATATATATAATATATATATATAAGTATCCCTAATAAAAAGATGCATGGTAGCATGTGCAAAGCGCAGCGGGAGAGGAGGTCATTGGGGGTAAGGTGGGTGGGTGGGTAAATCCAACTATCCCAACAGCCAGCTCTGTAGCGGTTCATTCCCTAGGTGGCAGCACCATAACTAGGTCCACTTCAGCCAGTATGAAATCCGAATATTGCTACCAGGCTTTGGCTTATTTATAGAGAATCAGTAGTCCGACAGTGGGTAGCATAGATACTAGTTTCTTTGTTGTGGTTTTATATTCTAAAATATCTTGAGTTCATATCAAGATAACATAGCTACCAATAGCATTACCTACTGGACTAAGTAACTATATGCCAAAACCATCTTGCAAGGCACAGTGAACGGGGGAAGAAAAGAAGGCATACAAAGGAAGAGGTGGGAGGACAACATCAGGGAATGGACAGGCTTCGAGTTCCGCAAGTCCTAGAGGGCAGAGGAGAAGAGGGAAAACTGGTTGCAAAGTCATCCATGGTGCCCCGATGGCCCTCACAGTTAAGGGATTGACGATGAACTAGAACAGGTCACCCTACCTGTATCACTACCAGCATTGTTACCCTGCTCCACATTCAAATCATAACCAATCTGTCAATCATAGTAAAATGACCTTAGGTATACAGGAATGGACTTTTCATCTGTTTTTGTTGTTGTTTAAAGTTGGAGAGTCCGATGGTTTAGAATTTCTGTATTTTTTATGAGATAAATATATTAGATCGATCACTAGTATCTACTTTACATTAGTTCAAAGTTACTTTTATTTTAAATGGTAAACTTTTGAGATATTTTGAGTGCAAACATGGAAAATTAGTTATGGAAAATTAGTTTTGGCAAGCTTGCCAAAACTCTGACACCATGGACTTCTGAAGTAACAGGTTCTGTTAAATTGACTCCATATTGCCTTCTACGTAGAAACAAATGCTTAATAAGTGCATCAGTATCTAAGTTAGATATGGCAATTCAAATCTAGATAATTGGTTTGGTTTTGAAAATTTGATATTTCATCGGACCATGCAGCTTTAAAAAAAATTAATATAAAACGAATTATTGATGAAGAGCAATAGTCAGGATTGCCAACCATTATGGTTTTGCTGTAAGGTGTACAATATTTTATGTCCCTGTCAACCGGGTGTGGGCCTCACATGTGGAAGGTCGGGAGTTTGGTTCCCGGTCGAGTCAAATCAATTACTTTAAAATTGATACTTGTCGCTTCCTAGCCAGGTGCTCAGCATTAATAGGATAGGGCAAGGACTGGTTAGCTCAGTGTCAGGATAATGTGACTGAGTGAGATATCATGTCATGGTGCTGGTGGCCTGGTCTCCCAAACAACATCATTAAAGGGACACTCTCTAGGCAGAACTGTAGTACTCAATGCTGCCACAGGTGGCCTCATTAGTGCCACATTGGCCACTAGGTGTTTTATAAAATCATCCCCCATCCCATGATGCAAGTGATTAAGTGACCTCATTCCAACAAGCTATTGCTGGGATAATAAGATCTGTGTTTATCCTGATTTCTATGGAGACAGCCTCCAGATTTCACTTATTTTTGCAGTGGCAACTTTCATACTTGCTAAATAACAGCAGGGGAGGGGGGGGGGGGGCAATCCCAAGGTGCTTTAGTGGGGTCACGTGATCGATTCAGCATATAATAAAGCATGTACAGTAGTAACGCTAAAGTATAATTAAGGGATGCCAACTGCAGGCTGCGTACTTGTGATCATAAGTTGTAAATAGATTACATTTATATTATAAGCACCACTGTTGCCTTATTATCGGTTAGATGATGTTATTTTTAGAACACATGTATGGAGGTTATTGTGTTTCGGTGTGTTTGCAACTACTTACTTAATAACACTATTAACATCAGTCTTAATTCAACAACGTGACATGTTTGTATAAATGTCTACAGTTATTAAATGCCACAGAATATGCATGGTCCGTGGCCATTTGGTCATATACGGATGTTTTATGACAGTGTGGGATATCCACATACACTCCGCTGTGAAGGTTCCTTTATCTGACTGGGCATGTGGTGATGTGGTGATGTAGTTACTTGAATGTCCGGATTAAGAGAGAGAAAAACACCTTGTAAAAACATGGAACTTTCAGTATTCCATTGTCAATTCTAGATTAGTCCATGAAAGACGGAAGAGGGAAACAATTGTTGACAGTTTGAATGTTTCGTTTCTACATTTTTTTCAACAGACATATTACTAAATGCGCTTTTTTCCCAACGGCATAACATAAGAAGGTTGGTTTTTTCCCCCTTGACATGTTCAAATATTTCCAAAGCAGATGCCATGACTGATCATATGCATGGTAAAAAGTAATGCTAAAATCATAACGTCGGTGATGGGATCCGTAGGCTCTGGTGGTCAGGTTTGTAAAATTTACAGATCGTTATTTTAAGCTGAAAATTGCGGGTCGACTGTGTTACTGCCATTATCACTATCAGTAGTCATGGCAGCCCGTGTGTAGATGCAATTCGAAATGCTGATAAAACAGAGAAACGGTTCAGTTGATATAAATTTACTAATCATTGCATGGTCTGAAATCAGGCCTGGGTGAGTGGAGTAGGGGTGAGTGGGCTCACAAAGTCTATCTCTGATCACCGTTATCTGATAGTGGATTGAGCTTTGGATTCCACATTTGTAAGGAATCTTTCACACATAGAGCAGAATCACACCTGGTAAGAAATAAATAGTTTATCTATGGTTACGAAGTTGATGTGTAATAATAGTAACAATATTAATGTGATGGTTGTCCCAGCGCAAGGAAGTTCTAATGTTTTTTATTCGTGTAGGCATTTTTCTATACAATAAATTGATGCTTTGGAGCTAAAATAAAATTGACCTTAAATGGATTAAACTATCCATTGTATTAGTTGCAATTTGCTTTAGTTTTTTTCTCTTTGTATTGAGCTCATATTCGATTATAGTTGGCTGTTGATATGAATTAATACAAATTGTAATTTTATGACACTATATATATATGATTTTGGGGTTACTCCCAGCTTATGGTAAATGGCACACATTCCATACAGCTTGTATGATATGCGCTTATAATGCAGCAAAGTATGGAATGTCTATGTCAAGTGTGTGTTGTGTGACAGAATTTGCGTGAATGTTACCGTCTCGGAATACTATGTTGAAGCAATGCTAATAATATTGAGTAATAAAAAAATGTGTAATACAAATATTCCGGTTGTTTGTTATTTAATGCAAATATGCCATTAAGATATTTGTCAGTACACTAATTTAATCTTGATATTAATCTAATATGTTGGGTAGGCATTAAGTGTGTTAACCACATTTCGGTTATTGACATGATTATGCTATCTGGGTTCAATCCTCAACGAAGTTCAAACAAAACTTTAAAAATTCATGGTTGCTGCTCCATTGTCTAGCGCTCTGCATTACCAGGAATAGTTGGCTCAACGCTAGATAAAAGATTCACCCAGTACTTCCAGTACAGGGGTGAACGACAAGGTAGTCTAAATACGGGCAAAAATAGCGTTAGTATGGAAAAAGAAGTAGAATGCCTGGCACCAGTGTCAAATGGTTACTTATATCAGCACAGAGTTGGTGAAATGGGAGAGAATGCAAAAAGACAAGATGGCGGCCAGAAAACACCGTCGATTTCACTTTTAAATTGCATTAAAGTATATGTTTTATTATATTTTCCAACTCAAAAGTAGCGGGAAAACATGAAGACATGTACAAAGAATAAATGTAGCTTCTTAGATTGTGAAATTAGGCTCTCATAACGACTCAATTGATTAGCTGATTTTTCGACCGTTTTTATATAAGGCTGGTCTTCACCCGTGTACTGCAAGTACCGGGTGAATCTTTTATCTAGCTCAACGCATGATAATATTACTGTTTGGGATGTGGTGTTGCCAGCATTTGAATCCCAGTGGGGCAGTGCTATAAAGCTGTCACGATTGTCTACTGTTGCAAGTGGAGACCCGCCTTAAGATTACCATTAGATCTTGCTAGGACACAAAGACTAAACCGCTCACTTATGTTATCTATAAAGCCAATAACACAACCAGGTCATATCAGATAAGTTATGATTGTTCTCTGTGGTGCGTCCTGTTTACACACACATATATAGACAGACAAGACACACGAGCGTGCACGCACCACTGGTGGATTACCTACCACACATGCCTAAAGCTAAGATTCCATATATGCGGTATGCGAATGCGGCAAAAAATGGAAAAGCATATAAATATACATGGGTGCTTCCATATGTCTGAATGCAAACGTGAATGCGAATGCGGCAAATAGATCGACCCATGGACCGATCAGTGCGAATGCGAATGCTGCTGCATTTGCCATAGAAAACAATAGTAACTTTGACTTTCCTTCACAAATTTGAGCAAAAAACTCCAAAAATGGGATGGGGATCTTTTTCTTTTTTTGTGTGGTTTGTTTAGCAACCCCCCAACACAAAAAGAAAACATCGACTATTGGAGGTCAGCATGGGTAGTAGCTATGACACATACCGCATTCGCATTTGCATGCCGCATACATGGAATCATAGCTTAAGTACACTCAATCAAGACATTTTTGTTGTATGCTTTAGGCCTGCTCAGCCTAATGGCTAATCCAACACTGGTGCGCGCAGTTTGCTTTCCGTTAATAATTATAGTTCAATGAAACTGCTCCCAAGCGCTTTTCATGTTATATAACATTGATAATTTCAGAGCACTGTACGCAGTTTTATGCAAATTTTATAGAGGGAGTGTTTCGATTAAGTGTTGGTTGGCAACCGAAGCAAGAAGACATTATGCAAAAATACCCGTACCCTTGGGAACTGTTTAAACAACCAAGCTCCAGTAGGTTGCTTTGGGTTGCCAGAGTAGGCCTAAAGCCGTGTTTACACGGGAGAGTTAAATCGCTTCATATAAATCGCCTTGCCTAGTTCGCCTCACATTAGCCGTGTAAACGCGACTCTGAGGCGGATTAGGGCTGATTCGCTTCATATGATTCACTTTATGTAAACCACCTTGGGCGTAATCGATTAATCAACTCGGGTCACCCGAGCCACTTTTTGGCGCATGCGCACATCCTACAGACTAGGGTTGAATAAACTAATACGCTTCTCCGTGCTCGGGGTGGAAAAAATGGTGGCTTAATCTAAATCCTAATTATTTGTTTTAATAACCAATATAAGTACAGCAAAATAGGATTTAAAGTATTTTAGGATCGTATAAGCTGACAATCTGGGTTATTTTAAAAAAAGCATTAAAACAACGAATAGGATTTGTAGTGGTAGCTGTTATCCTACAGGTACCAGCTCAGGTGTGACGTCATCGTTCCTAGCAAACCCCAGCCAAGAGGTGGGTTACTGGCATCGGGTCGTTTTTGTCGACTCCACTCGCTGTGTTCGATTTGAAATTCTGACGACTCGGGTGACCCGAGTCGCCCGGGTCGTGTTAATCGATTACGGCCCTTGTGAGGTGGTTTATATGAAGCGATTCAGCTGGTTCCTGGGCGGCGACTAAACAAATAGCAGTACTCGCCGGCTACATGCTCACTAAAGCTGCTGGTTCCCGGCGCCGACACACTATCAAACTCAGTCCGTGTAAACGAGCCACTACTTCGCTTCATATAAATCGCTTTGTCTAATTCGCTTCACAATTCCCCGTGTAAACACGGCTTAACTAACGTTATTCTTCGGAGAGATAATCAAATGCGACAAAAAGTTTTAGTTCCTAGGTCGTACATTGAAAAACTGCTGGCACTCGCCATTCAGATGGGTTGCTGACTGCATGTACTATTTGACTACTACACTTTAACTACGATTTTAAAAGACTTTACAGCAATAGCTACCGGTGTCGTATTGTCAGCGGCCTGTCATCGTCAGCGGCCTGTCGTCGCTTCTGCGCATGCGCGGATTTTCGGAAGTTGCCGCGAGCACTGCTATTTGTTTTGTTTACACTCGGCCATTCGACGCTGATCGAGCTGCTACGTTAATATCGCTTGGAATTTAAGGTTAATTTAATTAAATTTCATTATTTGAGTATGTAATTCTGTTAAATATGATCGCATTCAATAGATTTCGGCGTAATCGGTCCCTAACACTGCCGGGCACCAGCTGAGCTTGTAGCCGGCGATGCCACGGGTCTTTTGACCACGACGGGCCGCTGAGAATGACGGGCCGCTGAAAATACGACACCTGTCTCCTAAAATTCTAATCTTACCTGAGGTTTCATAAACCTTGGCTTTTTTTCCCCATTCATTGGCCGCATGTATAGTATAGTCAGAGAGCGTGTATATAAACAGATGAGAGGGACAACTCCCGCGAAAAACGGTAACACAGGCTACAGTGGCGTTCCTGGCGGTTAGTGTTGAACAAGCCTTGAGTTTGCCGGTACGCTCAGTGCAAAACATAGTTTTATTCAAAATTAATAGAAATCCAGAACCCTAACCTTATAAATTTAATATAATCTTTTTGGTAAACATGTTTTATACATGTGTACCAAGCGATTATTTTAATCATTATTTTTGTATCGCTGAGAGGGGGGGGGGGTTATTTTTGGGGATACCTCACTTGACTTGTTGTACATTTACAAAACACAACAGGTGGAGTGTGTTCTAGGATGCCCTCATGGTTTGTTATTAGAACACATATAACTTACTTCATATTTCATAGCAATCGTATATTTAAGTTAGTTTTTTTATCAAAACATCTTGGTTGAATACTTTTCCCCTAAGTTGTGTGTGGCCGGATGGGTGTGATACATCACATATAGGTCAAACTTAATATTCATGAGTCTATTTACTTCCGCCGCACTGGACCCGTTGTCGTTTACATCCACCCCCCGAATCACGCTCAAAGGGGCACAATAAGGAGGTGGCGCCACCAGACGGGACGGGATCAAACCAAGACAAAATCGAGGACTCGCTGATATAATATAACAATCACAGGTGGCGCTTACCAGCGACCACAACGGGATGTCAGTGGGTTACAATATCCCTATAATATGCAGTAAAACGAGACTTACAAAGTAAGTTGTGTGTTATTAAGATTCTTCCGAATCTTTTACGGACGCCGGAACCAGTGATCAGCTACGTGTGAAAAACAAGAGGGGGAGAGAAAGAAAAGAAGAAATAAAGAGCACCCACCTTTCTTCACCATGACAACTGATTTCTATGCAGTCAACATGAATCGATTACTAATACTACGATCACTGTGTTCCAATATGTATATATGTTCTATAATGATATATTTAATTAATTACAGAGTACCCTAACTAAAATGTAGCCTACGCTGTTAAACCAAACATTGGATAAACCAGACAGAATCTGAGTTAGATTTATTATATTTTTTATATACTGTAATGTTAAATAATTTGGTCAAATACATAGTTATATTTTATATAACTTCATATTGCTTACATTATTTTCTGTAGGCTAATTGCGTTGCTGTGTATCAATTATGTTCGACATGCAGTGTATGCATTTCCAATATTGTATATGTAGGCCCTATACAACAGTAAAGTTAAACCATTAGCATCAATTAACTCGGACAACTGGCTAAAACGGAACCCTTTCCGCAACCATTCCCACCTTCAATACTTCTTAATGAGGGTGCAATGTATTTTTGTATTAGATTGGTTGGTTGTTGGAGTTTTGCGTCCTGGCAACATCTAAGGTCATATCAGGACGGATTTATGTATTAGAGGCTGGTTGGCATACTTTATGCGGACCGCCACCCTCACCGAACGAACGTGAAAGAGCTTACTATGCATGTTCAGTGAGCGACACTCCCTGTCGACATAACAGATTAACACGGTCTGAATCACGTGGGGTAGATGCGGGAGGAGCAGTCTACCCGACATGCTTTACTTCTACTAAGACTACTAAGTTCTATACCAGACGGAATGGCCGAATAGAGTTGAACGTCTGTCTCCCGTTTTGGTAGATCGTGGGAAATCCCACCCAGGGGTTCGAACCCTGGTCGAGTAAAACCAACCACTTACACATTTATACATGTCGCTTCCTAGCTAGACATTCGGCATTATTA
Source organism: Branchipolynoe longqiensis (assembly GCA_030323885.1). Taxonomy (NCBI): domain Eukaryota; kingdom Metazoa; phylum Annelida; class Polychaeta; order Phyllodocida; family Polynoidae; genus Branchipolynoe; species Branchipolynoe longqiensis. The sequence continues at coordinate 54,260,905 of CM059197.1, forward strand.
GGATAGGGCAAGGACTGGTTGGCTCAGTGTCAGGATAATGTGACTGAGTGGGATACCAGGTCATGGTGCTGGCAACCTGGTCTCCCAGTGGGGCAGCAATATAAAGTCACCATACGTGTGAACTGTCAGAAATCGGTACCCGTGCTGGAATGACCTTAGATGTTGCCAGGACATAAAACTCCAACACCCAACTAAGTTCTAATCATGGAGGATTTCACGAAAGGTCCGTTCGGTTATGTGCAACGTAGTTGTGTTATGTACTATAATGAAAGTTAACACATGGATAATTCTGGGATTTGTTTATTTATTTAAATAATAGCTGTGTACTCTGTGCAAGATACGCCCTACGTGGGTATGCATTCCACAAAGCGTATGTCGTACGAGCTAAGACTAACAAGTCTAACTGACATATTTTGTGCTTCCACAGGTGTAGCAGGAAATCGCAAACCCTGTAAATTGCAAACCCCCACCTGTGATTTCCTAGGAAATCGCAAACCCCCATGCCATATATGGGCATGGGGGGTTTGCCACTTTGCGATTTCCTAGGAAATCACATATCCCCCCCCCCCCGGGAGATCGCAAACCCCCCATGTTAATGATGTTTGGGGTACTGGAACCCGACTATGAAAGCAGCTAATGTCTCAACCAAGCAGTTTCTGGCTGCTTTACAACACCATGGTGCCTTCGGACATCGTTTAGCTGTATTCACTTCAGCGTCATGTAGGATAATGATACAGATAGATGTTCTGGCTTTTCTTATTGATGTAGTCTAGAGCTGCGTTTACACGGGCGAGTTGAAACGCCCCAGCTGGAACCAGTTGCCTAGTTCGTTTTAAATGTGTCCGTGTAAACGCGGCACTGCGGCGTTTTAGGGCTTAACCGTTTCGGCTGGAACGTTCCGCGTATACCACCTAATCAGGTGGTCTACAGGAAACGTTTCAGCTGGTTCCCGGGCGGCGATAGTGTACAATAGCGGTGCTCGCCGGATACAGGCTCAGCTGTAACTTTACACTGGTGCCCAGCTGTGTTATGGACCGAATAGAACGAAATCTATTGAATGCGGTCATATGTAACAGAATTACATACTCAAATGATGAAATTTAATTAAATTAACCCTAAATTCCAAGTGATATTAACGTAGCAGCTACATCGGCGTCGAATCGACGAGTGTAAACAAAACAAATAGCAGTGCTCGCCGGCAACAGGGGGAGAATCCGCGCATGCTCAGAAGCCACGACACGTCTGAAATTACGATACCGTGTAAACGCGCCACGAGAACGTTTCAGGTAGAACGCTTTGTCTTGAATCGTTTTACTTTTGCCCGTGTAAACGCAGCTTAGTATCTTTGACCAAAAATTGACCTGTTCCCCTATCCTTCTTGTGCGCAGTGAATATGGCCCTTGCTGTAACAGGCATGAAATAAAAAATAATCCATCTTGTGAGGGATCCCCCTTATATGAAAATAAATGTGGCTTATTCATGCTTACATAAATACAATTTTTACAATAGACCAGTTTGTAATTCCAGCACCACGGTGCATTGTGTGATTTTTAAAACCAAAACAAACCTGCACAAAGCACATTTGCTTGCTTTAAGTATAAGCCGTGTTCACACGGGCAATGTAAATCGATTCGTAGAAAGCGACTTGTATAGTTCGCCTCACATTTCTCGTGTGAACGCACGTCTGATGCGGATTAGGGCTGATTCGACTCACGTGATGCGGATCGTGTAAACCACCTAAGCGAGGTAGTCTACGTGAATCGATTCCTGTGATGCGGATAATTTTGCCCGTGTGGACGCAACCAATTCGCCTCACCTGATTCGATTTGTGTGATACGCCTCACATTTTGTCCGTGTGAACACGGCTGTATGCTGCAAAATGAGTAAACAATATACCATATACTCTCCAGGTGGCGCCACTAGTTACGGAAGGTTCAATCAGAGAGCGTGTATATAAACAGATGAGAGGGACAACTCCCGCGAAAATATGTAACACAGGCTACAGTGGCGTTCCTGGCGGTTAGTGTTGAACAAGCCTTGAGTTTGCCGCTACGTGCAGTGAAAAACATTTGTTTTTATTCAAAATTAATAGAAATGCAGAAGCCTAACCTTATCAATTTAATATAATCCTTTTGGTAAACATGTTTTCTAAATGTGTTCCAAGCGGTTTGTGTCTAGGTTATGTGGTTTTAGAGATATTTCACTTTTTCTGTATGAAGATTGCTCACCGCCATTGACAATGCCTTGAGTTTGCCGTACGTGTAGTGCAAAACGTGTATTTTATTCAAAATTAATAGAAATACAGAACCCTAGCCATATGAATTTAATATAGTCTCATCGTTAAATATGTTTTCTATATGTGTTCCAAGCGGTTTGTGTCTAGGTCATGTGGATTTAGAGATATTTCACTTTTTCTGTAGGAAGATTGCACACGACCATTGACAATGCATTGAGTATGCCGGTACGCGCAGTGCAAAACGTCAGATTTATTCAAATTTAATAGAAGTCCAGAACCCTAACTGTATCAATTTAATATAATCTTGTTGGTAAACATGTTTTCTATGTGTATTCCAATCAGTTTGTTTCTAGGTGTTGTAGTTTTAGAGATATTTAACGTTTTCTATATGAAGATTGCTCACTGCCATTGACAATGCCTTGAGTTTGTCCATTTGTTCAACAACCACCACTTGGAGCACCACAGTCGGCATCTGTTACAGGGTCTAGTATGATAGTTGTCCCTCTCATCTGTTTATATACACGCTCTCTGGTTCAATGTCTGCTGATTACAAAATAATAATGCATATCAAATAGCGATATAGCGAATGGTAGACAGGAAGTCTGAACACTTATTTGTCTCACTTTTTGTTGTTGTCCATTAGTTGTCCCAAGAGGGGGAAATCCCAGTCACAGACGACTGTCTTCCCCACTCCACTGCTGGTCGATAGAAAGCCTGCCAAGAAATCATGTTGTTTTTTTTTGGTCCATTAGTTGTTTAAGCAGGGGAAATTTCATTCATAGACGACTGGTCTTCCTCATTCCACTGCTGGTCGATAGAAAGCCCGAGCCTACACTTTTACCGACCCAAGGGATTTTTAACCTCCCACACCACATAGACATGGTATGAGAGCAACCGGCCTTTGATGACGCTGTAAGTTATACACAGCGGTGGAAATCCAAATTGGCAGAGCTGGGGGCACAGGGAATCGAACCGCCGACTCTCAGATTAGGAGTCTGACCTAGAAAAAAAGTCAGACACTCTAACCACTCTGCCACAGAGAACCCCTGTCTATAGCTGTGTTTACATGGCCGAGTTAAAACGCCTCAAATAATGCGCCTTGCCTAGTTCGCCTTACATTCGCCGTGTAAATGCGACTCTGAGGCGGATTAGGGCTGAATCGATTCATATTATTCGCTTTATATAAACCGCCTCGCGAGGTAGTTTATATGAAGCGAACTAGCTTAAGCACCTCACACGCATGCGCAGTCGAGACCTTAGTTTGTTGACTTTCCGGTCGATCAAAAGTGCATATTATATCATTTGGTCTATGAACCGGCTAGAGGTGCACATTTTTTCATCATTTATTTTTAGGGTTTCACTACCCAGCAGAAGTTTTGACTGTTCCAAAACAATACGATTCAATCAATACATATCTAGGTCGAACCCACACTCTCTCGTGGTGACTTCGACGAACCCAAACTGGCGCTGGTTAGACTGGACTTGCTCATGCGCAGATATCGATTTCCGCCTTAAACCGCTCCGTGTGTAAATGCGCCAGTACTTCGCTTCATATAAATCGCTTTGTCTAATTCGCTTTACAATGACCGGAGTAAACACGGCTTATGTCTAAAGTAATAATGCACATTATTACCTGATGTTGACAAGATACGCGGTTTTTTTTTGGTTTTAATTAAGGAACGCAGAATGTGGGCATAAGCATATTCAGTGCTGAAAGGAGAGCGACAACAAGCCATGTTTGAACTTGTCTGAGCCTGTTTGAACTTGCAGGAAATTGATTTTCCTCTTCTCGTTTTCGTGAGAACTCAGTGTCAGCCAATCAGAGCTGTCCTTTTCATAAGCATATTCAGCGCTCTAAGAAGTGACTCAACCAGCCATGGCTGCGACCCAACCAGCCATGGCTGCGACCCAACCAGCCACGGTTGAACTCGTTTGAACTTGTTTCTGCTACAAAGGTATTCGGGGACAACGATTGGTTAATAATGTATTAAAACAAATGCTCGCTGCCATAGAATCTTTACTCAAAATTAAAAGAAATAAAGAACAATTTGGCATAAACATGGTGCACAAATGCAATATTATTACTTTATTATTACTTTATTCCACTGAAATGATGGTCGTATAACATATTGCAAATGGCGGCCCCCATAAGGGGCAGCCATTTGCAATCGAAAAGAACAGCTCTGATTGGTTAAAATTATGGAAAGATCACATTATTATTTTAGTAGTTTCTTGTTCAGACATATTTACACATATATATGTATCTTTTGCACAGATTAAAGTGCTTGAAGTATATTTTAAGTTTATCAACATCGACTTTTGTTTAAATCACACAATATCAGGACTTAAAGAATGGGAAACTCATCCTGCAAGCGTATGCTCAATATGACCCAGTGGTCAGCCGTTTTTGCTCCTTTCATCGCTGTGGACCCTTCTCGTTCTTTTTTATTGCAAATGGCGGCCCCCATAAGGGGCGGCCATCTGCAATCGAAAAGAACAGCTCTGATTGGCTCAAATTTTGGAAAGGTCCCATCCAATACATCCATTATTTTTTTAGTAGTTTCTTGTTCAGACATAGTTACACATACATATGTATCGTTTGCACAGATCAAAGTGCTTGAAGTATATTTTTAATTTATCTACATCGACTTCTGTTTAAATCACACAATATCAGGACTTAAAGAATGGGAAACTATTCCTGTAAGGGTATGCTCAATATGGGACAGTGGTCACCTTTTTTTCCTCCTTTCCTCGCTGTGGACCCTTCTCAATGTGGTGCTTACAAAGTAGTTCCGGTGTTGCGGTTTCCCAGGGACACCAGTTTGCCAGGGTCACATTGCTTCTGCGTCAAAATCGAACAGCATCGTCACTAACCTTATAAATTTAATATAATGTTTTTGGTAAAGATGTTTTCTATATGTGTACCAAACAATTTGTTTCTAGGTGGTATCGTTTTAGAGATATTTAACTTTTCCTGTATTTTCTGTATGAAGATTGCTCACGGCCATTGACAATGCCTTGAGTTGGACGGTACGCGCAGTGAAAAACATTAGTTTTATTTAAAATTAATAGAAATCAAGAACCCTAACCTTATCAATTTAATATAATCTTAATGGTAAAGATGTTTTCTATATGTGTACGAAGCGATTTGTTTCTAGGTGGTGTAATTTTAGAGATATTTGATTTTTTCTGTATGGAGATTTGCTCACGGCCGTTGACAATGCATTTGAATAGAAGTGTCCCTGGCAAACTGGTGTCCCTCGGAATCCGCAACACCGGTGTCTCCGATTGAATCTCCTCGGTGGTGACATCTCTGGGTAAAAGATGCCAGGGGACCAGGACAGATAGATTTATTTATTTATTTATTATTCAACTGTGTGTGCCATCTGTAGCAAATCTAAATACCTTGAATTAGTAGTTTATTTATATTAACATCTCAGCTTCTAACAGTAGGTCTAGAGGTCTCCATTATAGTTGTGTATTCCTTTTGATGACGTTCATGACAATACCGCATGTGCAACATGCTCCGTTCATAAGTTCAATAGACTACATTACATCACCCTTTTCTTTAAATAAAGATGTTACCTTCATCTGTTTTAAGTTTGTCATGTAGTCCTTGACGTAAGTCTCTTTACGTATTGTCATAAAGAAAGTGCATATTTTCTATAATCATTTGAAAAAAACTAATTACATATAGTACTGATCAAATTAGATAAATGATTTCTACTCTTGGGAAGAGCGGTTACTAGCACATCATTCCCTGGTGAGACTTTACCTCTCACTTCCCTGATCCTAACACAAAATCTTTTAAGTGCTTCGGTGAACTTCTGTTCCTGGAGGATCTTCTCACTTCTAAGCTGGTAGTACTGCTTGATTCACTGCTCTGTTCTTCAGTTGGAGTGTTCTTCAGCAATTCTTCCACTTTTTTATGATTGTTGTTGGTGCCACAATAATCAGGAATCTTTTTGATGTGTGATGAGTTGCGGGTCCTTCTTTCTTCATTGTGTTCAACCGTTATCATGCTTCCTTTCTTCCTTCATGTGAGCCTTCATCCTTGCGTCTTTTCTTACTGCAATCTCGATCTTCTTACTGATTGTGAACCTTGAGCTTTCTTCTTTTTTAAGACTGGTACTTCGGTTTGTAGTTTACGCTTGTTCAGGATCTCAGATGGTGACATTCCTGTTGTACTATGTGGAGTAGCTCTGTAATGTCTCAGAAATGTGAACAATTCCTGTTTCCAGTTCCCTTTATCAATCATTGCTGCTCGTATAGCTTTTCCTATTGTTCTCATGAAACGCTCAGCTTCGCCATTAGCTTGTGGCCATATAGGTGTAATTTTCTTGTGTTGGAAACCAAAAACTTCGCCCAAGCTGCAAATTCACAACCATTGAACGGGGGACCATTGTCTGACTTGACAATTTCGGGGATGCCTTGTCTTGCAAATATTGCATCCAGCTTCGGTATGGTTGCTTTTGCTGATGTTGAATACAAAACTTCCACTTCTGGATATCGACTGTAGTCATCTATTACCACTAGTAGATATTCCCCAGTTTTAAATAGTCCACAGAAATCAATTGATACTTCTCTCCATGGTTCCTTTGGAAGTTCTGTCATCTTCAGTGGTTATTCATTCTTCTTTCTGTTGTTGGCTTGACAGGGCAGACAATTGTCAATAGTTTTCTCAACTAGCCTGTCAATGCCAGGAAACCACATAGTTTCACGAAGCATCGCTTTAGTCTTCACAATGCCTTGGTGACTAGCATGAGCTATGTTCACAACGCAACCTTGTAGAATCTCAGGTATTATGATTCTCTCTCCCCAGAGAACAAGACCATCAGACACTAGTAGTTCATCATGTATTTTCTTGAATGATTCCTTTTCCTTTTCAATTAGATGCCACTTCTGTGTTGCAATGCAGGTCATTACCTTCTGTAGATTCTTATCTCGTACAGTCTCATTCTTGAGTTCTTCTAGTGTGATACTATTCTTCCCACAGTTTACATATTTGTGCACTGCATTCACTACAACATTTTGTGTTTGTAGATCCAACCAGGATTTCCTTGTAGTATCACTAGGCTGTTTTACATGACATGACATGTAATCAGCAGGATTTGTCTTCCCAGGGTGATAGACTCTATTCATTTTTTATGACTGTCTTCTTTGTGATTCCTTCCAGTGGTTTGTGGTCAGTTACCACGCTGAAACACAAACCTTCAAGGTAATGACTGAAATGCTCACAACCCCACACCACAGCCAATGCCTCACATTCTGTTTGACTATAGCGGGATTCTGTACCAGTCAGTGCTCGACTGCCATATTCAACAACGTGTATCTTTCCGTCTGTCCATTTTTGTGTTAGTATACCACCTAGACCAACTGGACTGGCATCAACAATCAGCTCAGTTTCCAACCTTGTGTCAAAATACCGTATCATTTTCCAATTCGCCATTGCTTCCTTGAGTAGTCTGAATACAGTTTGCTCATCTTTCCCCCATTTCCATTCAGCATCGTTGTGGGTGAGTCTTCTCAAGCCATCTATGATTGTGCTGTAAGTTGGGAAAAATGTGCCACGTATTGTGCCATCCCAAGAAGACTTCCTACCTCATCTGCACTCTCTTGTGGCAATGCATTTACCACTGCAGAGATCTTATCAGGACTTGGACTAATGCCTTCCTTCGAGAACACATGTCCATAGAATGTGATTTCTTCTTTGAAGAATTGACACTTCACTTTGTTTGCAGTCACATTCTGCTCTCGCAAACGCTTGAGTACCTTTCACAGTTTCTTTATGTTCTTCTCTTATTTATTATTATTATCCTCTTCTTTGATGCAGGCTTGTGATAGCCTATACAAAGCTCGTAGCTCTCAGCTCTAATGGTCTGCAGCCTCGAAATCGTACAGGAATGTTTCTCTGGCCCAGGCCCTGTCCAGCGCATTCTTGAATTGATTCATGGTAGCTGCTTCCACCGCTTCTTCCGGTAACTCATTCCACATGTTTATCACTCGCTGTGAAAAGAAGGCCCCTCTGAGTGAGCTGTTGTACCTTGGCTTGAAAAGCTTCTTGGAGTGACCTCTGGTATTGCTTCCCTGTATGCGTCTGAATAGCAAGGCCTCATCCACATTATACTCAGCATTCAGGAACTTCCATGTGTTGCTCATGTCCCCACGAAATCTTCTGCATGTGAGGCTTGGTAACTTGAGTCTCCTGAGTCTGTCTGGATAACTAAGGTCCTTCAGATGTAGCACTAGCTTAGTTAACCTTCTCTGAACGTCTTCAATGGATTTAATATCCTTCTTCAACGTTGGGTGCCATATAGTGACTCCATACTCTAGTATTGGCCGTACTTGGCTCTTGTACAATGTGATCAGCATCTTTTCGTCCAAGTATTTGAAGGTTCTGCGAATCATTCCCACAATCTTATTAGCTTTGGATACGGTTTGTTGTATGTGCTGGGAGAAACTTAGCCTATTGTCTACAAATACTCCTAAATCTTTCTCTACCTCACTCTCTTCGAGATTTAGTTGTATGGGAGAATATGATAATGTTGTCTGACATGTTCTTGACACCTGGTATGTCTCTTATCATGTCAGACACAGCAATCTGGAATAATTCTACAGCTGAATTGATTCCAAAACTCAGTCTTTTGTAGCGATAAAGACCTTCGTTCATTATGAATGTAGTTATGTAACAGCTTTCTGGATGAGTTCCAGTTGATGATAACCTTTGTTAAGAGCAATCTTGGAAAATATCTTGGACCCATTCATTTTGACTATTAAGTCTGCAATAGTATTCATAGGATGTCGTTCACGTTCAATCGCTGTGTTTATCGCTCGACTGTCTATACATACCCTTATTTGATCATTGGGTTTGTGAACAATCACAACAGGACTAACCCATGGTGTAGGTCCCGTCGCTTCTTCAATTATGTCCAATTCCTTGAGCCTTCTTATTTCTTCTTTGACCTTCTCTCGCAGGTGGAATTGAACTCGGCGTGTTTTCTGAGCAATTGGCTTCACTTCTTCATTTATGTTTAGCTTCACTTGTACCCCCTTCATCTTCCCAATGCCTTCAACCATGTCTCAAAGTTTGTCCTTGATCTTCATCTTCTCCTGTATACTGACTTCATTTACTACATCTCCTTTTATCACATATATATCAGTTACTGTTTCAAACTTTGTCTGTGGTGCCTTGATTTTGTCTTCAAATACTCCAAGTATCCGAAGTTCCATCCTTGATCCATAGCCACTCAGCTTCTTGGTTGGAGGCTTCAGTGCTGTCTTCTGAAGTTGTTGGAACGTATTCTCTCTGATAATATTCACCTCTGCTCCGGAATCGAGTAGGCGCTGTATGTCACAATCCCCGATGCGAACTGTTATATTTCTTACAGACCTTGTTTTATCACCAACTTGTGCGATCATAGGGACTGTTATGTAGTCATCATCTCCACTTCCTTGGTTTTGACGACGATTCTCTTGGCAATCAGCCTGATGTACCGGTACTTTCTTCTTAGTTTTAAAGCACATCTTTGCAAAATGATCATCTTTGTGACAGTCCTTAGACTTTTTACCCATTGCTGGACATTCCTTTTCATGTGGGTATTTACCACTACATCGAAAACAAGTTTTGCTGTCAGCATGTGTTTTCTTCTTTGCACCACCACTCTTCTGCTTGTTTGTCTTGCTCTGGTATCGACTTACTGCATTTACTGACTTATCTGATGCATCAACTTCTAGTTCCTTCATCTCTATTTCGGTTCTCTCAGCTGCTCTTGCAGTAGCAAGAAAGTCTTTTAGAGAAAGAGTGTCATGGAGTACTTTTTTTTCCACTCACTTGTCTTTGCAGTTTTTGACCATTTGTGATAATTTAATGAGATCAACCAATTGATTTTTGTCCAGAGTTTCCAAATTCAAGGGAGCGTTTTCTCACATAGTGAGATGTAGAAATTGTCGATTGACGCATTGGGCTCTTGTTGTAGTTGGTGTAGCATGTTCATGTCTAAACACTTAAATTTGACTGTATTGCTTTATCGGAATTATATATGTTAAGCAGCTGTCACACTTCGCCGGATTGAGCCATGGACAGAATTGTCTAGTCCGGTGGTGATAAGTATCAAAATGTATTAAAATGTGTCAAAATGTTGTGCTATTGTGTCAATGGCTGCTGGATGAACGGACATGAAACGGACATGAACGGATAGCCGACGGATGAAACAAACTCAAACCGAACAAGAACCCTAGACGTCAATCCAGCGGCATCCGTTTCTAATTTTGTGCATGTTCAAAACTTGTATGGACACAAACTGAACTTTGTTCGGTTTCTGTCTGTTAACCCCCAATCCAGTGAGGTGTGACAGGGCCTTAAGTATTAATTACGATTTTATTCATCTATCAACATATTAAGGGACATGTGTATGATCCGGAATACGTGAAGTAACAATAGCCTATATTGCACCGTGGGTGGGATTAGTAGATGTTATTAAATGGCTGGATAATGATTAAATAATATCATAGCACCACTCAGAGCATTTATGAATTTTGTATTCATATTTAATAGTTTCATATGCACATTAATATTCATATTTAAGTTTTGTATTCATATTTAATAGTTTCGTATTCATATTTAATAGTTGCGTATTGAATAGTTTCGTATTCATATTTAATAGTTTCGTATTCATATTTAGTAGTTACATATTCAAATTTAATAGTTTCATATTGACATTTAAGTTTTGTATTTCTATTTAATGGGTTTGTTGTCATATTTAATAGTTCCGTATTCTTATAGTTCTGTATTCATATTTCGTATTCATATTTAATAGTGTGTAAATATTAAATATATGCCACAATATCTTTGTTAAGCGTATCTCGTTTGTTCTGTTGCAGTTCATCGATCAACTTTATAAGGTTATGTCATCGACAAACACACATCACACTTATAAAATACAACAAAGGCAAAGACTATAAAAGGCTATCTTATCTTTTCATGGCATATTTGCGTTCACTAGTCTCATCACTCGTGATTATACGTGAAGTGGGTAGGTTGTAACTAGATGCCCACATATGGACTATGTTGATCAGGAGGTATATCAATATCCCAACTATTGACGGAGAACAGCTTCTATGAATAGAATACGACGAGCCATACACATGTTCTTGGATTTGGAACACAGCTATTCAGACATTGCTATTTATTTATATTTATATTTCTTGGAATTGACCGTTGAATTCGCTTAATTAGATCGTCCCTAATACATCGTTAACCCCCTTGTTTTACATTGTCTTTCATGGACACCATTTTCATCACGTGAGGAACCTTTCACAATTGGATATATCCCTTTAAGTTTGATTAAAAGCAAACTATACTTTTCCATAACAAAGTCACCTATTCTAAGAACAACAAAAGAGCGACTGACTTCCTCTTATTACTGAGTGAAGGTCCATTTCAGCATTTAAAGTGCACTGTGGTACCATTGTGTTTAATACGACCGTGGGAAAATATTAATCAATAACAATAATTAAAACAAACACATAATGCCTTATCTTAAAGCTCACAGTTAATATCTACTCAACATTTGCGGTAAGTCTACGTCTGGCTGGGTGTTGATCTAAGCTGATGAACCTGAGGCCACATTTAAAAATAAAAACTTGTTTAACGTCCACCCCTTAAAGCCCCGTTCACACGGCACAACTTTATGCCGATTTAGATGAAGCGAAATAGATGAAGCGAATTAGTGTCGTGTCCACACATGCAGTACTTTTAGCCGGAAATCAATATCTGCGCATGAGCAAGTCCATTCTAACCAGCGCCACTTTCGGTGACTGACAATATGAATAACGACGCCGATGTAGCTGCTATGTTAATATCGCTTGGAATTTAGGGTTAATTTAATTAAATTTCATTATTTGAGTATGTAATTCTGTTAAATATGATCGCATTCAATAGATTTCGGCCTAATCGGTCCCTAACACTGCAGGGCACCAGCAATAGTTACACCTGAGCCTGTATCCGGCGAGCACCGCTATTTTACACTATCACCGCCCGGGAACCAGCTATATCGCTTCATCTATACTACATCGCGAAGTGGTTTACTTGAAGCGAACTAGATGAATCGATTCAGCCCTAAATCGCTTTAGCGTAGCGTCTACACGGCGAATGTGAGGCGAACTAGGCAAATCGATTTAGATGAAGCGTTTTAACTCACCAGTGTGAACGGGGCTTTAATCTTTTTCCGGTCAGGCGGGAGGGTTTTATATATATTTTGTATCCTTCTTTGGCTACACAGCATATAACAAACACCATTTTCCGTTTATTTATAGGCACAACAAAAGATGTTTGAACTTTCTATTCAACAGAAAACAAATGGTGTCAATGTTAATATGCGCAGGCACAAGTGGTACATCTTTTGGCCAATAGGGCACTGTCGTCAGGATGAAGTTTCTCGTCATTGCTCAATCATTATAATAGGCAGTACAGTGTTGTTTTGAGTTTTAATATTTTATTTGAAGTTCTTTTTTAACTAAAAATATTTGGATGTCGGGGGCATTTCTGAGGTCGGGTGGGGACGCTAGACAAGAATATTTTTTGTATCTGACATAAGCGCAGCAGCCTCGTTTCAATGGCCTAGGCTTGTACAATGGGTTCATGGCAAGGAATGTATAATCATGTTAGCACCACATGTTACTAGGCTACATGGCAGTAGGCACCACTACATACATTTATGTATAAATATTTACATAACAAATCTATCAACAGGTTCATCACAAGTCTAGCCACCTTTCGATGGTTGCGTAGCAACGCGTGGGACAACAGTATTAAAACAACCCCAACCCCCCATATGCGTCGAAATGAATACACATATTGCATGCTGGATATGCTGCGATGCCAAAAGTCGAGCATCATATTCATAATGCAATATACATTTATTAGTATTAAGTCTATTCACACTATTCACACATGACCTAATTCGGCATCAGAACGAGTCTGAGTAAACATCGGTATTGGAAATGGCCATAAGACACTACTTTGTGCCGATGTGTATGAACTACTACATAAATTAAAGGAGTAAAATTTGAAGATATTAACTTTGAAACTATCATAATCATTTTTGCTTACCTTTTTTCTATTTATTGATCAATTTTCATGAAGATTGAGTGATGATCAGAGGCATTTCAGTAGGCAATGTCAACAAAGTCACTCACCTTGACTGCCAATCTTTTCTTAAATTCAAAATTGTATAACTTTCTTAATATAGATATATTTAAAAAATATATTTTAACCCTTTGAAAGCTTTTATTAATTTGTAATTACTAAGACGAGTTGTTTAACTGTGTTACACAGATAGCTATGCTGACAGTGCTACATTACATGATACCACCATAACTATGCAGACTTGAAGTTGACAGTCACATTGTCGTTAAAGAATGGGAAAAGCACCATGCAAGGGTCACCCAATCTTCGTAAAAATTGCCCAATAGATAGAAAACAGGTATGCAAAGATGAATATGGTAGTTTAAAAAATGAATACCCTCAAATTTGAGTGATTTCGAGAGGTATTGGTCGACGAAAAAGTATTCACATTACTTTTCATACAGAGGCGCCTCGCAGATGCTTACTTGGCCTCGGTCTGGTTTCAACATGGCCGCGGCGTGAATAGTGTGAATAGGGTCAGGTTTACCATCTTTAAACAAAATATACACACGATACACATTAAAAAGGTACTTCACCTCCAAATCGCACATACCGCAATCAGTTCACACTGACCTAGTTTAGAGCTGTATGGTCCGATGATTTTCAGTTTCTTCCATTATCTGACATTTATACATTAGATAGATTTAATATTTTACTTAGTTTGAAATAAATTTGATTTTAAATGGCTAATTTTGGAGATATTTGAAGTGAAAACAATTTAATTTTGGCAGGCACATACAAAAACGGACACCATAGACCTAAGAAATAACAGGCTCTCTTAAACTGGCTTAGGATCTCCTTCCGTGCAGCAGCAGATGTTTAATAAGTGCACTAGGATCTGGCTTTGTTATTTTTTCTTGAAGAAGATTTATACTGCCTATCATGGATAAGTCTGAATAGACTTGTTTTCACCATTAGACAGTTTGTCGATAGAATGCCCGAGCCTACACTTTTACTGACCCAAGGGATTTTTAACCTCCCACACCACATAGACATGGTATGAGAGCAACTGGCCTTTGATGACGCTGTAAGTTCTACACAGCGGTGGAAATCCAAATTGGCAGATGTGGGGGCACGGGGAATCAAACCACCGACCTTCAGATTAGGAGTCCGACCTAGAAAAAAGTCAGACACTCTAACCACTCCGCCACAGAGAATACCAGAGTATGCTTCCATCGAACTATACAGCTTTAATGCAGCATGGAGAACTACATGGTGGCCAATGTGTGGGTCCCATGAAACATGTCAATATAATAATAATAATAATAATAAAATTAGTCAACCAATATAAATCGTCATCAATAATTATGTGTACATTTCTACACTGCTATGAACACTGCAGGTGTACTTGGGTGTCAACTGGCAACAAGGTTATACTATATACAAATAATGCATTCTCTTTTCTTTCTAACTAAAATAACAACAAATCGTCTTTACTAAATACTACTGGCCAACAGCTCTGAAAATTAAACGAAATTCGAAGCACATCTTCCATCATGAGCTATCCTATATTCTCGGTGAATTTGCTTGCCAGAGTCTATATTTAATTTAGTAATATTTAGCCTTTTAGTGTAATTGTGACAGCCCTATTGGGGGTCAGTCAATGTCTCTCTGGGCTATAGTTTCAGTGTCAGGTCTTGAGTCTTGTCGATCGATGGCTTATGATTTTAATTATAACCCCAACCTTCCACCCGAATATACACACACCTTCACACATGACAGTTCTACTACTGGGATCACTAGAAAACCTGAACATAGCCCCTTATGGACATTTTATGTGTTTCAGTGTACATCAAAATATCACATCATTAATTGTTTTAAAGCCACCCAATTACCCCCTTCCTTTGACAGCTTCAACAATATGCACATATATGGATGGCTCCATGGCAGGCTTCTAAGATTAGATCTCCCATTACTGATTCTGGAATCAGTTCCAACAGGGAATGTTACAATATCACAACAAAATGCTTAAGCGCATCAACAGAGTCCAGAAGTACCGCTGGCTCTCTTACATCACCGTACATCTGCAAGGCAAAAGTAGCTGATTTACGGGACTTGATTCGTGTAGAATCAATATCTGGCTTTTTCTTTTCTTTTTTTAAATAAAAAAAAGTAGTTCCTATTCCAACTGCAATATTAGAACTACTCAAATGGACCACACACAGTTATGTATCATCACCACAATTCTCACTGAAAGACAATGCATGAAGTTTTATCATATACCCAGATAGTCAGTATACTAAAGCTGTATTCACACGGGCAAAATCTAAAGCGATCTACAGAAGGCGATTTATATTAAGCGATCTATGTGCGCATTCACACGGGCTGAGTTTCAAAGTGTGTCACATTCACACGGGCAGTGCTTTGAATCGGTTTAAGGCGGAAGTGGATATCTGCGCATGAGCAAGTCCAGGCTAACCAGCGCCAGTTTGGGTTCGTTAACGTCGGTCGAGAGAGTGTGGGTTCGACCTAGATATGTATGGACTGAATCGTATTGGTTTGGAACAGTCAAAACTTCTGCTGGGCAGTGAAACCATAAAAATAAATGATGAAAAAAATATATGTGCACCTCTAGCAGGTTCATAAAGCAAATTTACCGGAAAGTCAACACACTCAGGTCTCGACTGTCACGTTTCCCTCGACTGCGCATGCATGTGATGTCATAAATAAAATGTTTCAGCGTAGATCGGTTCCTGTAGACCACCTTGGTAAGTGTTTTACATTAAACGATTTATATGAATCGATTCAGCCCTAAAACGCCTCAGCCGTGCATTCACAGGGCAAATCTGAGTCGAACTACGCAAGTAGTTTTGCGTGAGGTGTTTTAACTCGCCCGTGTGAATACAGCTTATGAAACACATTAACACCATTGCCCCCCCCCCCTCCACACACACACACACGCGCGTGGTAACCAATAATAGAGAAGAAGCATCACACCGAGGAGTGATCACCTTATGTTGTGTCACATGACAATGTGATACACGAAAATGATAACTTAGTTATCCAAAAGATTGTTAGTTTAAAAAGAAACCAGTTCACACACGCAGTGAATATTTGTACTTGAAGAATTAATCAAATCAATTAATTTACTGTTATTATATTACTGTTATTCTACCTTGTCAGTAAAGCGGCATAGGACGGTTTAATTAGTTTCCTACCATTTCCCTTTTAGATAAATATATTAGGTTTGATCATAATAATCTACTTTGCTTTAGTTTGAAATAACTTTCATTTTAAATGAATAATTTTGGAGATACTTGAAGTGGAAACAAACCAAATTAAATTTAGCCTGCATGTCGAAATGCTAGGCACCATAGGCTTCAGCAGTGACAGTTTCTATTCAATTAACTTAATATCCCTTTTATGCAATAAATTCCAACAAGTGCACCAATATGATCAATGTAGGATCAAATGTAGTTACATATTTTGGCTTCGAAGATGGTATACTTTCATTGGACTATGCAGTTTTGTATATATCAGCATACTTTATAGGCTACCTTTTTTCAAGGTTTTTAAACATTTAGCTGAATATAACCATAACATTCCATTATAGTAAGCCACCGTTTTCTAATGTTTCCGTAAAGATGAGCAACCGTTTCCCCGAGATCTTTTAACCAATCTATTCCGTGAATATAACAAAAATGGCATCGCTTACTTTGTACTAAAAACAAATGCATGTTATTATGATATATGAAGTGAACAAACCATAACCTTGATACCATTCATAACTTTCCAAAATCTTATTAAAAAAATAATTCGTTTACAAGTATACTCAAAGGCCTGGGAATTTTCCAAATTTGCCAGCTTTCCCAGAACCGCATGTAAAGTCTGCCTCTATGTATGTACAATGAAGGAAAGTACCTCCATTCTTGTGTACACTGCTTGACTACCGGTATAGCCCTTTCAGGTATAAAATATATATATATAATACATATAATATATATAGATAAACATATATATAAACATATCAGGGGCATAGCTAGGTGTATGCGCGTACGCCAAAACGTCCACATCGTTTTGTCAACAAAAAAATTAAATTAAAAAATAATAAAGAGAGAGAGAGAGAGAGAGGAGGCATGTAGTAGTCCGGAGTGCCGAAAACTCAAGTCTAAAATGTATAAAATCCACCAGCTTAAGCTTAAGCGGCCCCCTAAACCCCCTGCCGAAATTAGGAGTACACATCGTTAAAGGTCTAGCTACGCCCCTCTATATATAGATATACATATAAATATACATATAAATATACAAGTAAATATATATAAATATATAGCCACCATATATAAGAAATATAAATGTATACATCATATGTAATTTATATAAATAAATTATATATATAATTTATATATATATATATATAATTTATATATATAATTTGTATATAGTTTGCATATATAGTTGATATAATCTGGTGATGGATTTTTGTGTAACTACTAAACGAGTACAGGTGGACGCTTTCGAGATTATAACTAGTGTACAAATATAGACATTTTTCTAGTTGATTATCAGCAGTGTGATGCCTATACACCCCTGGAAGGCTATTTCTCTGTATACAATATATATACATCCATCTTACTAGACACAAGATAAATCTTTAAACTAGTCAGCTCACAGTTATCAGATTTCAACTGTGACGTTCCCTTACATAATTGCCTTGAAGTAAACATTTCCAGGTGCGACTTCTATTAAAGATTGGATTGTCTCCTCTCTGACGAGCTCCCATCGTATGGCCAGGTGTTTACCACCAACATGAGTGTGTCATTTCCCTCATAAACATCCCCCCCCCCCTCCCAAGTCAAAAACGTCAGCAATTCATATCCACCCATCCTCATGTCTTTTTTAAAATTTTTTTTTTTTTTTGGTCCATTAGTTGTTTAAGCAGGGGAAATTTCAGTCATAGACGACTGGTCTTCCTCATTCCACTGCTGGTCGAGAGAAAGCCCGAGCCTATACTTTTACCGACCCAAGGGATCTTTAACCTCCCACACCACATAGACATGGTATGAGAACAACCGGCCTTTGATGATGCTGCAAGTTATACACAGCGGTGGAAATCCAAATTGGCAGAGCTGGGGGCACAGGGAATCGAACCACTGACCCTCAGATTAGGAGTCTGACCTAGAAAAAAGTCAGACACTCTGACCACTCCGCCACAGAGAACGTCATTATGATTCTCTGGGAAACTGAAGATATTGAATTTGAATCCCATAAAATATGTTTAGCCGGGGGGTGGGGGGTGAAAGGTAGCCTAGGCACATACCAATAATTTGTTGCACATAATCTTATCTTGATTTACAATTGGTTTCACTAAAAATAAAAAACTATATCAAATGTGGTCATTTAAATACAAGCACGATATCCATCATTTATATTCAATTCGATGTTAAGCATTGTGAGCTCATTGAATATAAATTTAAATATTGTACAAATAACATCAGCCTCAACAGAGCAGAGCTCGCTATAATCTTTCAATTGCGCAGTTCCCACTGATAAGCTTGTCAACATCCGGCCCCGAAAATCCCACCAAGTTCCTCACTGGCGGTGGCTTCCTTGAAGTAGTAGCCTAGATATGGGTTACTGGTCCACAGTACGTCGTTTTGGTCAGGCACTAGTGATTTTTCGGGACATATTTGTAAATATCTACCCATCTTATCCATGATAAATGCTCTCACCACTGATACATTATGAGCACCAGAAAACAGCTTTTAAACAACATGTTTTCCCCTTTTACATTCATTAATTAAAGCTGCATAGTCCGATGAAATATCAAATTTTCAAAACCAAACCAATTATCTAGATTTGATTTTACATAGATAACTTAGATACTGATGCACTTATTAAGCATTTGTTTCTGCGTAGAAGGCAATACTGAGTCAATTTAACAGAACCTATTCCTGCAGAAGTCTATGGTGTCAAAATTAATTTTCCATGTTTGCACTCAAAATATCACAAAAGATTACCATTTAAAATATAAGTAACTTTGAACTAATGTAAAGTAGACACTAGTGATCGATCTAATATATTTATCTCAGAAAGAAATACAGAAATTCAAAACCATCGGACTATGCAACTTTAAGCATGGGAAATTTCGATTGCGTACAATTGGTTGAACTCATTCCAACGTTCCTTGTCCAATTAAAGCCAAGTGCCAGGCTATGTAGCGACAAATACCAGCTTTGTAAATCTTTAGTTGAACTCGGCTGGAGATTGAACCCTGGACCTACTGAATAGGAGGCTAAAGTTAAAATTCCATATATGCGGTATGCACCATGCCATTCGCAATCACATTCGCACCGATTGGTACATGGAGCGATCCACTTTGTCATCCACGCATTCGCATTCACAACCGGACATATGGAAGCACCACCGTGTGCTTACATGCTTTTCCATTTTGTTGTCGCATTCACATACCGCATACCGTGTACATGGAATCTTAGCTTAACGCTCTACCCCTTAGGCCATCCCATGCAATAGCTTGCAGATGTCCTATCCAAATGGCGCCAGACTACATCACAAAGCCGTTTTAGTCAATCAACTCCTATGTTCATGGCCTGGCCATCTCCGTGGGTGGCTCCTCCTATCGGGGGGTGGGGGGGGGGGGGGGTCACTGGTCACGTGACTACACCCAGGCGTCGCTGGACAGCATGTCCTGCGCGTCATCGCCGGGCGCGTCCCTGTTGCCCGTGGTAACCGCCATGAGCGCGTTGAAGTGAGAGTTCGGATTGGCCCGCAAGGCTTCCGGTGTGTCAAATTCTATGATCTACAATATAAAAAAGAAATAAAACTATTGTAGTAGTCTGCACTGACCTCTCAGGCAAGGAGCCGCATAGACAGGTAGGTGTGGGTAGATTGGTGACATCAGAGAGCCTAGATGGTGTAATTGTTAGCATACTGACCCGGAATGCAAGAGACGTGGGTTCGATTCCCGCTCTAGGCGCAATATTTCCCATTGTCATCACTCCCAATGATGGTTTTAAGCTTCTGTCATTTTCTGAGATAAATATATTAGGTTGATCGTTATAATCTATCTCACCTTAGTTTGAAGCATCTTTAAGTTTAAATGGCTAACTTTGGGGAAGTTGAAAGATGCAAAAATAATTTTGGCAAGCATGCCAAAGCTCTGACACCATAGGCTTCAGCAGTAACAGATTATAATAAATTGACTTAGCATTCCCTTTTATGTGGTAAGAAATGGTAAATCAGTGCATCAGTATCTTAAGTTAGATATATATAGGATCAAATATAGATAATTGTTTTGGTTTTGAAAATGTAATGCTTTTATTGGACTATGTAGCTTTAAAGAAATAAATTTAAAATGCTTAAAGCTGCATAGTCTGATGAAATATCAAATTTTCAAAACATAACCAATTATCTAGATTTGATTTTACATACCTAACATAGATACTGATGCACTTATTAAGCATTTGTTTCTGCGTAGAAGGCAATACTGAGACAATTTAACAGAACCTGTTACTGCAAAATTCTATGGTGTCAGAGTTTTGGCAAGCTTGCCAAGACTAATTTTCCATGTTTGCACTCAAAATATCTCAAAAGTTTACCATTTAAAATAAAAGTAACTTTGAACTAATTTAAAGTAGATACTAGTGATTGATCTAATATATTTATCTCAGAAAAAATACAGAAATTGAAAACCATCGGACTATGCAACTTTAAAATCAGAGTTAGCCACCTGCATTTCTGCAACCAGCTAGCAGGACACCACCTGGATTAATGCATCTCCACCATCTGGACGTCGCCTGTGTTTATGATAGCGGCAACATGTCTATGTTGCCAATATTTCCATAATGAAAAATCAATGCTTAAAGTTGCATAGTCTGATGAAAGCATCACAATTTAAAAACTAAAACATTTATCTAGATTTGATCCAACATAGATAGTGGTGTACTTAGAATTTCCTTCTACTTAGTACCAAATCTGTTCTACGTCAATGTTATTAAACCTGTTAGTGATGAAGGCAATGGTATTAATATTTTAACATGCAAGCCAACATTAATTTGGCATGGTTTCACTTCAAATATCTCTAAAAAAATTAACCATTTATTTAAACAAAGTTTCTTCAGACTAAAGTAAGGTAGATTATAGCCGTGTTCACACCTGGGCGTTAAGTCACCTCATCTAGTGCGCCTCATCTAAGTCGGCTCACATTGGCAGTGTGAACCCGACACTGAGGCGGATTAGGGCTGAGTCACCTCAACTAGTTCGCCTCAAGTAGACCGCCTCGCGAGGTGGTTTGTATGAAGCGAACTAGCTTAAGTCGGCCCAACTTCCTTGTGTGGATGGTAGCGGTTTACTTTGAGGCGGCTTAAGCACGTCACACGCATGCGCAGTCGAGACCTGAGTTTGTTTATTTTCCGGTCGATCAAAAGCGCATATTAAATAATTTGGTCTATGAACCTGTTAGAGGTGCACAGATATTTTGTTCATGATTTATTTTAAGGTTTTCACTGTCCAGCAGAAGTTTTGACCATTCCAAACCAATGCGATTCAGTCCATACATATCTAGGTCGAACCCACACTCTCTCGTGGTGACGTCGACTAACCGAAACTGGCACTGGTTAGTATGGACTTGCTCATGCGCAGATATCGATTTCCTGCTTAAACCGCCCCAAGTACTGGATGTGTGGACACGACACACTTTCACGCCTAGTTCGCCTCATCTAGTTCGCCTTATCTAGTTCGGCCTAAAGTTGTGGGTGTGAACACGGCTTAAGACGATCAACATATCTTTATAACAATAGCCGAAAGCTCAAAAGCATCCCACTATGCAACTTTAATATCATGCCAGTGCTTACATAAGTATATTGCACTTTATCAGCATCATTGACAGGATTGGGTGCAGAAAAAAAAACTTAACACTTTTTTAAAGGTTATTGTGCGGACACACAGTATCCCACTGAGTCGTGTTTTGGCAGCCAGAAAAAACCGGAATTACGGTTAAAACCGGAGAAATCCCATGCGTGCATTGAACATCGGCATATCAATTATTATTGGCACACACATAAAGTATATTACCACTGTTAGCGGCCGAATCAGGGTCCGTTGAACAGAAATTCTTACTTTAATTTAATTTAATGGATGCCTCTTTAATGGGGATCAGGCGGAGAAATTAATGTCTACCATCTATTTTTATGTTGTGTCTATGAATGTAAAAGTATTTTAATAATATTGAGATCAAGAAGAAGGGGGAAAAGAAGGTGGAGAAGAAGGCGAAGAAGGAAAAGGAGGAGAAAAGATGGAAGAGGAGAAGTGGTAGAAAAAGAGGCAAAGAAGAAGAAAACGAAGAAGAATGACATGAGAAGAAAAATTATAGGAAACGAAGGAAGAGAAGGAGGAAGAAAAGAAGTGGAAGAAGAAGGCAAAGAAAAAGCCAAATGAGCAGAGGGAGAAGTGGGAGAAAGAAGGAAGAGAAGATGAAGAGGTGAAGAAGAAGAAGAAGAAGAAGAATAGGAGGAGAAGAAGAAGAATAGAAGAAAGAAGAGGAGAAGAAGGAGGAGACGAATAAATGGGAGGAGGAGAAGAAGACGAAGAAGGGCGACGAGGATGAGGAGGGGAGGGTAGGTGAAGCCGGAGAGGACAACAAGAAGCGCGTTGCACTGACCTGACCCTTCTCCATGACGAGGACGCGGTCTGACGTCAGCACGGTGCTGAGGCGGTGCGCGATGATGAGCAGGGTGCAGGAGGTGAACGCCTGCTTCACGGCCGACTGCACCAGCTGGTCCGTCTCACAGTCCATGGAGGCAGTCGCCTCGTCCAGCACGAGGATCTGCACATTAGTCCATCCGTTTCAAACACTGTGGGAAGCTGAGTCTGGCTATAGATCTAGACAGTTTTAAATATAGATTTGTCTAGATCTAATTACAGATAGATGGTGCAAGACCTGCTGATGATCTGTGTGTACATAAAGTGGTAGATAAAAGATTCACATCTTAATCTATTAATAGTTATTTAATTTGGTATTCAAACTTTCAAACTGTAGTTGAAATGTGTTGCAACAAACTTGCAAATTCCATGGCTGCACTGACTGCTTCAACATGAATAATGTGCTTCGCGCAGGTTTGTTTTGCTTTGGCGCATCCTACAATGCACCGCTGCAATTACGGTTCGTCGGTTGGTTGTTGAAATGTTATGTCCTGGCGACATCTAAGGTCATATCAGGGCAGGTACCGACTTGTGACAGTGCACACTCATGGTGACATTATAGTGCTGCCCCACTGGAAAATCAGGCCTTCAGCACCATGACCTGATATCCCACTCAGTCACATTATCCTGACACTGAGCCAGCCAGTCCTTGCCCATCCTAATAATGCTGAGCATCTGGCTAGGAAGCGACAAGTGTCAATCTTTAAGTCATTGGTTTGACGTGACCAGGGACCCACGATCTACTAAAATGGGAAACGGATGCTCAACTCATTCGGCCACAGCTTCCTGTGCTGGAATTATGAACTCGTCTATTAGAACTCACCCGCGAGTGTCGGAGCAGAACGCGGGCCATACAGAGCAACTGTCGTTCTCCAGCTGAGAAGTTGTCCCCGGCCTCCAGGACGGGTGCGTCCAGCTGCCCCTCCAGGGTCAGCACCTGCTCGTGCAGTTAGAGGGAAGATTGGTTGGTTGCTTGTTGGAGTTTTACGTCCTGACAACACTTAAGGTCATATCAGGACAGGTACCGAGTTGTGATAGTATGCATACATAGTGGCTTTATAGTGCTGCCCCACTGGGCAATCAGGGTGCCAGCATCATGACCTGATATCCCACTCAGTCACATTATCCTGACAATGAGCTAACCAGTCCTTGCCCTATCCTATTAATGCAGAGTGCCTAGCTAGAAAGCAAGAAGTATCAATTTTATAAGTCATTGGTTTTATTAGACCAGGAACCGAACTCCCGGTCTCCTGCACACGAGGTCTGCGCTTTACCGAATCGGCCACCACGCCCCGTTTAGAGGGAAGACCTCTCATAAAGTTAGTCTTAATGATGCATACATAGTCTGATGAAAATATCAAATTTTCAAAACTGAAACAATTATCCATATTTGATTCTACATCTAACTTAGATACTGGTGCACTTTATATATACATACATTTGTCGCCACATAGATGGGAATACTGAGGCAATTTAATAGAACCTGTTACTGCAGAAGTTGCGGAGATCTTTCATCACTGGTAAATAATTAACTACCCCAAGTCTAGAATTGTGTAATCTGGGGCAATGTAACGACTGTAGAACTAAACCAAGTGTTATGGTACTTACCAAATCCTTGACGTAGCACTTGTCTAAAGCTCTCCACAGTTCCTCGTCTATGCTGTGGTAGCTGGGGTCAAGGTTGGACCTATGAGAACCGAGTAAACATACATTGAATGACTTTGTGTTGAAAAATGGATGCAGTCTACAAAGTAAACTATGTCCTTTGACCATCTCCTCATAACAATTAACATAAGACTTCGTGACCACTGCCTGACAGCATGGGGAGAGAGTGTTTGGCTGTTTGTTTGTTGTTATTTTACGTCCTAGCAACATCTAAGGTCATATCAGGACGGGTACCAACTTGTGACAGTGCGCACTGATGGCGGGACTAATTTGATTTCCAATCCGATCACTCTCTGTGAACATCTGACTTAACGAGAACCTTGAGTATATTCCGAATGACCAATCAGATTACATGTTATAAAACCCCTAGGAGTAATGAATTCATTGCTCAATTATCTGGATTTAATCTAGTTGATCTAATTCTTATGGAAACCATGGTTTGAACAATAAGTATTTACTATGAGGCTCATTATTTCTATAGCCCCGTATTGTGTATACAGGGATGCTAAACAGATGGGTTTTTTTTAAGTGACGGAAGGCTAGATTATGGACATGTGAATTTGCAATCGAATATAATAAATATATTGTTCAAATACTTTATGTATCATAGCCCCGCTACATCGGCGTGACGAATTTATGAAATCATGTAGATTAATGCTCCGTTTAGAGGGAAAATATCAAATTGTCAAAACCAAAACAATAGACTACATCATGGTTCCAGCGGCGCGGTGCATTGTGGGATGGATCAGAGCAAAACAACCCCCCCCAAAGCACATGGCACATGCTAATACACTGGGTGCAGCTATGAAATGTGTTAGTTTCAGCTCATCTCAGCTCTTGTTTGAAACATAGAATACTAACTAAAAAAATATATATAATAAAGTAAGATATTAATCTTTTATCCAGCATTGCATTTACGTCAATATAATCAGCACATCTTATGCCATGTGCATTTAGATTTAGAAAGATCTAGGCACTCAGACTAGTGTTAGAGCCATAGCTAGAGTACTCAATGCATTGTCAATGGCAGTGAGCAATCTCCATACAGAAAAAGTAAAATATTGATAAAACCACACCACCTAGAGACAAACCGCTTGGAACACACATAGAAAACATGTTTAACAAAAAGATTATATTAAATTTATAAGGTTAGGGTTTTGGATTTCTATTAATTTTGAATAAAACTGACATTTTTCAATGCGCGTATAGGCAAAGTCAATGGCCGTACGCATTGGCTTTGCTCCCGCGGCCGTTTTCGGCGCATGCGCAGTCGGAACCGTGATGTAGTCTATTATCCATATTTGATTCTACATATCTAACTTAGATACTGGTGTACCTATTAAGCACTTGTGACCACATTGAACACTTTAAAATTTATGTTGACAAATTTATATTTTGCAATGTCCCCAGTTCAGAGCATCCAGTGGCCGCCTGTCCTGATATGACGTTAGATGTTGCCAGGACGTAAAACTCCAACAACCAATCCAGTGACCGCCATCTGTTTTTTTTTCCATTCTCTCCAATTCATCTACTCTATTCCGATGCGCGAAAAGGAAGAAGGAAGGCGGGGGTGGAAATAAGGCGTTTTTATTTACGCCTCACATACAGAGCATACAGAGCATACAGAGTAAGGGAGCACAATAAGAGTAAATAAGGAATAAGCTGAGGAAGGTAAGGAAGCTCATGAGGAGCGGAGTAATGAATAAAAGCAATACAGGAGGAGCAGTGAAGAAATGTACATGATAAATAAAGTAATAAAGTTCAGGCAGAGTAAAAACGTCTGTAGGTGTTCTCTGAGGGGGTGCCGAGGAGCCCTCCACCGCTGGAAGAGAAGAGTGTATGAAGAGTGTAGGGTGGTTGGGTGGTAGAAAAAGGGCAGAGACCTGGGAGACGGCAGGAGGGGGAGTGCCTGAGGGAGGCCGGCGGGCGACCTTATAAGGGGAGAGGGATGGGCGACAGCAGGTGAGGTGTGAATGCTGCCGGCGAGGGGTGGCGAGCAGCGGGCGTCGGGTGAGGCGCGAGTGCTGCGCGACACGGGGGGCGGGGGAGGTGTTGGCGCGCCGCGCCGTCTGCCGAGGTGAGAAAGCAGCGCGGCAGCACGGCAGCGCGGCAGCGCGGGGCGGGGGAGGGTCTCTTCCTCTCCTCGCATCAAACGCAATGCTTCGCATTACGACCGATGCGCAAAAAGGAAGAGAGGAAGGCGGGGGTGGAAATAAGGTGTTTTATTTTACGCCTCACAGGCAGAGCATACAGAGCATACAGAGTAAGGGAGCAATAAGAGTAAATAAGGAATAAGCTGAGGAAGGTAAGGAAGCTCATGAGGAGTGGAGTAATGAATAAAAGCAATACAGGAGGAGCAGTGAAGAAATGTACATGATAAATAAATTAATAAAGTTCAGGCAGAGTAAAAAAGTCTGTAGGTGTTCTGTGAGCGGGTGCCGAGGAGCCCTCCACCAAAAAAGGCGGAGAGGGCTCGCGGCGCGTCCGAGGGGGCGAGGCGGAGGATGCAGGTTGGGGCGGCAGAGAGGCGGACCGCGGCAGAGGTCAGGTTCCCTCTGGGGGCGGCGAGCGTCCGGGGCCTGCGTCGACATGGAGCGGGCGGCCAAAAAGGAGGAGGCCCTTGGCGGGATCCGGTGAGGAGGTCCGACGAGGGTCGAGCAGGGGGGCAGCGAAGTCCTCAGGGCTGGGTGGGGTGGTGGTCGGGGTCTGGGCGGGCGGGTTGTTGAAGGCGGTGTCGTGAGGGTCGGCGGCAGAGGGTTCCTCGTAAGGCTGGGCTGGGATGTGGTCCGAGGCGTGAGGCCCGAGGTGATGATCCCCGGCTGGGACTGGGCGGCGCTGCGATCGGTGGTCGCTGGGAGGTTGTCGGTGGAGGTCGCGGGGCTGTCGGCAGTGGTGAGGGTGAGGCGCCGGGAAGGGCCCCCCGGGCCGGCCGGGGGGAGGCCGGCGGATCAAAAATCCGCCGAGGTGGGGGGGGTCTGGCGCTCACGGGCTTGTTTTGTCATGCAATCGGCCTCGCTGTGCATGGTTAGGACGTGCCTCACGTTGGCGCAGTAGGCACAGACTTGACGGCGCCTGTCCCCCGCCTCGCCGTGGGCCTCCCCGACGAGGGCCCGATCGCACGAGGCGGGGTCGCGGTTCCAGGCCGGGCAGGGGGCCCCGTGGGTGTGCCTCTCGTAAGTGACGCGGGCGTCGGCTTGGACTCGGGGGAAGTGTGGGCCTCGGTGGAGAGGGTCGAGTGGGCGGGAGGGGGTGCTGGCGGCTTGGTGGTCGGGCATGGCGATACACTCGACTCTCAGGAGGTTAATGGCTACTGGGTCATGCCACCCGTGGGGGAGTCGACCGTCCGCGATCCAGGTGAATACGGTCTCGGAGTACCGACGGACTGTCGCCCAGGGGTAGATGAGGTTGTCCCTGGAGACTGTAAGGTGGTGGTGGTGGAGTCCCTGGGCGGAGTGGGCAGGGAAGTCGGGATGGTCGATGAGGGTGAGAAGGGCGAGGGCGTACTTGTCCTTCGTTGCCTCGCCCCTCTTCACCGGGGTTCTTTCCGGCCCCCTCTGTACCAGGTCGGATGGAAATATATAGTCGACCGGGACCCCTTGGCGCTTCACGGAGCGTCGCGCCTCGGCGGAGGGCAAGATGTCCCAGACGGCGTCGGCTGCGGAGGCGGGGCTGTGTCGGGTGGGTTCGTCTTGGTAGGCCCGCGACGTGGTGGGCGCGGCTTGTGTAGCGAGATGGCGGTACCTCTCGTACTCCGGGTGCGCTGCCCCGGGGAGGCTCGCCTGAGGCGGTGGCGGGGGGCGGGCTTCGGCGGTGGTGCGCGCCCGAGGCGGTGGGGCGGCCGCGGCGGGGCGGGCGGCCAGGGCGGCAGCGGGGCGGTCTCCAGAGCGTCCATCCGGGCGTGAATGTCGGCTGCAGTTTGGCGCACCTCGGCGGAGGTCTGGCGTTGCTCAAGGTGGATGCGCTGGAGTGCCTCTAGTATTGCCGAGATCTCGGCGCCCGAGGTGCGGTCCGAGGGCGCCGCGGGGGACGCCGGGGCGGAGGCCGGGGACTCGTCCCGCCGGGGCGTTGAAGATGGCCCCGGGGTGCGGGGGGCGGCCCGGGAGCCCTTCCGTCCTCGTCCCTTCCCTCGAGGCATGGTGTAGCTTGAGTGGAGCAGCAATCCGAGGAGCAGCAATCCGAGCAGCGATCCGAGGTGGACCCAAACAGTGGAAAAGGCAGAGAGCTGGGAGACGGCAGGAGGGCGAGTGCCTGAGGGAGGCCGGCGGGCGACCTTATAAGGGGAGAGGGTCGGGCGACAGCAGGTGAGGTGTGAATGCTGCCGGCCCGGGGGAGGGCGAGAGGTGGCGAGCAGCGGGCGTCAGGTGAGGCGCGAGTGCTGCGCGACACGGGGGGCGGGGGAGGTGGCGGCGCGGCGCGCCGTCTGCCGAGGTGAGAAAGCAGCGCGACAGCGCGGGGCGGGGGAGGGTCTCTTCCTCTCCTCGCATCAAACGCAATGCTTCGCATTACGACCAATGCAGATAAATACTGGCTGCAGGAACCAGACCCTACACAGCTTGTTTATTCATAGTTGATTCATACCACGGCAGTGTGTACTTGGATTCAGTGTAGACACAGTCTTCATTCACGCGTGAGTCTTTTAAGATAAAAGTTGTATCTAATAGGAGACATAGTTTACAGAATGAAAAGTGATTGATCAGATGTTACTAAGCCTACCTGATGGTTCCCGAGAATAAAACCGGATCCTGGGGAATGGCCGATAGCCTCGTTCTGAGATCCTCCACGCCCATCCTGCCCACATCCATACCGTCCACATGTAGCGTCCCACTAGATGGCTCCACTAACCGGAACAGAGCCGACGCCAGCGACGACTTGCCTACGAAAACAGGAATATGCATTAAGGAGAGCAGGGTTCATGCACCTATCAGCCAATCACATTTAAGTCATTTTAAAGACTTTTTAATAACAATTTTAATACAATTTAAGACCTATTTTCACGGCAAATGTAACGTACATATTTAATTAAGCATTAACAGATCTAACGATCTATGGATCTCTATGTGGGCGATCACTTCGCTGGCCAGTGTAGTCTGTGATGTAACGGGTCTGCTACAGGCTTGCACAATTGATCTTTTATTTGAAAAATGTGGCATTCTCTGTGGCGGAGTGGTTAGAGTGTCTGACTTTTTTCTAGGTCAGACTCCTAATCTGAGGGTCGGCGGTTCGATTCCCCGTGCCCCCAGGTCTGCCAATTTGGATTTCCACCGCTGTGTATAACTTACAGCGTCATCAAAGGCCGGTTGCTCTCATACCATGTCTATGTGGTGTGGGAGGTTAAAAATCCCTTGGGTCGGTAAAAGTGTCGGCTCGGGCTTTCTATCGACCAGCAGTGGAATGAGGAAGACCAGTCGTCTCTGACTGAAATTTCCCCTGCTTAAACAACTAATGGACCCCCCCAAAAAAATGTATAGGTGAGAACCCACATACATCAGGCAGTGTTTAAATCAGCAACTAATTAATGCTGATTACAAGACATTTATGGATACTTGTAGTGGCCAAATCCAATTTAAGGCCTTTTGCAGAAAAGTTACCATATTTAAGACTTTTCAAGGTCTTGACAATTGACGAATCAACATGTGTTTAAGACTTTTTAAGGATCTGTGGGAACCCCGAGAGAGTAGGTAGACCATGTCGCGAATGATGCCACGCACTTGTATGGATAACCAAATGAGTTAGTCCATATGAGAAACTCAAAATTCTATACACAGTACCAGAGCATAACTGCGATAAACATGTCATGAATGAAACCACATGCCGGTATTTATGCAGGAAGCGGTGGGAGAATCGGAAGGTTGGGAGTTCGAATCCCAGATAAGTCAAACTAATGACGTACTAAATTGATACTGGTTGCTACGTAACCTGGCACTTGGTATTATTGGATAGGGCAAGGACTGGTTAGCTTAGTGCCAGGATAATGGACTATAGGGCAAGGACTGATTAGCTTAGTGTCAGGATAATGGGCTATTGTACTGGTGGCCTGGTCTGCCAGTGGGGCAGCACTATAAAGTCGCCATGAGTGTGCACTGTCAGAAGTTGATACCTGCCCTGATATGACCTTAGATGTTACCAGGACATAAAACCCCAACAAACCAACAGAAATTTAAATAAGTAGGCCTAGTTGGTCAATTGGACAAACAAACTCGAAATTTATATTTAGCACTAGGGCAGAATTGGAATAAGCTTGCCACAAATGAGGTCGCATGCTAGTATGAATATTCAAATGAATAGTGGATTGGACAAACACACTGAACTGTCTATGTTTAACATTTTCTCGACAAGGTCACCCTAATCTATTTAAGAATAAGTCGCTCCCGAGTTCTTCCCAAAGTTGCCCGAGAAACTACTGAGAAAGTAACAATTTTGTTACGCTTTCATTTAATCGCACCATCTTCAACATAGAAAACCAATGTGCTGCCCAGTGGGTTATCTATCGTGCCTGACTTACTGACGTAAAGAAGCCAAGAGAAAATAAACCAGGTTCCAATGTAATAAAGGTACTAGTGCACAGAAAGGGAGGTGTCTGTGTGATAAGCTACCTCATATATTACTAATGCATACCTTATAATTTATATATTACACTATAGACAAATGGGCGTCAGGTAAAAGAATGCAAGTGATTGCGGAAGTAGATAGTAAACAGTAGAAAGCGTAGGCTTATATGTAGAAGTTCTCGGAAACCTAACTTATTGAATCTAACATACAAATTTATAGACTTATTTCAGTGTTTACAAACACGGGTGCATGTGTGTGCACTTTGGCTGCAAAACATGTCATGTCTGACAAAACATAATGGCAAAAACAAGGGCTCAGCCCCGATGAATGGAAAATGACCCTCTGATGAAACTAACATCATCAGATAGATAAACATCTTGTCTCTGTATGTGCAAAGCGATGTTATGTGGTGCGATTTTGTAGATATTTGAATTTTTTCTGAGGTGCAAAGTGATCTACTTCATCTTTCAGCTGGGTCACATGACCAGAATGCAACATTCTGATTAGTTTGTCAGGTGCTGTTGTTTACATTTACATGATGCAGGAAATGTGCTTTTGCTTATCCATGTTGTTTTGTGCATTTTCTAACTATTAGTTGTCAGTTATTTATCACAAATGGTGCACATGCATTTAAAGGACAGTTTTTCTCTCTGACTTTGGGACTTCTCATTAAGAATTTGTGTTGTTTATTTACTCTTTAACTCGCGTAAAAAAATCCTGCAATTGAAAACCAATGGAGTTACTAAGGCCAAGTTGCCTGCGCACATACCGAATTATCTGTGCTGATGTCACAGGAAATACATCTATTATACATGGGTTAAAGCTAGGCTCCACATCAATCTGCGGACCAAAATTGTGTTGAACTGTCATTATATATATATATATTCATGGTCTCTGACTATATTCAGACACCGTGTATATATTTACATTCTTTGCATGGTCCCATTTGAATATAGTGTCCGCATCAGGTGGCATCCATTTGTACCATTATGCTGTAGACCATATCGGTGGTGCTATCTAATGGCGAAGTTAACAATACTTGCGGTTACATGACTCAAAATGGATGCCACTCTGGTCGAGGTGACCAAGTTGCTAAAGAACATAAAAATTCATATGGAAGGTGTACGGTAGGCACAAAAGTACATGCTATTAACAATCCATAGATGGTGAAGTATCAGTGGAGTACGATGATGCACATTGGCAGCACCGATTAACAGAGGAGTAGTGATCAGAACGACCCTAAAACTTAACCACTGTTTGGGATAAGCTTGCCACAAATGACATCACTGGTCACATGCTAGAATGAATATTCAAATGAGTAGTGGATTGGACAAACAGACTAAACTGTCCATATTTAACATTTTCTCGACAAGGCTGATTTAATAGTCAACACTGCCCAAGAAACTGCCGGGAAAGTCTATATTGGTTGATGGTTTATAATCCATCGTAGTTTATGTTATGTTGGTTGATGGTTATAATCCATCGTAGTTTATGCTATATTGGTTGATGGTTTAAATCCATTATAGGTCACACTATATTGGTTGACGGCTATAAGCCATCTTAGTCCCCATTTCAATATAGTGCCCAACTGGTGGAATCCATCTGTGACATTATGTGGTAAACCATATCGGTGGCACTATCTAATCCCTAGTACACACCTCCCGTATACGATCTAAAACTGCCCGTTTCGCGCATAAAACTGAGTTTTAGTCGTTAGGTGTGCGACCCCCGCGCACACTAGACGCTTGCGGTTCGCGTATAAAACTCAGTTTTAGGGCTTACAACTCGAATCGCAACCGATTCGAAAAACGAATCGGCCCGTTCGAGAATCGGTATATGTGAGCGGTCAGTCGTATCGTATACGGTAGGTGTGTGCTAGTAGGCGATCGATCGCGTCGGGGTTTTAACGCGTCAGCCAATCGCCGGGCCGGGAAGGGTCATGTGACCGTGTCCATACAAAAACAATAAAAATGGCGGACTGGACGAACGAGGCGGAGGTTGCGATGGTCGAGATGTGGCAAACTCTGCCGTGTCTGTTCGATGTGTCGTGTCAAGATTATTCTAACCGAGTCAAGAAGGTTGGTGTGTTGGCGGCGATCTCCGCAGAAGTCGGACAGTCAGGTAGGCCCGTTTTTCCCGATAATATTGTAGTTTTTGTTTGTCATCATTGTTGTGAAATGCGCCGGTGGCTGAAAATGGCTTCTGCGTATTACGTCGTCGCTCTCACATGAAAATTACATTAAGTTATTGGTTTTCAACTCAAAGTTAGCGGGCTATCAATAACACATCGGTAGAGAATAAATGTTCTTTCTTTATTTGTCTTATTCACGAAACGGCCAGTTTTTGTGTCGTATTCAAGTGTGCTGAGTTTAACCACAAGATGTCGGGCGCAAGAAATTCAACTGCAAATTGGCTGTAACTAATCACGAAACATAATCGCGGAACAGCCATAATGCCGATAAATAATCAGATAAATGACCCTGGATAAGTTTTCTAATCGCGAAACGGCTCGCATTGTATGTCAAAGAGCCGAATACAATATGGGGTGCCAGGTTGTAGCATTTATTATTTGTCGGGTTTCTTACTGCTATGTTTACCTAATATACAATACAATACAAGACAGGGTATAATTTGTTTTTACAGCGACGTCCATCCAGAAAAGGATGACGAACCTCCGCACCCAGTACACACGCTTTCGTAAACAAGCGGCCTCGGGTTCTGAAGGGAAGCGTCTCACGGCCAGGCAGAAGTGGATCCAGAGCTCGCCGTCCTTCCTTGCGCCCCATTTGCAGCGATGTCAGAGTGTCACCAACCACCTACTACCGTCGCCAGGATGCAGTCAAGAAACTGCTGAGGTAACGATACTTATCAGTAATGAACACACACACTATAAGTTGTAAATTATAAAGCAATGGTTTATTTTACATATATACAGTCAAGTTTGTTACATATATACAGGCAACTTTTCCGAAGTTGTACACTAGTTAACATATATACAGTCTAGATCATGGCCGACTGCCATGGGACAGACCCTGTCGCAGAGTTCACGTATTCTACCAGGTAATCCCGTTGGGTCTTAGCCCATTGAGTCGAGTTGGTCCCCGATGGGAATGGCGCCTGACTTAGCACGCGATCTTTTCTCCATGACCCGGGAGTAACCGTGTGCGTCGCCGGGTCTTCGTAGTCTGGTGTTGCTGTGGTGCATATCTTTTCCCGCAGGAAGTTGTGTAGTGCGCAGCCCGCCATGACGATCTTCTCTACTTTGTCCGGCGCTAATGCTATGTTGGTCAGAAAGACTCTGAACCTGTTGGACATGATTCCGAACGCGTTTTCGACGACACGTCGGGCGCGCGACAGCCGATAGTTATAGATCCGGTGATCCGTCCGCATGTCTCTGTGGCTGAACGGCTTCATCAAGTACTCTTTGAGGGTTGTGGGGAAAGGCATCGTCCGCCACAATATAATGCCCCAAAGGCCGATCATCCCCGGGTAGTGGTTGGGGGGGTGGGAACGACTCGGCGTGGTTCTCCAGAGCCTGTTGAAGGGTGCATCCGGAAAACACCCCCCCCATCACTAACCCGGCCGTTGCATCCCACATCGACAAAGATAAACCAATAGTCGGCGTCAACTAGGGCCATCATAACGATGCTGAATGTGTGCTTGTAGTAGAATGTCGACCCGGAGTGCGCTGGGGGTTTGATGTGTATGTGCTTCCCGTCCAGGGCGCCCATGCAGTTGGGGAAGTTCCATCTGGTCTGAAACTGGTCAGCGACTTTCCTCCACTCCTCCAGGCTCGACGGGGTCTGCAAAAACAAAAATACAACGACACTTAAATACAACAATAAATAAATATACAAGTTGTTTGCGAAAAACTAAATTGTTTCTCTCTTCACGCTCGCAGGTAATTGGTGACGAGACAGTTGTCAACGCCGACGAGGAGACTGGGACTGACGCCGATACCCATAGTGTGTCGTCTCAAAATCTCAGTAACGTCGGAGACGATCCCGCAGAGGTGGGATCCTACCGCACCAGCACCAGCACCCCAATGTCCAGCCAAGATTGGGTGAACAAAAAAAAGCGCAAGAGATGGGACCGCGACGCAGGAGATGACGATCTTATGCAACTGGTTATTAAGAACCTGGAGGACACACATGCCCCTCCGGACGACGCGCTCACGACATTTGGCAAACATGTAACCAATAAACTACGAACGATCACAGATCCAGAAGTCTTGATGGTAGTCCAAAACGACATTGATCAGGCTTGCTTCCACGGGAACATGAAAATCATCACGGCGCGAAACACGGCGCGAAACAGAACCCCACAGGTGGACAGTGGAAACAGACCCGGACCATCGGGGACCGACGCGCATAGGCCTGTTGCTGGGTCATTTTCATTCGTAAACATGTTGGGATCTGATCAATATTCCGAGTATGACAATTAAATTAGTTGGTTAATGTTTTTTAGTCGGTTCCATTATTCAAGTTTAAGACAAAGATGTAGCTTAAGTTTTAGTCGGATCCATTTTTTTTAACTCACACTGTGTGTACTGACACTGCTAAAGATTGTTTCTGCTGTTGCAGAGGTGTTGTATCGAGAAGGTTAGTTATTAGTCAGTTTTAGGGTTTAGTTTTAGTCGGTTCCATTATATTTTACTCACACTGTGTGTACTCACACTGCTAAAGATTGATTCTGCTGTGGCAGAGTTGTTGTTACGGTATTCTAGACTTTTGAACAAGCTCTGTGAAAAGTTGTGTGAACATCAATAAAAGAAACGATATAAAACAATCTTACCTTGAAATAATCATTCTTCAGCGACTGGTAGATGGCGTCGCAGGTCTCGGGGACAATTTGGCCGATGGTGGTCGCCCCCACACGGAACTGGTAGCTCAGACTCCGGAAGGATTCACCTAAAAACAAGGACAAAGACTAAATTTGTTTGCTAAAATAAATTATTTGGTTAGATATTTCGGTTTATTTATATTTCTATTTGAATTTATTTAAACTGGTAGCTCAGACTCCGGAAGGATTTACCTAAAAACAAAGACAAGGACTAAATTTGTTTGCTAAAATAAAATATTCGGTTACGTATGTCGGCTTATTTAAATTTGAATATATTTAAACAGATACAGAACAGATTGGTAATGTGAGCTCAGACCAACTATATCGTGAATCAGACAAGCAGAAAAAATTTGAGAAAATAAAGTTAAGTCCTTACCAGTTGCCATGAATCGCAGGGTGATGGCCAACCTCTCCGCAGCCGATATCGACGCTCGATATCGGGTGTTTTGGCGCGCGATACGACCCTCTACCAGACGCAACAACTCGTCGAACTGATCCGACGGCATGCGGCTGAAGTTGGTGAAGGCCTGTGGCTCGTCCCTGCGTAGACCAGCCATCAGGGCATTGAATGCTCCTAGTTCCGATCTTTGAGCGATGTTTGGCCGAACCCAGACATGTCGAGCAATCTTCCGACGTCGTCGGCGGCGCCGTATGGCAAGCAGAGCAAGCCCAATATCGACGGCCCTCTTTTGAGCAGTTGAACGCGGCACCATTTTGCTTTCCTGCTCGCTTAACGGCTCAGAGTTATTCGCGGCCCCAACGCCAGTCGCAGTGAAAAAAAACGTGGCGCCATCTAGCGTTGCTGGCCGACGGCCGATCAACAACTGCTAGGAGGCGCTGATGCGAGTGTAGTTCGCGCTAAATACACCAGGTGCGTGGAACGCAATCGCGAAACGGACGGTATATGTGCGCACCCCCGGTCGGTATATGTGCGAACCCCCTGTCGTCAGTTTTAAGTCACAAACGGGATGGATCGGGTCGTGACGCGTTGCGTCGGCCAGCCAGTTTTAGTGCGCGAATCGCATACGGTAGGTGTGTACTAGGCATAATGGTTGGATTCAGAGCTACACAAACTTGTCAGTGCTAAGCCGTCCCTACCTGACCCCGTGCGACCGACGACCCCGATCCGCTCACCCGCCCTCAGCTCACAGTTGACTCCGTTCAACACCAGAGGGAGTTCTGGGCGGTACCGCATATGGTAGTTGGTGAAGGTCACCTGACCTGCAGTTGGCCAATCACCGGCTGGCCTATAGTTTTCCACCACCAAGGGGCCTTCGGACTCAGCATCCTGAGAGAACAATCCACAATATAAGAACTAATCCGATAGAGGGCGCTATGATACAGTATAGGCAGGGACATGGTGGGTATTTTGACAATGCATCTGGCAGGTATAGCATGGTGGACACAGGTGCATAAGTAAGATACATAAGTAAAATACAAAAGTAAGATACATGAGCATGATACCTAATTAAGACACTTAATTAAGATAGCTAATGAATATACCTAATTACGATACAGAAGTAAGGTACATAAATAAGATACAGAAGTAAGATACATAAGCATGATATATAAT
Source organism: Branchipolynoe longqiensis (assembly GCA_030323885.1). Classification (NCBI taxonomy): domain Eukaryota; kingdom Metazoa; phylum Annelida; class Polychaeta; order Phyllodocida; family Polynoidae; genus Branchipolynoe; species Branchipolynoe longqiensis. Next base: position 54,298,612 of record CM059197.1, read on the forward strand.
TAATACACATAATTAATTTACATAATTAAGATACATGACTAAGATACACAATTAAGATACATAATTAAGACACATAATTAAGATACACAAATACAATACAAAATTAAGATTCATATGTAAGATACATAAGTAAAATCCATAAGTAAGATACATAAGTAAGATATATAGGCTGCTAGCTGGCTCTATGTGTGGCACCATCTAGGGAGAGAACTGAACACCAACCAGTATGCAGTTTATGGTTGCATATACAGATCCACAATTCAATATCCGAAATTCTGAAATCCAAAAAGTCACAAAAGCCGAATTATTGTCCATACAGCACATACAATAAACTGTAATACTACTCATTTTAGTCATTATTTGTCCCATTCAGTGTGAATATTCACGTGTCTCTGCAGTAATAATACAGTACTTTCTTTTTCTTTTTTTTAAATTTAAATTTTTATTGAGGCTGTATTTATACTGTCCATGTATTTGTATTTGATTACAGTTCATTACAGTTACATGTATTTGATTACAGTTCATTTGAAGCTGTATGTACTTAAATTCTACTAAATGTTTCTTTTTTTTTCAAATAGAAATGCACTAGAGTATTTATGGTCTATAAGTATCACATTATTTCATTTATTAGCATATTGCTCCCTAAATAACCTGTTATAGTACTTGTGGTCTTTATTTATGCCACTTAGTGTGAGTATTAATAATTATTACTGCAGTAGTAAAACTGCATATTCAGATGAAAGCATCAAATTTCCAAAACCAAAACACTGACCAAGAATTGATTCTCCATATTTAATATAGATACTGATGCACTTTGTAAGCATTTGTTGTTGCATAGAAGGGTGCAATAACTCAATGTACTAGAACCTGTTACTGCTTAAGTTTTGGTGTGCTTGCCAAAATTTATTTGATATGTTTGAACTTCAAATATCTCAAATGTTAGCCATTTAAAATAAAAGTTACTTCAAACTAAAGTAACATAGATTATAATCATCAACCTAATATATTTATCTCAGAAAGAGAAAGACACTCAAAACCATCGGACTATGCAACTTAAATGCTTGATTAGTACTTTTATCTTAAAATCAAAAAGATTCTGAATTCAGAATGCACAACTGGCAGCAAGGATTTTGGATAAAAGGAGTGTAGACCTGTATATATAGATCATGGGATGTGATACTGATAACACAACACAGCTATTTTACTGGCTGATAATACTATGTACTACTATCATTATCAATAATTATTGGGCGGACTTACCTGGAGATAGCCATTGATGCGCTCTGCAGATGTGAATCTCGCTTCCGCCTCTGCAGCACTTCGGGTAAAAAACTGGAACAGACCCGCTAACTGAAAACCAATCACAAAGCTGGATAATTATATATAGTTACCGCACTGTCAATGTAGCCAGGTTGTTGATATAACATCTCATCCTTTATTTGTTTGTCTGGTGAGTTCACTCAGGGAAGAGTAGCTCTTTCAATTTGTTCTTTATCACTATCCTAGCATTATTATAGAATCTCTATTTTACTGAAAGTTGCAGAGTCCGATGGTTTCGACTTTATGCAATCTTTTAAAGATGAATACATGTTATCTTGTTTGTTATAATTAACCGTACTTTCGATTTAAGTAACTTTTATTATAAATAATTAACTTTAGAAATATGAAAACATCACAAATTAATTGTGTGCAGAAGTAAGATTCATAAGTAAAATACATAAGTAAGATACATAAGTAAGATACATAAGTCAGATACATAAGTAAGATACATGAGTACGGTACATAAGTAAGGTACATCAGTAAGGTACATCAGTAAGATACATGAGTAAGATATATGAGTGAGATACATGAGTGAGATACATGAGTAAGATACATGAGTAAGATACATGAGTAAGATACAGAAGTAAGATACAGAAGTAAGATACAGAAGTAAGATACAGAAGTAAGATACAAAAGTAAGATACAGAAGTAAGATACAGAAGTAAGATACAGAAGTAAGATAAGTAGGGCTCATAAGGATGATTCTGAAGCAATACCTGTGCGGCGTAAACAATGGCGAGTCCTGCGTACTCCGGCTGAACTACATCCGGAAGTAGTACGACGAGCAGCGCAGTGATACATGCGGTGAGCGAGGTGATGAAGCTGAGACGGAGGTTTATCCATCGCATGCAGCAGTTAAAGAGCAGCACCGTCACCGTGTTGTGGTCCAGCATCTCAATGAACCTGATGAGGTGCCAGAGTAATCTACTAATTACAGTTGGTAGTGGGATTCGAACCCTGGTCGAGTCAAACCACTGACTTATAATACCTGTCCTGATATGACCGTAAGGCCCTGTCACATTACGACGCATCTGGCAAGCGTGCGGCCAAGGCGTAAAATCACTTTTTTACATCGAGAAGCGTTGAACTTTTCGCCACGGGGGGCAAAGTTGGACGTATTCATACCGCATACATAGTGTATGGCCAATGTATGACCAACATATGGCTAACGTGGCTCCCGGCGAAAACACTCGAATTATGGTCCCGGTACATTCGCAGAAGACTGGTGAATGCTATATACGTTATTCGATCACCAGAACGACGCCTCATACATTACATACGTCAAGACACGGTGGAGAAACGCTAAACGTACGTTAGACGTACGTTAGATGTAGGTTGTCAGTACACGGACTGTACATTCCCACTGCCTTTAACATAGTTCAACATAGTTCAACGTAGTGAACAACATTTGTCTAACGTACGTCTAATGTACATCAACATATGCCTAACGTATACATAACATATGGCTGACGTAAAATCCACACATTGTCAAACGTTGCTGACCCCCTGACGCGCGACGCCGTATCTCGACGAACATTGACGTACATTGATGTATACCAATGAACGCCTAACGCATGCGTAACGCATAACGAGGTATCCCGATGTAGCAGCCAAAAATCACATACATCGGCGTACATTGGCACGATGCGTCGTAATGTGACAGCCCCTTTAGATTGATTGGTTGTTGGGAGTTTTACGTCCTGGCAACATATAAGGTCATATCAGGACAGGCACCGACTTGTGACAGTGTGCACTCATGTTGACTTTATAGTGCTGTCCCACTGGGAGACCAGGCCACCAACACCATGACCTAATATCCCACTCAGTCACATTATCCTGACACTGAGGAACCAGTCCTTGCCCTATCCTAATAATGCTGAGCGCCTGTCTAGGAAGCAACAAGTATCAATTTTAGAAGTCATTTGTTTGACTCAACCAGGGTGCGAACCTGTGGGTTCGAATCCCACGATCTACCAAAATGGGAGATGGACGCTGAACTAATTCGGCCATCGCATCTGGCCCCAAAATATGATATTTCTACTTGACACACCTGTGTTGTCTACTCAACACCCTGCAGTAAGTAACTAACTATTCATACAGAGCTGACGTGGCGCTACCTTGCTGTGAACTCGGGCACTTTCTGGTAGGCGTGCAGGGAGTCGCTGCCCTGCACTGTGGCGCTGATGTGGCTGAGGAGGGGCGACACGGACACGTTCTGCAATCTCTTGATGTCTCGCAGACCCACGCGGAAGATCCCGTAGACGAACGAGAAGATGAGCAGCAGCGGCGGGATGACCACCGGGAACCAGTGCAGGATGACGGACACCATCACCATGTACATGGTGATGGAGACGATCGTCTGAAGGGTCTGTTCCACCATCGGCGGCAACTGCGAGTCAACTGAACAGTAAAGGAGGGGTTTTAGAAGTAGACTGTGCTTTTTTTTCTGTTGGAATTACAACTTGGTTAAATTGAATTATGTTTTTTTGTAATCAGGGATGAAAGTGGTCTCCCACAAAGAAAAACAAGCATAAATCAAGCCAAGCCCGTTTCGCAAACGGCGAAGTTAAATTGATACTTGTCACTTCCTAGCCAGTCACTCGGCATTAATAGGATAGGGCAAGGACTGGTTAGCTCAGTGTCAGGATAATGTGACTAAGTGTGATATTGGGTCATGGTGGCAGTGGCCTGGTCTCCCAGTGGAACAGCACTATAAAGTCACCACGAGTGCGCTCTGTGACAAGTCGGTACCCATCCTGATATTACCACAGATGTTGCCTGCATGCAAAACTCCAACAACCAACCAATGAGAAAGTCCCCCCCCCCCTCCACATTGGACCCGCTGCCTTGCTTACGTTCGTCCATGTCCTTCGAGAAGCGGTTCATGATTCGGCCAAGGGGCGTCGTGTCAAAGAAGACCATGCAGCGCCGCAGCACGTTCTGAAGCAGCTTCTGGTGGAGACTGTGGGAGGCCTTCATCGAGAACTAGCACACCAAAAAATTAAAAAAATTATATTCCATACTCTAGTGCGATAGGTTTAAGTTTCTGCCATTTTTTATAATGAGATGAATATATTACTAGGTTGATGGTTATAAATATAATCCATTGTAGTTTACGCTATATTTGTTGATGGTTATAAGCCATAATCATTGACAATATAGCGTGAACTGCAATGGCTCATATAGTTCATGCTATATTGGTTGATGGTTATAAGCCATCACAGTTTACACTGTATTGGTTGATGGTTATAAGCCATTGTAGTTCATGCTATATTGGTTGATGGCTATAAGACATCATAGTTCATGCTATATTGGTTGATGGTTATGAGCCATCACAGTTCACGTTATATTGGTTAATGGTTATAATCTATCATATTTTACACTATATTGGTTGATGGTTATAAGCCATCGCAGTTTACGTTATATTGGTTGATGGATATAAGGCATTACAGTTTACGCTATATTGTTTGATGGTTATAAGCCATCATAGCTTATCCCATATTCGTTGATCGCTATAAGCCATCATAAATTATGCTATATTGGTTGATGGTTATAAGCCATCATAGTTTACGCTATATTGGTTGATGGTTTAAATCCATCATAGGTTACACTATATTGGTTGACGGCTATAAGCCATCTTAATTCATGCAATATTGGTCGATGGTTAATAAGCCATCCCAGTTTACGCTATATTGGTTGATGGTTAGATAATATAAGCCATCGTAGTTCATGCTATATTGGTTGATGGTTATAATCCACCGTAGTTAACCCTATATTGGTTGATGGTTATAAGCCATCATAGGTTACCCTATATTGGTTGATGGTTATAAGCCATCATAGTTCACGCTATATTGGTTGATGGTTATAAGCCATCATGGTTAACGCTATGTTGGTTGATGGTTATAAGCCATCACAGTTGACACTATATTCGTTGATAGTTATAATCCATTGTAGTTTAGGCTATTTTGATTTTTAAGTTGTCTTGTGTCTGTGGCCTGAAGATGGTTGACAGTCATGTTGATAAATTCTAAAGAAGCCAAATGGGAGAGCAACCAAGTTTTCAATAGACCTTACCTTGGTGAAAACAAAAGCCCGGGCGGAGAAGAGGATAAGTGTAGCTACAAGCGTCATTCCGTAGACAAGGTTATAGAAGCCCAGGTCGGGGTTGTCAGCCATGTTCAGACTTAGCGTCTCCAACGTCACCGTCTCATTCTGAACAAAACAACTTACATAAGTACATATATTACATAATGTATATAATAAATATATCATTATATTATATACATGAATTAATTTCTCCAATATCACCGTCTCGTTCTGGGAAAAACAGGCAGGGATAGCACAATAATCTAATATATATATATATTATATATTATATACATATTATATATTACTAACCTATTAACTCTAACCTACATCTAAGGCTCGGTTTCTACTATTAAAATGGCTAAAGTTAGACAGATAGTATTAGATTAAGAGCTTTATCAATCTACTGTGGGTTTTGAATCCCTCGGGTGCCTACACTCCAGTCCATTACATTATTTGACACCTTAGATGAGCTTTGAGATAAGTAGTACCAACACTTATATACTCACATCTACCATGTGGTCTACCAGGATGGTCGTATTCTGCAAGAAATCACACATATATATACAAGTCATTGATGATTTCTGGGAAGCAGAAACCTTTAATTAGGCCAAATAAAATTAAATAATGCATAAATGTTCTATGTACAGACAACATGCAGAATATAGTGGTGTTTATATTGGCTTATTGAGTAGCCACCGACAAAGACGTGATTACTTGGGTCAGTAAGCCGGAAAATAAGCATAGGTGGCCCCAGTAGTAGACACCTACAGGCTATTGTTCAGAAATGAAACTAATAGAAGTAAGACATTTGCTTTGATATTTGTTTGGATCTGTACTTACATATTGCTGCACGTAGTACATGACATGTAAATATGTCCTAAACACCTAGAGAACGAACTAGGCATGTATATATAGGTGTATATGTATAAGCATGCAAGGATATATATTGAATATGATTAATTGAATTTGGTGAATGTATTAAGATTGGTACATAAAAAGCTACTTAGTTTTATTACATTGTTTTACCCGAAACAAAATAACTAAAAAATAAATAAATAAGAAAAACTACCATATAAAATATACATAACATAACAATAAAGAAGAAAATTAGAATACATTTCATATATTTAAAAAAACCACCAATACATCAATAATGAGAGTAATAGAAAAAAATTTTAAACATTAAAAAAATAAGTGCAATTAACAAAATTGATAATAAGAACACATAAAGTAAGAAAATAACATAAATCAATCAATCAAATACATTAAGTGATTGATTGATTTGATTGGTGGTTGCGTTACGCCGTGTCCGCAGCGTAGGCCATATTCACGGCGAAAAAATTAAGTGAATCAAATGAATAAAATATATCAAATGAATAAAATATAAATATAAATAAATAAATGAAATAAAATAAATCAAATAAATAATAAAAAATAATGTGAACCCTCCCACCCCAAAACACACTAAAATAACTTTAAAAAAGAATCAAATGAAATAAATGAATAACATCAATATTACAAAAATATATATAAATATAATTAAATAAATGAATTAAATAAATTAAATAAAGTATAAATAAATAAAATAAATAAAACTGAAATAACAAAATAAAATAGATAACAAATGGAATTGAGCAATCCTCGACACCCCCTAACCCCATACCACACCCAGCCCCCTGTGCACGCACCCCACTGCCCTGTGAGAGCCAGTGCGCCAGCCACCAGTAGCTGAAGGCGCGGGTTCCCTCGGCCAGGATGAAGAGGATAACGACGGCGGTGACGGCCAGCACCCCGCCGGCTGCCCGCGTGTACACGCCGTACGTCGCGCAGCTCACCGCGCCCGCCTCCTGCGCCTCCTTGCGCACCAACTTCTCCGCTGCGCATGCGCAACAGACACAGAACATTAAAGCTGCACAGTCCGATGAAAGCGTCTCATTTGCAAAAGCAAAATACTGATCTCGATTTGAACCTACATATTCAACTTAGATAGTGATGCGCTTATTAAAGCTGCATAGTCCGATGAAAACATCAAATTTTCAAAACCAAAAGAATTACCTAGATTTGATTCTACATATCTAACTTAGATAATGGTGTATTTATTAAACATGTGTCGCTATATAGAAGGGAAGATCGAGTCAATTTAATAGAACTTCTTACTGTAGAAGCCTATGGTGTCAGAGTTTTGGTGTGCTTGCCAAAATTAATTGTGCATGCTTACCCTTCAAATATCTCAAAAGTTAGCCATTTAAAATATATGTTACTTCAGATTAAAGTAAGATAGATTATAGCGATCAACCTAATAAATTGATCTCAGAAAATATCAAAACCTCAAAATCATCGGACTATGCAACCTTAAGTATTTATATATGCATAGAAGGGCGTGCTAAATCAATTTAATAGCCTATGGGGTCAGAGTTTTGGCATGCTTGCCGAAATTTATTTTTCGTGTTTACACTTCAAAATCTCCAAAATTCTCCATTTTAAATCAAAATGACTTCAAGCTAATCTAACATAGATTATAGACCTATTTCAATGTTTACTAACTTTGTGTATGCGCGCGCAGCTTGGCTGCAGAACGAAGGCACACTGCCATTGAGTTTGCCGGTACGCACAGTGCAAAATGTTTATTTTATTCAAAATTTATAGAAATGCAGAACCCTAACCTTATAAATGTAATATAATCTATTCGTTGAATATGTTTCCTATATGTGTACCAATCGGTTTGTCTCTAGGTGGTGTGGTTTTAGATATATTTAACTTTTTCTGTATGAAGATTGCTCACGGCCATTGACAATGCATTGAGTTTGCCGGTACATGCAGTGCAAAACGTTCATTTTATTCAAAATTAATAGAAATGCAGAACCCTAACCTTATAAATTTAATATAATCTATTTGTTGAATATGTTTTCTATATGTGTACCAAGCGGTTTGTCTTTAGGTGGTGTGGTTTTAGAGATATTTCACTTTTTCGATCAACCTAATATATTTATCTAACTTCTAAAGCCGTGTTCACACGGGCAATGTAAATCGATTCGTAGAAAGCGACTTGCCTAGTTCGACGCACATTTCGCGTGTGAACGGGCGTCTGAGTCGAATTAGGGCTGAATCGATTTCTGTGATGCGCATACTGTAAACCACCTCTCGAGGTAGTTTACGTGAGTCGATTTCTGTGAATCGATTTATTTTGTCCGTGTGGATGCACTGAGGCGGATTAAGCACCTCACACGCATGCGCAGTCGACACCTTAGTTTGTTGACTTTCCGGTCGATCAAAAGCGCATATTATATAATTTGGTCTATGAACCTGCTAGAGGTGCACATATATTTTTTTCATCATTTATTTTTAGGGTTTCACTGCCCAGCAGAAGTTTTGACTGTTCCAAACCAATACGATTCAGTACATACATATCTAGGCCCAACCCACTCTCTCCTGGTGACGTCGCCTAACTGAAAACTGGCACTGGTCAGACTGGACTTGCTCATGTGCAGATATCGACTTCCGGCCCAAGTAGTGCCCGTGTGAATTGGCGGCTAATTTGACTCCTGCTATCCGCCTTGGCTGAATCGCTTTAGATTTTGCCCGTGTGAACACGGCTTAAGACAATGAGAGAAGCTCAAAGCCATCGGACTCTGCACCTTTAAAGCTACACAATCTGATGGGTCTGAATTTCTGCCATATTTTCTAGACTGTATTGTAGTTTGCAGTAATTTTGATTGAAAATGGCGGCTAATTTGAGCGATATTTAAAGTGATGGCATGGGCACTAATTTCGGCAAGCACACCAAAGACCAGTTGTAACCCATTTGCGCATCTTGGCATGATCACGTGGTAATTTAAATAATACACAAACACCGGATGCTAGCAGGTCATGAGAAGTCACAAAACCAACCTAATTGTTAAACAAAATAGTATTCCATTTATTTTCAATGCTTTGGAGAAATTGGATGGATATATAATGTGAGCTGAGATCCATTCTGTTTGACAGTTTGGCCAGTTTGAACAGTGCACGGGGCCGGCAGTTATATATTCAATAATATCTATTCGCCCTACTTAATTAGCCTTGGCTCTGTACTGAGCACCTACCCCACCTGGAGGGTCACGCATACACTATTACACATATATCACATTGGCTGATTATGGCGCCGACTAGCGGAAATTGCTGATACACTTTCAGAACTGCTCCTGCAGCCGCCATGCTTAATGTGGACGCCTGGCTGACCTAATTAAGTCATAACGTTTCAGATTCAAATCATTCTACCCTAGCAGCTGAACCAGACAAGACATACCGACACGGTGCCGGGATTTTGAACCTCCCACCCACCCCAAACTCAAGATTAGACCATAATGGTTGAGCGTCTGTTAGCCTACATTAAGCCGTGTTCACACGGGGAATGTAAATCGATTCGTAGAAAGCGACTTGCCTAGTTCGCATCACATTTCTCGTGTGAACGGGTGTCTGATGCGAATTAGGGCTGATTCGATTCACGTGATGCGCATACTGTAAACCACCTAAGCGAGGTAGTCTACGTGAATCGATTCCTGTGATGCGGATAATTTTGCCCGTGTGGACGCACTGATGCGGATTAAGCACCTCACACTCATGCGCAGTCGAGACCTTAGTTTGTTGACTTTCCGGTCGATCAAAAGCACATATTATATAATTTAATTAATGAAACCGCTATCTATGCACAGATATTTTTTTCATCATTTATTTTTAGGGTTTCACTGCCCAGCAGAAGTTTTGACCGTATCCATTAAATACATATCTAGGTCGAACCCACAATCTCTGGTGTCAGCATCGTCGAACCCAAAATGGCGCTGGTTAGTCTGTACTTGCTCATGCGCAGATATCCACTTCCGCCTCGCGCAGTGTCCGTGTGAACGGGCGCCTAATTCGCCTCACCTGATTCGATTTGCCTGATTCGCCTCACATTTTGCCCGTGTGAACACGGCTTAAGACTATATATTCATTTCTGTTCATTGTTACCATTTATCGGCTTTAAAATAAACGCTACATTAAACCTATGTCGGTCTCGTGTCGCTTAATTACCAATTCAATTGAAGTATTGCTCCACTGAGTTTTATTCAAAAAGACACCCATCTGCTTTGTTTTGCCAACCATGGCCATTTTGACAGTGTGAGTCAGGTGACAGTGACGTAATTGGTCAACGTGTTTATGCTAATATCATAGGTCAAGGAAAGAGGGAGAGAGAGAGAGAGAGAGAGAGAGAGGGACACAGACAGGGAGATAGAGGGTGAGAGGGAGAAAACGAGAGAGGGAGAGAGAGGGAAGCCCAGGTCACATACACGTTAGTGGACGTAGTTGAACGTAGTGGAGGCTAATGTAGTTGAACATAGTTGAACGTACCGGCATCCATACTTCTCCTTGGTAATAATGGGGGTGGTCTGTGAGTTCCGATTTAATCTTTGGACATGTTCAAAAGAGCACAATGATAGGGGCTGAATTTGCATCCGTGATGGTAACATACTCTAGCCTACTCTAGTGTACCCTAGCATGCTCTATCATACTCTAGCTTACTCTAGCGTACTTGGACAAAGCCCTGGTCACATAGCCGTTAGTGGACATAGGTGAATGTAGTGGAGGCTAATGTAGTTGACCGTAATTAAACAGACCGGCATCCGTACCATAACGTATTTATCTGTACCGTAACGCATTTATCTGTACAGTAATGTATTTATCCATACCGTAACGTATTTATCTGTACCAAAACCTGCCGTACCTTAACATATTTCAACGTAGTTTAACATACTTACACCACGTTTGACCCATGTTAGCCTGCACTACGTCCACCTACGTTCAACCACGTTCACTAACGTGTATGTGACCGGGGCACGAGAGAGAGAGAGAGGGACAGAGGGAGAGAGAAGGAGAGATGGAGAGAGAAGTGCACGAAATGAAAATTGAGAGATGATGCTTTGTGAAAGAAGAAAATAATAAGCACACTATTCCTTTGCAAGAAAATGGAGACTAAAATATAATGCACACAGATATCTATTGCGTACCCTCTTCCTTGATGGCTTTCGGCTTGACGCTGTTTGGGCGGCGTATGAAGATGGACTCGTTCTCGTTCACTTCCGGTTCATGCACGACGGGATTACTGCGGACGTCGTCCACTTGAGCAGTGACGTCACGACCTGCCCACAGAGAATTAGACACAACAATAAACTGACATTCGTTCATTTACTTTGGATTTTTTTTCTCCGATTAAAGTTGCGTAATCCAATAAAATTATTATATTTTCTAAATCAGAGCATCTAGTCAAATTTGACCCTAAATATCCAACTTAGATACAGGAATTAATACAACAGCTGGCACCCTGAGTACCTACAACTGCCTCCTGAGTCGCCACCGTCCGCAGATTTCCCCCCATAGGATTAGCACTGTCAGGGAATTGCGGAAAATGCTGGAAGCCAGGCTTCAACCTTGTGCCTATATTATTGCCCATATATAAGAACAGGATTCAAACTACTCAATTGTAGCCAAATACATCCTGATTCCTTGGTACATTTCTTAAAGTTAATCGGTAAAAAAAAAATGTAATTGCGAAAATCTGCAAAATCGCAGAGATCTTTCATCCCTGAATTTTCCCCAAGTAAAGGCCCGTTTATAGTTTTGATGGCGTATGACGCCATCAACCTTACGCTGGTTAGCGCCGCGTGACACCGCAAAACGTTGGAAAGTTCAACATAGTTGAATTCTCGTCAACGCTTGCGCCGTGTTGCGCCATCTAACGCTGACGTAAAGTCTGATACCCCAGTCACACGAGAGCCAGCCTTCACCGCCAACCTCCCTACGCCCAAAAGGACGCCAACCACCCAGCGTTCCATTCGATACACTGATTCAAATACATTGTATGCACCATGTCGGCGCCATATCGGCGCCAGGTCGGGGCCGACCACATGGTGACTGCAGCATCGCATGTGTTAGCACCAACCCAGGGCAGCGCCAGGGCGGCGCCATGGCGGCGCCAGGGCGGCGCCAGGGCGCCAACCATTTTGAATGGCGCCGCCGGAACAGGGCGTAAGGAGGTTGCATGTGCAGCAGCAGCAACCTCCTTGCGTCCAAAATTCCCGAAATGGATGCCGTGAGGTTGGCGTCCTCGCGCCGACAGCACTCAACCAGGGCATAAGGAGGGTGCAAGGAGGAGGTTTTGACGTCACGAATCGATCATTAGCAAACGCAGGCCTCGTGTGACTGGGGTATAAATGGGAGTGTTGGCTTGCGCCATGTTGCACCGTGTTGCGCCGTCAAAAGTGTAAACTGGCCTTAATGCAGACTTGAAGGTGACCGTGAACTAGAGGTGGCGCAGTGGGAGCCCCCTGAGGGTGCATGCAGCCCCAGCTGTACTCACTGTCGCCGGAATGCTCCTTGATGGCGAGGTAGTAGTTGTAGTAGTCGCCCCCAGCGTCCCGCAGCTCGTCGTGAGACCCCTGCTCCACAATAGTGCCGCCCCGTAGGAACAGCACCATGTCGCACCCTGGCAGGTACTGGCGATGAGAGCAAGGGCTATTCAGCAAGGGCGAGCCATTAATGTTGCATAGTCCGATGGTTTTGAGTTTCTGTCATTTTCTGGGATAAATATATTAGGTTGATCATTACAATATACTAGACTCTAGTTTGAAGCTACTTGTATTTTAAATGGCTAACTTTTGCAATATTTGAAAACATACTAAATTAATTTTGGCAAGCACGCCACAACTCTGACCCCATAGGCTTCTGCAGTAGCAAATTCTATTAACTTGCCTCAGTATCCCTTTCTATGTGGTGACAAATGTTTAATAAGTGCACTAGTATCTAAGTTAGATATGTAGAATCAAATCTACATAATTGATTTGGTTTTGAAATTTTTATGTTTTTATCGGACCATGCAGCGTTAAGTGAACATTTTGCTAGATTGGCCAGATATACCTTGGCGATGTGTGTGGAGAAGAGGACAGTTTTGCTGATTAGCGCGTCCTGAATTAGATTCTGGTAGAGTGAGTCAGCAACATCGGGGTCAACAGCTGAGAAGGGGTCATCCAGCAACACCACGTCACGGTCACTGAAACAGGGCGCAGTGACAGTGGTTAGGGATCGTCAATTTTTTGTGGGGGTAAATATTTTTATTCATCTGAATATATATTTTGTCACTGCCAAGGCACTGGTCTTCCAGCCGTTGGAGCGATCACATTTGATTTGTACATAGTGGAAGTGGAATGTGTTGCATTGTGTGCAGCACAACCCATTCTGAACATAAAAAGAAAGTGGGGGAGCAGCCTATGCCGTATAGTGTCAGCATAGGTACTCAACATAGTGCAAGGTAATATGCATCAAGATAGAGTGCACAGTAATGTACACTAGTGGTTAAATCATATGCTGTGTTTGTGTATCAGTTAGATTTGGTTGTAATAACAATTAGTCTTTTAATAGTGCCATGTTGTGCATGTTTAGTGGTTTATATTGAAGATGTAGTTATTCAGTGGTGGTAGTGGGTCTTGAATGTTATTATGTCATTGAGTTATAATAGTTGTTTATCAAAATGTGGATGGGGGGAGGGGTCTATCGGCAGGGGGGTGGACAGGCGGGGAGAGAGCAGGCATGAGAAAGGGCGAAGTCAATGGATCGTTCAGTAGATCGCATTATATATTTGCAGTGCCAGGTTTTGGGCCTGAATAACCAGATGAGCTCTGTATGCATTTTTAAAGTCAAGGATCGAACCTGCTTCTCTGGTTTTGGTTGGGAGTTCATTCCACATGACATTTCCTTTGTAAATCGGAGCTCTGATTAACTTATTTGTATTAGGGTTGGGCACCCAGATTAGGGTCGATGACCCCCTTCTCGTTACCCTGGTTGTGCGATCTATGTATTTGTCATCACTTGCATGTTTATACATCAGCGTCATTAGCTGTAGGTTCCTACGTACATTCAGAGTGTCCAGCCCTGCTCTGCTATGCATTTCAACCACACTTAGTATCTTGCCTTGGAATACTGTTCTGAAAGCTCTGTTTTGCTTCTTTGTAATTTGGTCTCTTGCTGCTTCGTTAGTAATCCATAGATGATATCATTGTAGTCTATAATTGGTAATATTGTTGACTTGTACAGCTGCAGTGCATTATTCTCACTTACATAGGTCCATATTTTTCTGAATGTGTTCATTTTTAGTGCCAGTGTTTTGCTAAGTCTTGCCAGCTGTTGGGTACCACTTAGAGTCGCATCGAGTGTTGTGCCTAGGTACTTGTAGGAGTTCACCTCACGGAGCACTAAGCCACCCATCTGCAGTTGTATTGGCCAGGCCCTCGCCTTCCTGGCTTTGGTTCCATAGATTATGTACTCAGTTTTAGTGCCATTTAATGTTAGTTTATTCTCATGCACCATGTATTCACTCCATCCAGCACCATTCCAGCCTCGGTTGCAGCTATGGCAAGGTCATTGTTATGTATTGTTAGTGCTGCATCATCGGCAAATAATGTGAAAGATGCTTTGTTGGAGACTAGAGGTAGGTCATTTATAAATATTAGAAACAGTAGGGGTCCCAGGGTGGAAACCTGTGGAACTCCTGTTTTTATTTCTCGGGTGGTCGAGTTGGTATCACTTAGTTTTGTGTATTGTTTTCTATTGCTGAGGTAATTTGTGAGGAAGCTATGTGCTCTATTGCCTAGCCCAGCTTGTTCTATTTTATGCATGAGGATTTTTTGGTCGATTGTATCAAATGCCTTCTTGAAATCAAGGAAGACTGCGATAGTAAGATCACCCTTGTCTATGTTTGACAGAAGTTCATCCAGTAGAGAGGCCAGTGTCCCGGTGGTGGACTTATTTTTCCTGAAGCCATTTTGCTGGTAGGTCAAATAGTTAGAGGACTCAAGGAATGTTTTAATTTGGTCATGTATTATTTGTTCTATGACCTTGCCAGGCAGGGGGACGATCGATATTGGGCTTAGTTCCCTCAGGTTTGTGGGATGTTGACTTTAGGTATGGGCATCACTGTGGCTACTTTCCAGTCATCAGGGAAGATGCCGGTGCTGATTATTAGGTTATATACATGTGTAAATTCTACACTCAGTGTTGTGATTGCGCTTTTTATCAAAGTCATACTGATGTCCTTCATACCTGATGATTTATAGATCGATATTTTGTTAGTTCTATCAAGGATTTCGTCCTGGGTGGTTTTTCCAGGTCATACTGGAAGGTTTTGTGTTGACCAACCTTCTGTTTGAATTGATTGGCTAGTTTCTCACAATATCTATTAAATAGTTATTGATTTCATCTACTAATAATTCAACACAGTTTCAGAGTCACTGTCACTGAAACAGGGCATATTGATAGTGTGATTAGGGATCGTCAATCAGCATTGTGTCACAGTCACTGTCACTGAAACATGACATAGTGACAGTGTGCATATATCTCAATAAGTACTGTCTCACAGTCACTGTCACTGAAACAGGGCACAGTGACAGTGTTTATGGATCTCAAATAGAACTGTCTCACAGTCACCGTCACTGAAACAGGGCATACTGATAATGTGAGTATTATCAATAAGCACTGTCTCAGAGTCACTATCACTGAAACAGGACATATGGACACTGCGATTACTGTCACTGAAACAGGGCATATTGACAGTATGATTAGGAATCGTCAATCAGCACTGTGTCACTGTCACTGAAACAGGGCATATTGACAGTATGATTAGGAATCGTCAATCAGCACTGTGTCACAGTCACTGTCACTGAAGCAGGGCATATTGACAGTGTGATTAGGGATCGTCAATCAGCACTGTGTCACAGTCACTGTCACTGAAGCAGGGCATATTGACAGTGTGATTAGGGATCGTCACTTAGTACTGTATCACAGTCACTGTCACTGAAACAGGGCATATTGACAGTATGATTAGGGATCGTCAATCAGCACTGTGTCACAGTCACTGTCACTGAAACAGGAAATATTGACAGTGTGATTGTGGATCGTCAATCAGCACTGTGTCACCGTCACTGTTGCTGAAACAGGATACAGTGACAGTGTGATTAGGGATCGTCAATCAGCACTGTGTCGTATTCACTGTCACAGAAACAGGGCATATTGACAGTGTGATTAGGGATCGTCATTCAGCACTGTGTCACAGTCACTTCATAGGACACACTCACAGTGTGATTAGGGATCGTCAATCAGCACTGTGTCGCAGTCACTGTCAAATAGGGCATATTGGTAATGTGAGTAGATTCTACCATCAATAAGGGCTGTCTCAGACTCACAATCACTCATGCCTGCTGATGACCAAACCTGGGAGAACTATCACCATATACAACTTTCAAGTATATATTACTAATGTAGATTGCAGTGAAAATGTCCTGACATATATTGTGCATGAGATAAACTACCACTTCATGTATCAATGCATATATATGCATTCACCACTTCCCCCGACTTTCTACTGGGTAAGCTGAAACTGTGATCCGGCGTGCTACATTGCGGCTTAAGTTCTTCCTGAGGGACCAGCGGAACTCTGAACACACGTATTGTGGAACCCCATTGCATGATTAGTTGTTGTTTGTTAGGATTTTACGTCCTGGCAACATCTAAGTTCATATCAGGATGGGTACCGACTTGTGAAAGTGCGCACTCATGGTCACTTTATAGTGCTGCCTCATTGGTTAATCAGGCCACCAGCACAATGATGTGATATCCCATTCAGTCACATGATCCTGCTACTGACAAAACCAGTCCTTGTTCTATCCTATTAATGCCAAGCGCTAGGCTAGGAAGCGACAAGTATCAATTTTGTAAGTCAGTGCTTTGACTCGACCAGGAATCCAACTCCCGATCTCCTGAACAGGAGGCTTGCGCTCTATCGATTCGGCCACCGCGTCGGGCCCCCATTGCATGATGGCTGGTGTCGCAGTTTCCACCGTCTGCCAGTTTCCGCGATACGCATCGCTTCTGTGCATGCGTCAAAATTGAACAGCATCATCACTAACCTTATAAATTTAATATAATGTTTTTGGTAAAGATGTTTTCTATATATGTACCAAGCGATTTGTTTCTAGGTGGTGTGGTTTTAGAGATATTTCACTATTTCTGTATGAAGATTGCTCACGGCCATTGACAATGCATTTGAGTGTATGCGTACCACGGAAACTGGCGGACGGCGGAAACTGCGACACCGGCAACAAATCACAAACCAGATGCAGTAGTGCGTGCACAAACCTGTAGAGGGCGCGCGCGAGGCTGATGCGCTGCTTCTGTCCCCCCGACAGCGTGACGCCCCGCTCACCCACTTCGGTGCTGTCACCTAGCGGCAATATGGAGAAGTCTGGCTCCAGGCAGCACACCCTCACCACCGTGTCGTACCTGCAGAAGGCAGCAGCAACCAATGAACACACAACCAGAGAGAACGGAGGTTATTACTTTATTAGGGAATTTGATGAATGATGAGCTTGCTATTTGAGGCCATTTCCAAGGGGTTATAGAATGATATTCTAACATAATTATGGATGACATGATATTTACTTGTATTTAATCAAAAGTACAGAAATTCGTACAAAAATATAGAAATTCGTGGGATTTTGCATAGAAGTACAGAAATGGCACATTTCCAATGGGGATATCGCATACACTACCTCGACCTCTCTGATATCACAGGATATTACGCAATCTGGTGTATATATTAACGCCATCTGGTTAAATATTTTGCCATCTGTTGTGTGTTACGCCATCTGGCGTGTATATTACGCCATCTGGCGTGTATATTACGCCATCTTGTTGTATATTACGCCATCTTGTTGTATATTACACCATCTGGTTGTATATTAACGCCATCTGGTGTGTTATTAACGCCATCTGGTGTTATGTTACGCCATCTGGTTGTATATTACACCATCTGGTTGTATATTACGTTATCTGGCATGTATATTACGCCATCTTGTTGTATATTACGCCATCTGGTTGTATGTTAACGCCATCTGGTGTGTGTTAACGCCATCTGGTGTGTTATTAACAGAGAGCGTGTATATAAACAGATGAGAGAGACAACTCCCGCGAAAATCGGTAACACAGGCTACAGTGGCGTTCCTGGCGGTTAGTGTTGAACAAGCTTTGAGTTTGCCATACGTGTAGTGCAAAACATTTGTTTTTATTCAAAATTAATAGAAATGCAGAAGCCTAACCTTATCGATTTAATATAATCCTTTTGGTAAACATGTTTTCTATATGTGTACTAAGCGGCTTGTTTCTATTTGGTGTAGTTTTAGAGATATTTCACTTTTTCTGTAGGAAGATTGCACACGACCATTGACAATGCCTTGAGTTTGCCGTACGCGTAGTGAAAAACGTCAGTTTTATTCCAAATTAATAGAAATCCAGAACCCTAACCATATCAATTTAATATAATCTTGTTGGTAAACATGTTTTCTATGTGTATTCCAATCAGTTTGTTTCTAGGTGGTGTAGTTTTAGAGATATTTCACTTTTTCTGTAGGAAGATTGCACACGACCATTGACAATGCCTTGAGTTTGCCGTACGCGTAGTGAAAAACGTCAGTTTTATTCCAAATTAATAGAAATCCAGAACCCTAACCATATCAATTTAATATAATCTTGTTGGTAAACATGTTTTCTATGTGTATTCCAATCAGTTTGTTTCTAGGTGGTGTAGTTTTAGAGATATTTCACTTTTTCTGGATGAAGATTGCTCACTGCCATTGAAAATGCCTTGAGGTTTGCCCATATGCTTAAGCTGTTCAACAACCACCACTTGGAGCGCCACAGTCGGCAGATGTTACATGCTCTAGTATGGGAGTTGTCCCTCTCATCTGTTTATATACACGCTCTCTGTTATTAACGCCATTCGGTGTGTGTATTAACGGCATCTGGTGTGTATATTACACCATCTGGTGTATATTACGCCATCTGGTGTGTATATTAGGCCATCTGGATCAGTCGATCTGGAATCCTTCAATCAACATTTAATCTTCAGGCCTGTAGTATCAGTAGTCAAAACTCAAACGACATTAACTTTAGTTGCCAAAGGGACTTTTGAATTTGAATCTATGATGTGAGTATCCAAGGGTTACTAATTCTGCGCGGTAGATTATAATATATATTACCATTCAACATACACAATTTTAATGTCCCACAAGCACGGTTGTGTCTACGCAACAATTATTCTGATGAAATCATAAAATGATAACCAATGGAAAGATAACTTTTTAAAAATAAACAATTAAACAAATTTAAGCTGCATAGTCTGATGAAAACATCAAATTTTCAAAACCAAAACACTTATCTAGATTTGATTCTACATATTCAACTTAGACACTGGTGCACTTAATAAACATTTGTTGCTGCATAGAAGGGCATAATAAGTCAATTAATAGAAACCGTTACTACTGAAGTCTATGGTGTCAGAGTTTTGGTATGCTTGCCAAAATTATTTTAACATGTTTTGATGTCAAATATCTCCAAACTTAGATTATAATATATATTACCATGCAACATTCACAATTTTAATGTCCCACAAGCACGTTTTTGTCTACGCAACAATTATTCTGATGAAATCCTAAAACGATAACCAATGGAAAGATGACTTTTTAAAAATAAACAAATAAAAAAATGTAAGTTGCATAGTCCGATGAAAACATCAAATTTTCAAAACCAAGACACTTATCTAGATTTGATTCTACATATTCAACTTAGACACTGGTGCACTTAATAAACATTTGTTGCTGCATAGAAGGGCATAATAAGTCAATTAATAGAAACCGTTACTACTGAAGTCTATGGTGTCAGAGTTTTGGCATGCTTGCCAAAATTATTTTAACATGTTTTGATGTCAAATATCTCCAAACATAGCCATTTAAAATTAAAGTTTCTTCAAACTAAAGTAAAGTAGATTATAACGATTAGTATAATATATTTATCTCAGAAAATAGCAAAAACTCAAAAGCATCGGACTATGCAACTTTAATAAAAGTGAAAGGTTCAATCAATAAAAAAATGAAGTTTTTAATAAAAATTGAAAATGATTATCCCACCCACCATTTCCCACGGAGAGGCTGCATAGAAGTAGCCTTACCTGTCCTGCTCGTACAGGTTGTCGAAGAGAATGTTTTGTCGGATGGTGGCGTTAAACAGCCATGCCTGCTGGGGGACGTAGGCCAGCCTGCCCTTTAACCGCACTGATCCACACAGCAGACGCATCTGGATCAACAACACCAACTGCATCAGGCAAGCCATATACACAGCACTTAAAGCTGCATAGTCCGATGGTTTTGAGTTTGTCATTTTCTGAGATCAATATATTAAACTGATTGTTATAATCTACCTTACTTTTGCTTCCAGTACTGTTTATTTTAAACAGCTAAAGTTTTGAGCTATTTGAAGTGCACACATGTCAAATTAGTTTCGGCAAGCATGCCAAAATTCTGACACTAAAAGTTTCTGCAGCAACAGGTTCTATTATATTGCCTCAGTATTCCATTCTATGTGGTGACAAATGTTTGATAAGTGCATCAGTGTCTAAGTTAGATATGCAAAATCAAATCTAGACAATTATCTTGGTTTTGAAAATTTGATATTTTCATTGGACTATAGAGCTTTAAATGAGTGCAACTTTAAGATGGCCTACCTGCCCCAGGACTGCCGTGATGAGGGCACTTTTACCACTACCGATCGGACCTGTGATTCCAACAACCTCTCCCTGTAAACACAATCAAAACACAACCAGATAATCTACTAGAAATGCAGGTCGGCGGGACCAAGTGGTCCTTAGCCGCTGCCGTATTGGCCACTCGTGGCTTACACATGCTTTACTGCTCAAGGGGGAACCTCCCCCTGAATGTATTGGGTGTCAGGCCCCGCTGACACTCAAACACATTTGACTAAGTTGCGTTGATTTTTTTGCCCTGCGCCAACAGTTCTACACTGCAGACAGTATGCATGACCTTTTTACTAAGGTAAAACAGGAAAACATTTTAGCCTTTTTGAGGGCAGCTGGACTGTACCACCTCATATAGTTTACTAAATAGATTCTATCAATTAGTAATAAAACTTTTCTTTTTCTATGGGAATTTGTTTCCCTTGACCACAAATATATGATTGTGAGCTTTCTAATTTAATGAGTGTCTATTGGCACATAATTGATTGTCTGCCTTTACATGTAAAAGCGATGGTTTGAACAAAAAACAAACATTTCTCGCCGTGAATATGGCGTATGCTGCCGACACGGCGTAAAGCAACCACCAATCAATCAATCAATCAACTAGAAATGCCACTTGAACAGTGAGCCCAGACTGTCTGCTGAACATGCGCAGTGGTCTGCTCACATCATTAGTTCTTAAATTGCCACCAGCGGGCAGGTTTGTAGTGGAAATGGTGTATTAACACTTATCATTAAAACTTTCAGTATGTCACTATTCAGTTCATCACATCATTAACAGTTCTACCACGTATTTCTGCACTCTTTGGGGCAATAGAATGGTTCGTTAGGTTTCTGTAGCTATATATTATATGGCACTGAAAGAAGTACGGCATAAAGGTAGAGTCAACACAGTATTTTTATATATTACATAAATATTATATATATTATTATGTACATATATTATAAAGATAATATATATTCATATATATTTTATATATTAATATATAAATATATTATATATTGTATACATTATTAACCTTATATACAGTACAGTATATATGTTACATATATTATACGTATTATGTATACAGTACAACCCCGTTAAACCAAGCTCGGTTAAACCAAATGATCAGTTAATCCAAACTTTTTTCGGCGGCCCGGCAAAATACTACCATGTATCATATAAAAAAGTTGGTTAAACCAAAGTCGGTTAATCCAAAGTTTTGGTTAATCCAAACAAAATTATCGGCCCCAGGCCACTTCCGGTACAGTTAAACCAAACTTTCATGTGGTTTTAAGGTCATCTGAAACGTTTTTATATGATAAATGGTAGTATTTTGCCAGGTCGCCAAAAAAAGTTTTGACTAACTGATCGTTTGATTTAACCGAGGTTGGTTTAATGGGGTTAAACTGTATATACATAAAAAAAAACAATAATCATAGTGTCCACATAGATTGTACATTCATAATGCACCCTGTTTTTGCCAAAGCCAAGTCAAAGTCAAAGATCGGTTAAAACAATGATCGGTTAATCCAAACAAATTTCTAGGGTCCCTTCAAGTTTGGTTTAACGGGGTTATACTGTATTATGTATATTAAATATATTATATATTAGATATATATTTTATAGAGAAGATAACGAACATGTAGCCGAACCTTATGTGATGTATAATGCATTATAAAGGGTAACATGTACACCCTATATTTCCTCTGTGCGCATTGGTGGAGTGCCCCCCCCCCCCCACCCCTCCCAGCTGTTGGGTAAATTGCTGGGCCGCCCCCCCCCCCTCGCGTCATACACTGGAGTTTTTTTCAGTCGATAATATTGCTCAGACTTGATCAATGCTGTTCATGTTAGGATAAGGGGAGTCGGACACGAGGGGCAAACTAAATCATAACATTGTTAGGATTGTGATAATCCATAGGTATTTATGAACAGTTCCTAAAGGTATACACTATATACAATTTAGAGGTACCCTTCCCCCTCACCAACATCATTATACAAATATCTATGGCAACCGTAAGAAGACCTACCAGGCGCACCCGGAAGTTAATATCTGTAAGTACATGTGTCAATGGCTCAGCCTCGGTCTGAAGACTGAGCAGCTCTTGGTCCGTAGTGTCGCCATCTTGTTCTGGAGCCAAGGGGAAAATGCAAATGAATTCTACATGTGTGATAATATAATATTCTCCAAGTTGTATGAATTAAATATAAATAATAGATCAATCGGATAATGTATTATTGTGTGTTTGTTGTTTTACTTCCTAGCAACATCTAAGGTCATATCAGGGTGGGTTATGAATAACGACACATTATACACACCATTGGGTGTGGTTGCTGGAGACATATAAGTTATAATACCTCTAGTTTGCAGCCATATTGTGGTGTAGTGTTGTATATGGATATAATATCCGGAATTGAATTGAATTGAGCTGGAACCTGTTTCGACTAATTGACGTAAATAGGGGGGAAAGAAGGTTGTTATATTAGGGTTACATAAGATATAAAAGATCATGAAGTACTTATGGTGTATCACTATATGTGCAAAACTATGTACTATGGTTAGAAGTAAAATTACAGAAAGGTTATTAATGGTTGGTAAAAGTAATACACTAGAACGTGGTGTTCTCTGTGGCGGAGTGGTTAGAGTGTCTGACTTTTTTCTAGGTCAGACTCCTGATCTGAGGGTCGGCGGTTCGATTTCCAGTGCCCCCAGCTCTGCCAATTTGGATTTTCACCGCTGTGTATAACTTACAGCGTCATCAAAGGCCGGTTGCTCTCATACCATGTCTATGTGGTGTGGGAGGTTAAAAATCCCTTGGGTTGGTAAAAGTGTAGGCTTGGGCTTTCTATCGACCAGCAGTGGAATGAGGAAGACAAGTCGTCTATGACTGAAATTTCCCCTGCTTAAGCAACTAATGGACCAAAAAAAAAAAAAAAGATGGCGCTTACAACTCAACCCTCCCGCCTCTCAAATTTTTCAAATCAAAATAATTACATAGATTTGATTTTACATATCTAACTTAGATACTGGTTCATTTATTAAACATGTGATACCACATCGAAGGGAATATTGAGAAAAGTTAATAGAACTTGTTATTGCAGAAGCCCATGTTGTCTGAGTTTTGGTGTGCTTGCCAAAATTAATTGTGCATGTTTGCACTTCAAATATCGCAGAAGTTAGCCATTTAAAATAAAAGTTACCTCAAACTAAAGTGAGGTACATTATATAGCGATGAACATAATACATTCATCTCAGAAAATGACAGAAAGTAAAAACCATCGGACTAGGCAACTTTAAGCGAACCACCCACTAGCCTGCCTGTAAAGCGGCTGTCACACATCACCGGATTGGAGGAAACGGAAAGAAACCGAACAAAGTCTGTTGATAGTCCCGTTTGTGTCCATACAAGTTTTGAACATGCACAAAACTTGGAACGGATGCCGCCGGATTGATGTCTATGGTTCTTGTCCAGCTTGAGTTTGCTTCGTCCATTGGCTATCTGTTCATGTCCATTTCATCTCTGTTTTATGTCCATTTCATGTCCGTTCGTCCAGCGGCCTTTGACCCGATATCACAACATTTTGTCACATTTTAATACATTTTGATACTTGTCATGCCCAAACACCACCGGACTAGACAATTCTATCCGTTGCTCAATCCGGTGATGTATGACAGCCGCTTAAGGCCTGGAACACTTCTCCCCTGCAGCCCCAGAGCAATTATGAGACCTTTTCCCGCCCACCGCCCACGTGACTTATTACACCATGATCTTCACCGGGTTTTGAGGACTCTTCCTTGCCCTTCTTTCCTTCGTTCATAAACTTTACGCTGCCCTCATTCAACATGCCAACTCCTTCCTTGTGAATCATTATACGATGACAGAAGATTAAAATGTCACAAAGCGCTTTAAGTTACATAGTCCGATGGTTTTGAATATCTGTCATTTTCTGAGATAAATATATTAGGTTGATCGTCATAATAATCCTTACTTTAGGTTGAAGTAACTTTGCTTTAAAATGACTAACTTTGTAGATATTTGAAGTGTAAAGATGCCAATTTTAATTTTGGCATGTTTGACAAAACTTCGACTCCATAGGATTCACCAGTACCATGTTCTATTAAATAGACTTAGTATGCCCTTCTATATAGCAATACATATTTAATAAATGCACCAGTAAACAAATTGGATATGTAGGTTCAAATGTAGATAAGTGCTTTGATTTTGAAAATTTTATGTTTTTATCGGACTATGCAACTTTAACACTTTATCTTTATGAAACTCACCCTTCTTGCTGGTTTTGTCGGCCTTCTTGGCTTTATGGACCTTGCTGGCCTTTGGAGTGTCATTGGCCTTGCTGCCATTGACAGTGACAGTGCCCCCGTTCTGTGCGCTTTGGCAGTCGGTTGAACTGCTGCTGCACCAGGCTAGTGTTGCGTTTGTAAACTCAATCACTTGGTCCGAGATTATTGACTTCCGGTTGTCATTCATCTCCACTGGATTAGTATGGTCTTCTAGCAACAGCAATTCCTGGCCAAGAGATTAGATAATAGCAATGAGACTTTTCCCCCCACATTTAACAGGGATAAGAGTCGCCTCCAACAAATGGAAGCGGAAATCTGATTCCCATTAAATTTGACAGCGCTAGGCATATATGAGATGAAATGACACATAATAGAACCAAGAAAAAGAAGCAAATGTTATTACAACGAATCTGAAATTTGTTCATCCTTGACTTAAAGTTGCATAGTCCGTTGGTTTTGAATTATCACTTTCTAAGATAAATATATTAGGTTGATCATTATAAGCCAACTCAAAACCATCGTACTATGTAACTTAAACATGACTTTCATGACCCACTTCTCCCTTAGCTACCATGTATCAGCATTAGGTTAGTTGGTTGGTTGTTGGGGTTTTGCATCCTAGCAACATCTATGGTCATATAAGGACGGATACCGAGTTGTGCCAGTGCGCACTCATAGCGACTTTATAGTGCTGCCCCACTGGGAGATCAGGCCGCCAACATCATGACCCGATATCCCAATCAGTCACATTATCCTGAAACTGAGCTAACCAGTGCTTGCCCTATCCTATTAATGCTGAGCGCCAGGCTAGGTAGCAACAAGTATAAATTTGATAAGTCACTGGATTGACTCGGTCGGTATTCGAACTCCCGACCTTCCGCACGGGAAGCCTGCGCTCTATCGATTGAGCCACTGCGTCCGGTGCGCCATGTCAGTGATTAGGTGGTTACCTGGAATCTGTCTGCCGACACCTTAAGTTCCGAGAAGCTCTTGACTGCTATGGTGCTCAGCATCAGCTTTCCCTGGATACTGCTGTATATGGCCACGTAGATGAATGCCTGCACAATGGAATACGCAGCCAGTGAGCTTATTAGGCCAAATGAAAAAATATATAAAATAGGTGTTTGTCCCCGGACGTGCCTGAAAAAGAGCCCTCCCCTGATTTATTTGGATTTTTGTTCTACGTGTTACAAATGTGTTGGGCTAGCAGCATTTGAACTTTCATAAACACACAATTGAAACTTCTAGAACTGTATGATGTAATGCATTTTGAATTGGGAATACAGTGTTCATTGTTTGACTGAAAACATTGTGATATGTACATGAATGACATGTAATCCTTTTATCAGTCTAGGGCAGTCCAATTTATAAAAAAAAACTTTTTAAAGAGAAGTAAATCAAAACCACCCGTCTGACCCTGATTTATGTGATCCATAAGGACGATCACCAATTTTTTTTAATTTTGTCCTTCCTTTGGCTTGTTTTGCTTACTGTGTTTGCTTTTTCCATCCTAGTGATAAGTAAGGATGACCTGAAGATGGCTGCCAACTTGGATCAAGTCGCGTTCATAGCAACTTCATAGTAGGTAACGGCAGTGAAATGTGTAAATACAGTTATACGAACTGTCCATAAAACTTCACAAGATGGAACGTCCCTCAACAATAAACATACCTCGACGGCAGTGAGGTGGTGCCCGGTGAGGGTGTGTCCCATGATGGTGGATACAGTTGCCATGGCAACGACCACGGCTGAGATGGAGAACATTAACGACGTAGACATGTTGACCTTCTCCAGGAGTCTTCGTTCCTGCTCCCTCACCTCTGAGGACATTTGGTAATTGGCAAAGTTAATCAGTACCTGATGTCCTTTCCAAGAAATGGTCTTGCTTTTCAAGAATAATTGGTTGGTTGGTTGGTTGGTTGTTGGAAGCTTACGTCCTGGCAACATCTGTAGTAGGTGGTGACACCATATCTTCGGTATGCAATTGCGACATGCCAGACATTCATATTGTTTATGGTTTTACGTCCTAACAACATCTAAGGTCTTATCAGGATAAATACTCACTTGTGGCACTGCACACATATGGCGAGTTAATAATGCTGTCCCACTGGAATACGAGAGTTATCCTAACCAGGATAGTGCTATACCTGATAACATGGAGGAATAACTTAGCACCAGATTGGGCTGCTCAGATAGGGTTATTAGTAACTACTACTCTTTGCATCTTAAAGTTGCCAAGAAATCATGTTTCATGCTATCTTTTTTTAATATTATTATTATTCCAGGGGAAGCTTTCCTGCGACCCCCCCCTCGATATGGAAGGCACTTCATGGCCTCAGTCCGAGCACTTCACATCTCAGCTGGGATTCAAACTCCCGACCTTCCGCATGGGAATCCTGAGTTCTACCGATTCGGCCACCGCGTGCGGTCGTGTTGCTTCCTAGTCATAGATCATTGTAGAACAATAGTGCAAACATAGGACTCCGTTAGAGCGAATGGACCCCCAATGATTTATATTATTAATTCAATGAACGTAACACAGTGAATACAATTGGCTCATGTCTCTGGCTGGCCATATCAAAGCCCGCCGTACTTTATTCAAAGCTAAAATTCTAAATGCCAACTGACCAGTGCTCTACTAGTTTGGCTGGTTGCCTGCGGTCCAGGCATACTTGCCCTACTTCTCAGCTAGCACCCAACTCACCAGGCTGCTCCAACAATTCCATAGAAGCATAGATGTTTGTTTGTTGTTATTGTACGTCCTATCAACATCTAAGGTCATATCAGGATGGGTACTGACTTGTGACAGTGTGCACTCATGGCGACTTAATAGTGCTGCCCCACTGGAAGACCAGGCCACCAGCACCATGACCTGATATCCCACTCAGTCACATTATCCTGACACGGAGCCAACCAGTCCTTGCCCTATCCTAATAATGCCGAGCGCCAGGCTAAGAAGGGACAAGTATCAATTTTTAAGTCATTGGTTTGACTCGACCAGGGTTCGAATCCACGACCCCACCATCTACCAAGACGGGAGACGGACGGTCTAACTCATTCGGCCATCGCGTCTGGTCGTAGAAGCATAGAACATATCAAAGTACAAACATCAGATTACCAACCAACCCACCACCAACGACATTCTCAAGCATATAACGTAACTATAGATAAGCAGCCATCAATGTCCTATACCTGTAATGTTTTTGGCGAGTGGTTTTTCCCAGCTGTACATCTTGATGAATTTGATATTGGCGAGCATCTCCCCAATTATGCGCACCCTGGTGTCGGTGATCGGCATTGCGCGCGCCCTGAGGGACATGATGGCCCCACCTATACACATCTGGAAGCAGATGAGGCAGTCAGGAGCAAACAACAAGGAATCGGCGTGATGGGCATAATCGATTAATCAACTCAGGTCACCCGAGCCACTTTTTGGCGCATGCGCACATCCTACTGACTCGGGTCAAATAATCTAATAATACGCTTCTCCACGCTCTGGGTGAAAAAAAATGGTGGCTTAATCCAAAACATTTTTTTAAATAATCGATATAACTACAGCAAAATAGGATTTAAAGTATTTTATGATTGCATAGTTTAGTTATATTTCCATTTAATTAATCTGGGTTATTACCCCCAAAAAACATGTAGGACTGGTACTGGTAGCTATTATCCTGCAGGACGGTACCAGCACAAATGTGACGTCATTGTTCCAAGCAAACCCCAGCCAAGAGGTGGGTTATTAGGGTCGGGTCATTTTGCATACGGCACATGTTTTTGTCAACTCCACTCGCAATGTTCGATTTGAAATTCTAGCAACTCGGGTGACCCGAGTCGCCCGGGTCGTGTTAATCGAGTACGCCCGATGTGACAGTGGGGAGGGGCCCAGTAAGGTTAATTGTGGTTGGTTGTTGGAGTTTTACGACCTGGAAACATATATGGTCATATCAGGACGGGTACCGACTTGTGATAGTACGCACACATGATGACTTTATATTTTAGTGATGCCCTGCTGGGAGACCAGGCCACTGGCACCATGAGCTGATATTCCACTCAGTCGCATTATCCTGACACTGAGCCAACCAGTACTGACCCTATCCTAATAATCTCTAGCATCTGGCTAGGAAGCAACAAACATCAATTTTTAAGTCATTGATTTTACTCGACCAGAGTTCGAACCTGTGAACCCATGGGTTCGAATTGCATGATCTGAGAGACAGAGGCTCAAGTCCTTCGGCCATCCCGTCTGGTATAGATCTAGGCATAATGTGACATTGGATGGGGCACATAAAGGTTAATTGTGACTGCCGAGCTTCAGGCCAGGCTAAAGTGTTCGTGGGTAGTAATATATGAATTCAAGTCAATAAATTTTTTTACGATCAATCTAATTCAGAAAATGAGAGAAACTCAAAACCATAAAACTATAAAACTTTAATAAGTGCACCAGTATCTATGTTGGATATGTACAGGGGTCCCAGTGACAAAAATATAAAATCCCTGAAAAACATAAGGAGATCTGGGGCCATGCCCCCTGCACTACCCCCCCCCCGCCCCCCCCCACCCCCCCGCCAGAAATTTATTTAAAGCTACGATTAAAATGATGCAATTTGGAACCGACTTGGACATATTTTGGCCTTGAAATTCCAAATGTTTTAAAACTGCAAGACTAACAAATAATTAAAAGTAAAACGTTTTTTCACGGACAGGATTTCCCCCCGCTGATTTGGAAACTCAGTTTTTGCTGAAATCAGCGATTTTGCTGAGAAATTAGCAACTTCCTATCTCTATTTTCATGCACAAACAAAAATTACCTTACACTATACATTATGTGTATCATAGGTTGGAAAACAAAAAGAAAAGGCCCTGAAAATATGTTTTGTTTGGTTTTTGTTGTTGTTTTACGTCCTAGCAACATCTAAGGTCATATCAGGATGGGTACCGAATTGTGACAGTGCGCACTCATGGCATGGCGACTTTATAGTGCTGCCCCATTGGAAGACCAGGTCACCAGCACCATGACCTGATATCCCACTCAGTCACATTATCCTGACCCTGAGCCAACCAGTCCTTGCCCTGTCCTAATGATGCCGAGCTCCAGGCTAGGAAGTGACAAGCATAAATCTTTAAGTCATTGGTTTGACTCAACCAGGGTTCGAACCAGCGGCCCCATGATCTATCAACACAGGAGACGGACGCTCTAATGCCTGGTACACACCTCCCGTATACGATTCATGCGCTAAAACTGACTGCGCTTCACAACCCGACCCGTCCCGTTTCGCGACATAAAACTGGCCGATTCATTTTTCTAATGTCTTGCGATTCGAGTTTTAAGCCCTAAAACTGAGTTTTAAGTCGCGAATCGCAAGGCTCTGGTGTGCTAGGGGGTCACACACCTAACGACTAAAACTCAAACTTAGTCGCGAAACGGGCAGTTTTAGGTCGTTTACGGGAGGTGTGTACTGGGCATAACTCATTCTGCCATCCCGTCTGGTCAAAATATGTCAAAAGTATGTGACTTCAAATGTAGATAAGTATTTTGCTTTTGGAAATGCGCTGCTTTTATCGGGATATATGCCTACTGCTTTAAGATGAGGAGGGAGGAATGTGGCAGATGCTCACCTGGATCGGGAAGAGGAACAGAAGGATGGCAAATCCTAGCAGGGGCCAGAGACCCAGCAGGTAGAGGGAGTAGGCGGTGGTGGCGACGCCTAGGAACGGGGCAACCAGAAGCATGGGTGCAAAACTAACGCCGTCAAATATCCGCTGACTGTCGTTGGCAAAGAGATTCACAATCTGAAAACATTGTAGGATAATGTCAACATTGTGCTGTGATAGTAAACATTATGATATCATATTAATACTGCACTGTGATGGTAAACATAATAGGATAATGTCAACACTGCACTATGATGGTGTTCCCTGTGGCGGAGTGGTTAGAGTGTCTGACTTTTTTCTAGGTCGGACTCCTAATCTGAAGGTCGGTGGGTCGATTCCCCGTGCCCCCACCTCTGCCAATTTGGATTTCCACCGCTGTGTATAACTTACAGCGACATCAAAGGCCAGTTGCTCTCATCCCATATCTATGTGGTGTGGGAGGTTAAAAATCCCTTGGGTCGGTAAAAGTGTAGACTCAGGCTTTCTGTCGACAAACTGTCTAATGGTGAAAACAAGTCTATTCAGACTTATCCATGATAGGCAGTATAGATCTTCAAGAATGATATAGTAAACATGATAGGATAATGGCAAAAATTACATTACAATGTACATTATGTATATCGTAGGTTGGAAAACAGATAGAAAAAAGGCCCTCAAAATATGTAAAATAAAATGCACAAATCTTAATTTTCCACCCAGGCATGTGTGAGTGGGGCTTAAGTCTATTAAGCTACATGCTTTATTACATTTGTTCAAATCAAAAGTAGTGGATAAATATATGTGAAGAATATATTTTGCTTTTTAAATTAAGAATTTATCAGATTTATTTCACTTAATTTCACTTAATTCGACACTTTTTCTAATGGGTTGTTCTTCACCCCTACTGTAGAGAATAGCATGGCTGACTCTTTCATCTACATATTTACTTACTTGTCCGGCAGTTTGATTTTTTAGGTGACTGACAGTGAGCAACTTCCGGTACAGCAGCAGGAGCGCCCCACTGCGCAGGCGCGCACCTGAAATGTAATATGATAAAGTAGAGTGCAGCAGCATTAAAGAAACATAAGCCGATGGTTTTGAGTTTCCATCATTTAAGGAAATAAATATATCAGGTTGATGGTTATTATCTACCTTACTTTGAGTCTGAAGTAACCCGGTGCTCGGCATTATCCCACTCAAGTCACATTATCCTGACACTGAGCTAACCAGTCCTTGCCATATCCCAATAATGCCAAGCGCCCGGCTAGGGAGCGACAAGTATCAATTTTATAAGTGATTGGTTTAACTTGACTGGGAACCGAACTCCCGACCTTCCGCACGCGAGACCCTCGCTCTACCGATTTGGCCACCGCGCCCGATTCTGAAGTCATGATGTATGAGGTCATGATGTCTTGGTGGACGCTGGCAACCAGTGGAAGTGTTTCTGGGGACGCGCCCCCTGGTGGTGCTGTCTTACAACTTGGCACAGCCATACATCATTGCAGTATATGACAGCTGCAGAGAGCACTGCATGCAATCACGTGACGCGACGCATTAACAGTCCTCTAGGGTGCGCCCCCCCCCCCCACACTAAATGTTCACTGACCACTTCCGCGAAAATATATATGAGTGCCAACACAAAGAAGGCTCATATTTATTCAATTATATTTTGGTGTTTATATTGCATTTATATTTAGATGTGTTAAAGGATATGTTAATTGTCAAATTTCTCAAAATTCTGATCTATATAATACTTAATAGTATATATATATTTATTAGATATATAGAGAGAGAGAGAGATTAGTGCAACAAAAAGGTTTCAACTAATACTTTGGCAATCTTGGCAATATGTGTCGCATTCCTAAGAAATATGCATCATATGCCTAAAGGCCCAGTCCCACATTACCGTACTGAGTACCGGACACCACCGGACAAAGAATTTTCTAGTCCGGTGGTGTTCGGTGACAAAATGTACCGAAATGTATCGAAATGGAGCCGGACGAAACGAACACCACCGGAAAAGTACCGTACATGTACCGGACGAGAACCGCACGAGAACCAGATGAAACGAACACCAACGGACAAGTACCGTACATGTACCGGACGAGAACCAGACAAAAGGAACACCAATGGACAAGTACTGTCCGTACATGTACCAGACGAGAACCGGACTGTAACGGACGCGCCAAAAACACACCTATACCCCTTACGACACACACCTATACCCCCAGTACCCCTTCCACCCCCACCACACACCTACACCCCGCCACATCCCTAATCCCTCACCACACACCTACACCCCTACCAGACACCTACACCCCCACCATACACCCCCACCACATCCCTAAACTCCTACCACACACCTACACCCCCACCACATCCCTAAACCCCCACCACTCACCTACACCCCCACCACATCCCTAAACCCCCACCACACACCTACACCCCCACCATAAACCCCCACCAGACACCTACACCCCCACCACATCCTAAACCCCCACCACACACCTACACCCACCACATCCTTAAACCCTACCAGACACCTACACCCCCACATACATCCCTACCACATCCCTAAACCCCCACCACACACCTACACCCCACATCCCTAAACCCCCACCACACACCTACACCCCCACCATAACCCCCCACCAACACCTACACCCCCACCACATCCCTAAACCCCACAACACACCTACACCCCACCACATCCCTAAACCCCCACCACACACCTACACCCCCACCATAAACCCCCACCAGACACCTACACCCCCACCACATCCCTAAACCCCCACCACACACCTACACCCCACCACATCCTTAAACCCCTACCAGACACCTACACCCCCACACCATACCCTAAACCCCCTACCACATCCCTAAACCCACCACACACCTACACCCCACCACATCCTTAAACCCCTACCAGACACCTACACCCCCACCATACACCCCTACCACATCCCTAAACCCCCACCACACACCTACACCCCACCACACCCCTAAACACCCCACACCACACACCTACACCCCAACCCCCAACATAAACCCCCACCAGACACCTACACCCCTACCACATCCCTAAACCCCCACCACACACACCTACACCCCACCACATCCTTAAACCCCTACCAGACACCTACACCCCCACCATACACCCCAACCACATCCTAAACCCCCACCACACACCTACACCCCCACCACATCCCTAAACCCCCTACCAGACACCTACAACCCCACCATACATACCACACATCCCTAAACCCCCACCACACACCTACACCCCACCACATCCCTAAACACCCACCACACACCTACACCCCCACCATAAACCCCCACCAGACACCTACACACCACTACATCCATAAACCCCCAGAAAGATAGAGTGGATGGTCAAAATCTGATCCATGGGTGTTTTGACCAGATTTCTGGATTAAACGTGCATGGACTAAACCGGCCTGCCTAGATATATATATATATACAGTATAACCCCGTTAACCCAAACTTGAAGGGACCCTAGAAATTTGTTTGGATTAACCGATCATTGGTTTAACCAAGCTTTGGATTTGACTTCAGTTTGAGCAAGTGTGTATTGCACATGTAATATACAATATATGTGGACACTTGTAATGTACAATATATGTGGACACTTTGATTATTGTTTTTATGTGTATACAGTATAACCCCGTTAAATCGAGCTTGGTTTAACGGGGTTGTACTATATATACATATATAATTATATATATATACATATATGGCCATAGATACACATATTTTATATACACATGTTATGCATACATATAAATGCATATATATATATACATAGGTACATATATATACATATATGTACATATATATATATATCTGCACATAAATACACATATATGCGCATATACCTTTAAATATATATACATATTCAGATTCCTATATATACATATCCCTATATATACTTATACTTATAAATACATTATATTTCTGTATAGTTATACTTATGTGTATAGACACCTGCATGTATACACCAATACACACATAGCATTGCGTATGTACAATTCATCAGAGAGGATATGGCAGTAGCGCAAACTCCTCCCCCCTTAACTTCCCACACCTCTGCACAGGATCCATCCAACCAACATCAGGATTCATGTGGCCTAGGTCTCTTCAACCCACCCCCATCCGCACCCGCACCTCCAGCCTCTATCTCATCCATCCACCCCCGCCCCTGTTCCACCACCACCTCCACCTCCCCTGCCACCTAGTAATAATGCTGTCCAACTGGGAAACGGAGCTTTCAGCACCATGACCCAATATCCCACTCAGCCATATTACCTGGATATTGAGCAAGCTAGTCCTTGTCCTATGTTATTAACATTGGCTCCCACCGAGGTCCCCCTCCCCCTATCCTTCTCCTCCATGGTGGCCCCCTCTCCCTTTCTCTCTCCCAGCCCCTCTCCCCTCCACTGTGATGCTTCCTCCTCCCCTCTCCTACCCGTTCCCCCTTCCCTCTCTCATCCCCCTCCTCCATGGTGGGCCCCTCCCCCCTTCTCTCTCCCAGCCCCTCTCCCCTCCACTATGATGCTTCCTCCTCCCCTCTGCTACCCTTCCCCCTTCCCTCTCTCCTCCCCCTCCTCCATGGTGACCCCCCCCCCTTTTCCCTCACCCACCCCCTCTCCCCTACAGTATGATGTTTCCCTCCTCCCCTCTCTCCTCCCCCTTCCCTCATGGCGCCCCCCCTCCCTCTCCTCCCCACTCCCCTTCCTCCTTCCGCCACTCCTCTCCCTTCCTCCAGTAACCTGCCTCTCCTCCCTCGCTTCCATCTCCTCTTCCTCCCATCCCCCTTGCTGCTACTGAAGCTCCTCCTGACACATCCCTTCCCTCCCCTTCCTCCTTCCGCCACTCCTCTCCCCTCCTCCAGTAACCCTCCTCCCTCCCTCTCTTCCATCTCCTCTCCCTTCCCAAAATCAGCCCTCATGACGCTCCTCTTGACACATCATCCCCATCCTTCCCCATTCACCTCCCCACCCCGACGGTCCTCTCGCCCGTGCTGCCCGACAGGTGGCGCAACCGGCATTGTGGCGACTGTCAGCCGGTAGCCGGCTGGCGACACCCTCGGTGATAGATCACCGCCGCCCCTCTTGCACCTCGCATAATGGCGCCCGATGTAACGCTTGACCTGATTGGCTGCGGGCATGCAATCGTGTGCCATGGCTGACCCGATTGCCTCAGTCGGGAACCAGCTTCACTACTGATTCACCGATCACCGCACTATTCATGCAGGTAACTGACTTAAAGGTATTACAGTAAAACCTCTCTATCCGACCACCTCCACAGGTCGACCACTCTCCTATATCGATCGCTTTATTTGGGTCCCAAACGATCATCCATACAATATCATTGTAACGATTTTTTTTTTAACTCCCTAAACGACCACCTCCCTGAATGGACCATATAAAGTCGGTCCCAGGGTGGATCGATTTAGAGAGGTTTAAATGTATATAGCCGTGTTTACACGGGCGAGTTAAAACGCTTGATATAAAACCAGTTGTCTAGATCGATTTACATTTGGCGAGTAAACGCGACGCTATGGCGCTTTAGGGCTGAATCGATTCATATAAATCGGTAGATGTAAACCACCTTGGGAGGTAGTATAGATGAAGCGATAGAGCTGGTTCCCGGGCGGCGATAGTGTAAAATAGCAGTGCTCGCCGGCTGCAGGCTCAGCTGTAACTATCGCTGGTGCCCGGCAGTGTTAGGGACCAATTAGGCCAAAATCTATTGAATGCGATCATATTTAACAGAATTACATACTGAAATAATGAAATTTAATTTAATTAACCCTAAATTCCAAGCGCTATTAACATAGCCGCTACATTGGCGTCGTTATTCATATTGTGAATCGACGAGTGTAAACTAAACAAATAGCAGTGCTCGCCGGATACAGGCTCACCACTAAGGCTACTGGTTCCCGGTCGCCGACAAACTTTCTAACTCGCTCGTGTAAACGCACCACTACTTCGCTTCATATATATCGATTGGTCTTCAATCGTTTTACACTCGCCCGTGTAAACACAACTTACGACTGTACTTAGAACAGAAATGCTTTCTTGTAATTGAAATGTTAGGGTTTCTTTGGAGCGATTTCTGTGGGGAGTGTTTTATGGGTTGCTTTGGGAGGGATTGAAAGCATTAATAAATACAAACCATGATTATTTCAATATTATTTGTATGTGTGTGTTCTATAGAATCCGTCTACATCTATAAATTGCGCCGGCAGATGGCGGGGGAGAGCTATTTACGTATTCACTGATTTAGTAGGTTGTAGCCTTGCATGAGGGTATCTCGGGCACCTCGTATTCAAAGGTGGTGACCCATCAAAGTACTAATGAGACTCAACCTTGCTTACCGGTGGCCGGTGGCCTAATAGGTAGTGCCCGGACCTCGCGTGCCGAAGGTCGGGAGTCCCGGTTGAGTGAAACCAATGACTTTAAAATTAATACTTGTCGCTTCCTAGCCTGGCACTCGCCGTTATTAGGATAGGGCAAGGACTGGTTATCTCAGTGTCAGGGTAATGTGACTGATTGGGATATCGGGTCATGGTGCAGGCAGCCTGATTTCCCAGTAGGAAAGCACTATAAAGTCACCATGAGTGCACACTGTCACGACAGTACCGACTTCTGACAGTGTGCACCCATGGTGAATGCATAGTGCTGCCCCACTGGGAGACCAAGCCACCAGCACCAGGACCTGATATCCCATTTAGTCACATTATCCTGATACCGAGCAAATCAGTCCTTGCCATATCCTAATAATACTCAGTGACAAGTATCCATTTTATAAGTCATTGGTTTGACTCGACCGGGAATTAAACTCCCGACCTTCCACACGGGAAGACTGCGCTCTACCGATTCGGCCACCGCGTCCGGTGATGATACTACAGTTGTTTTTGGAAGCTGCCCTTCTCTTCTCTCTGGTAAAATGGGGCTGGAATGGAGGGGTAATAGTATAGAAAAGGTCATATTTAATACTAGGTATATTATTTACAGACTTATCTAGTGTATCTTAGAATGTTCAGATTATTGAAATATCAACGATGTTGAGCAGAGCAAAGAGGTGAAAGTCTCTACTCGGCGCTGCTCCCCATTTTTGCATGAACTACAGTGACTGGTGCTGTACATTATACAGCAGGAGCCACTCCCTTAATGCTACAGGATCGGTGCTGTAACTAATACAGCACTGATCAAACTTAGATTATTGAGACTGTCAATTCTAATAGTAAGATGGCCGGAAGACCAGTGCTCCAGTGCTGACAAATGTCATGTTCAGATGAATAAATACTTTACCAAAAAAAAAAAAAAAAAAAAAGGTTCCGCCTCGTAGCTTCCTGTCTGCATGTTGCAATGCGTGGTTGCATGATCAGGGGCTTAGGATATTTTACAACCCTAGGTTACCTGTAGGTAACAGTAAGGTGCTGGCAGAAACCAGCATTCATATAGACCTGGGCCACGTTCAGGGTCCGTCTCGGAGGCGCCTCGGCGACGTCTCGGCGATGCTTTTTGGTCTATTTACGTTCAGGGTGCGTCTCGGCGACGTCTCGGCGACGCCTCCCTTTTCAGGCAGGAGACAAAAAGCGCCTCGAAAATGGCCACCGCATGCAGTGGTTTCATCCAATCAGAGCGCAGCATTTCGATTGCAAATGGCCGCCGCATATGGGGGCAGCCATTTTCGAGACAATAAACTGCTTTTGCCGTTCAGACTAGCATGACGTCACTGGCATCTCCGAGGCGCCTCCGAGGCGGACCCTGAACGCGGCCCAGATTGCCATTCCGACTGTGCATGCGCTGTAAACGGCGTCGAGAGTAAAGCAAAGGTCTACGTCCATTGACTCTGCCGATACGCGTAGGGAAAAACTTTCAAAATTAATAGAAATACATAACAATTTGGCATAAACATGTATGAACACATGCAATATAATGATCTGATGAATATATCTAATACAAAACTAGCCATAGTTAAACATTTTCAGCTAACAAACATACAATTCCACACAAAACAATCAGTCACTTTAAGGCTGATATCCACATCACCATTATTCTTGTTCTAAATATTAAAATGCCAAATGTGTCAACAGACACTTGTTTAAGAGAAATATATAACCAATACCTGATTAACCCTACTCATTTTCTAGTTCTAAGGTCATATCAGGAATAATACCGACTTGTGACAGTGCGCACTCATGGCGACCTTATAGTGCTGCACCACTGGGAAATCAGGCCGCCAGCACCATGATCCAATATCCCACTCAGTCACATTATGCTGACACTGAGAAAACCAGTCCTTGCCCCATACTAATAATGACAAGCGCCAAGCTAGGAAGCGACAAGTATTACATTTTTAAGTCATTGGCTTGACTCGACCAGGGTTGGAACCCGTGGGAGATTTAACTCGACCAGGGTTGGAACCCATGGGAGATTTGTCTCGGTCAGGGTTCTATCCATGATCTCCACAACCCTCGGCTAATTGTTAACAAAACGGTCAAGTGACATGAAAAGGCGGCGGTGCGTTGCTGAGAGTGCGGCTTCAGAAACGGTTCCGCCTGACATGGTTTTGCGGGGGTCCGTGACATGGTTCTGTGGTTTACAGCGTCACAGATGAATTAGAGTCACGTGACTAACCAGT
The DNA here is from genome assembly GCA_030323885.1 of Branchipolynoe longqiensis. Lineage (NCBI taxonomy): Eukaryota > Metazoa > Annelida > Polychaeta > Phyllodocida > Polynoidae > Branchipolynoe > Branchipolynoe longqiensis. Next base: position 54,338,260 of record CM059197.1, read on the forward strand.
TCACTCGCCGATTTCCCGTGGTGTGTACATCTAGGTGTATTTAGTAAACAGCATGTCCGCCTCGGATGTTTCTTAAAGTCACTTCCGGTGCTGGTGCTTACACCCAGCGTCCAACCCCATTACAACTTCCCTGCGCACTATGGGATTCAAACCCACAGGTTCGAACCCTGGTTGAGTCAAACCAATGACTAAAATACTGATACTTGTCGCTTCCTAGTCAGGCACTCAGCATTATTAGGATAGGGCAAGGACTGGTTGGCTCAGTGTCAGGATAGTGTGACTGAGTCAGATATCAGGTCATGGTGCTCATGACCAGGTCTCCAAGTGGGGCAGCACTATAAAGCCCCAGTGAGTGCACATTGTCACAAGTCAGTACCCGTCCTGATATGACCTTAGATGTTGCCAGGATGAACTCTAACAACCAACCAACCCTGAGCACTGACTCAGTGTCAGTTAAAATCACTACACAATTATTGAATAAAGCTGCATAGTCTGATGTGTACGCAGCGGCCACCCCCTGGCACACGGTCTCGACTGACCGGCTAAACTACATGAGTGAACCTGCTGGGATTGTATTCTGGTGGGGAGGGATGCCTCCCTCTTTAAGTGCACGAAGACTACATCGACAAGGCGGCGGACGAGCCAAAGAAATGGTCAACGGCAATGAGGCGATGTAGCAAGGTGTATGACACACATGGGGCGTATCAAGGCAAAAACGATAAACGGCCAGTCATCGTGGAAGAGACTGGGGCCTCACCACGTATTTTCCCATAGTTTGCAATGGACCATGAAAGTGCACCAGGAATCACAGAGAAGAATACTGGAAGGGAAGATAGAAGGGAAACGACCAAGAGGGAGAAGGAGAAGAACATGGATGGACAACATCACTGAGTGGACAGCAATGAGCTATGCGGAATGCGTGAGAGGAACAAATGACAGGAAGAGATGGAGGTCCATTGCAGCCAACCTTCTTCGAGAAGACGGCACCCATTGATTGATTGAGTCTGATGAAGCATCAAATTTTCAAAACCAAAACAATCATCTAAGTTTGATTCTACCTATCTACCTTAGATACCCATGAATATTAAGTATTAAGCCCAGATGGAAGGGAACACTGAGGCAATAAGTTAGCTATGTAAAGTCAAATCTAGATAATTGTTTTGGTTTTGAAATGTGATGATTCTTCGGACTATGCAGTTTTAAGTAAATATCGTGGGGATTGGTGTTGGTTGGTATGGTGTGAGGGAGCGTTTATTCAAGAGACGCGCTAATTAGAATATCTACGCCCAATATCGTGAACTGACAGATTTTTTGCTTTTGTTTGTTTGTTGTTTTACATCCTAGCAACATCTAAGGTCATATCAGGACGGGTACCGACTTGTGACAGTGCACACTCATGGCGACTTTATAGTGCTGCCCCACTGGGAGACCAGGCCATCAGCACCATGACCTGATATCCCACTCACAGTAACATTATCCTGACACTGAGCCAACCAGTCCTTGCACTATCCTAATAATGCCAAACACCTGGCCAGGAAGTGACAAGTATCAATTTTTAAGTCTTTGGTTTGACTCGACCAGGGTTCGAACCCATGAACCCAAGGGTTCTGATCCCCTGATCTCCCAAAACAGGAGACGGACGCTGAACTCACTCGGCCATCCCGTCTGGTCTGAGCTGGCAGATGTTGGGTGAGGTGCAATTTCCACCCAATTAGTACAACTCTTAATTAGACGTTGTGTGCTAGCTAGATGGACTGCCGTTGGGTCCTTATGGGATGCCCCCAGTCTCCAGTCCTTCAAGTTTGTGTAGTTGTAATTATTAGTCATTAAGACACAATACACAGGAGTTGCATTGAGTAGCACTCTGGCTGGCCCCTAATAGACCTACCCCTTTATTCAACTAACATTTTAAAGCTAGATATCATAGGCAAATGGCCGATAATCCTACCAGACCGGAGAAGATGGGGTGGGGAGGCGACTCCCTTCCCCCCCCCCCCCCCCCCAGCGACAGCCAATCAGCGGTCGAAGCGTCAGTCACTGCCCGCGAGCACCACCCAGCGTGCCGGCTTGGGGGTTGCAGGTTCGAATCCCACGTAGGGGAATTAGATATACGAAGACAGTAGATAAGAATAATATTTGTATAAATGCTTTATACTCCACTTTATAAAAAGTGTAGTTAATTAACCACGTCTAGATATCAGTGACCACCCCTTGCACAATACATCCCCATAGATGTCAGGTCGTTGGTTCGTTGGTTGTTTGGAGTTTTACGTCCTGGCAACATGTCAGGTCATATCAGGACATGTACCGACTTGTGACAGTCTGCATTCATGGTGAATTTATAGTGCTGTCCTAGTAAGAAATCAGGCCATCAGCACGATGACCCAATATCCCACTTTTGTACACAGAGGACCAACTAGAGAGTTATGTGTGTCAATCTTATTACTATATGGAGCAAGTAAAACTGTGTGCTGAATGCTGACAGTACTATAAAGCCACCATCAGTGCGCACTGCCAATGGTTCATACTCGTATTGTGCCGTACATGGTCCTAGTATGCAAAACCCCAATAAACAAACTAAGGCAATCTGTGTTCTGGTTTTTGTTAATGTTTTTTTTTGTTTTTTGTTTGTTGTTCCCTATCAGGACGAGTACCGACTTTAATAACACATCACGATGCCAACAATTCTATACGAGTCCAACATTTTTAAGTCAGTCAACAACCTGCTATTAGTCACGGGGTGTGCTATAAATACCTATAAAACAAGCCAGGACATCGACCCTTGTCTGCTGATGAATAAGGGACTTTAAAAAAAAACATCACACAACTCCACACCACCTTCGTCCTACCGCCACACACATCGACACAGAAAGGCACACTGAACTGTCGAAAGTGATGATGCCACAATTCACAACTAATTCCAGGCAAGGCTCAGTTATTTATAAGAAGTCACACATTTATCGCACCCGCCCTGATATGATCTTAGATTTTCACAGGACGTAAAACCCCAACAACCAACAACCATTTCTCACTCTGTTTCGTAAAGCTTTGTGTTTTTCTCGTTGCTAGTCTCCGAAGAACTGCTTAGTCATAAATACAATAAATAACACAATAAATAAAAATACAAATAAAAGCAGCATCAATGCAGTGATTGTAGTAGCCAGCTCCAGTTATGGTGTTAAAGTTGCATAGTCCGCTGAAGCATCAAATTTGCAAAAGCAAAACAATTATCCAGATTTGATTCTACATATTTAACTTAGATACTGAAGCATTTATTAAGTATTTGTTGCTACATCGAAAGGAATACAAAGTTTGTTTTATTTAACGACGCCTCTAGAGCAAATTGATTTTTATCATCGGCTATTGGACGTCAATCGAAAGGAACACCCGAGTCAATTTAATAGAACCTATTACTGCAGAAGCCTATGATGTCAAAGTTTTGGCGTGCTTGCCAACATTTAATGTAAGTTCTTGCACTTCAAATATCTAAAAAAAAGTAGACATTTAAAATAAAAGTTACTTCAAACTAAAGTAAGGTAGATTATGACAATCAATTTAATATATTTATCTCAGAAAAATTGCAGAACCTGAAAACCATCGGACGATGCAACTTTAAATATTTCCCCACCCACCAACCCATTTGATCTTGTTGAACCCAGCATGCAGCATCACAAAGCCTGTACACATGACATACAATGCATACAGTATTTACCGACTGAGTTCTACAAACAAGTGTCCCACATGTGTATGGCACAAGCCGACCAGCCTATACTGATCGTATATATCTCAAGCTAAACAAAAGTGTCAGCAGAGAAAAGTTTGTCTCCTTCATCTACCAGAGTACCAGACTCTCTGACTGCAGCTACACACACATGTCCAATATGCCACTGCACATTCCGAGCACATATTGGACTCATCGGTCATCGACGAGTTCACAACAAATGATGAGTTTCTATCGTCATTGCCACCGATGGACGACCAAGAGATACAATGCGAATTCAGAGTCACTGTCTGCTGGTTTCTGAGGAAGGACTGAAGCTGTTATCCGGTGTACTCTAATCAATATGTATATTGTGAGATACTGTTCGCTGGTTGCTAAGGAAGGACTGAAGCTGTGATCTGGTGTACGCTAATCAATATGTGTATTGTGAGACACTATAAGTATCGCTGTCACCTAATATATGGGCAGAAATAGGACCTTGGTGTAGATAGGCTAAAGTGAAAAACAATACAGCCGGAAAGAAAGAGAGAAAGTAAAGCAAAAGTAAGTGTGTAAGAGAGAGTCCAAGCCTGGTTTATTATATATAGTACATGGATTCCTGGCATAGGATCATGCCATTCACTTCAACCAATAGGGGAGCAGCATTCCCAGTTCCTCCAATAGGGACTCAACATTTCTGGTTACCATGACCACCAGTGATCTGCCCACCACCAGAGCTGGTTGACCTGTGGCCACCACCAACCTTGACACCTATCTGCATTGACCCCTACCTCAGCAGAGAGCCAGGCCATGAGTGCACTCACCCAGACCTGCCAATCATCCCTAATTCTATAATTACCTGCCCTCAAGCATGGGCCAAGCCATATATATATATATATATATATATATATATATATATATATACACACATCTTGGCCGGCCACACAGAATAAAAATAGAGGATTTCCATTTCCCCCCTCTGCTGATTATCGGAATATTTTAAAACTGGTTGCTAAGGAAGGACTGAAACTGTGATCCGGTGTACTTTAATCAATATGTGTACTGACCGCTGATTGCTAAGGAAGGACTGAAGCTGTCACCTGGTGTATTGTGTATTGTGAGATACTGTTCGCTGGTTGCTAAGGAAGGACTGAAACTGTGATCTGGTGTGCTCTAATCAATATGTGTACTAACCACTGGTTGCTTAGGAATGACTGAAGCTGTGATCCGGTGTACTTTAATTAATATGTGTACTGACCGCTGATTGCTGAGGAAGGACTGAAGCTGTCACCTGGTGTACTCTAATCAATATGTATAATGTAAATATAATGCATGTTGACATCACACACTGATGTTAAAATGTACCTAGGTGTATATAGAACGGCATCGTTATGTATACTAACGTATAACTATGGTGCTAAGGTAAAATATGACTGCGGATACCGGTATGCTGGTTCCTGGGTGATATTTAAATAAGGGTCTAGTGATATTTAAGTATCGACCTAGTAAAGCAGACCAACGCCAGTAAATAAAACGTACAGTCATGTAGCCTAACAATCAGATGGACTAACCGTATCATTTTCTCATATCGGGGTCTCATTCCAACGCTATCATAAGAGATATTGTTTAAAAGGTCAGATGGTCATGACTTAGGCTGATAACAAGCAGACACTAAAGCAGATATAGCCCAGTAGATTGAATCTCTTAAAGGCGACATACAGCGTCAGGGACCCGTCCTGATATGACCTTAGATGGTGCTAGGACGTAAAACAACAACAAACAAACAAACAACAAACTTCAGGGAGAACCAAACCAAACAGTCCTTATAGTGCAGGAGCTTAGGAGATTATCGTGCAGATTTGTCTACAAGCATGACATCTGGCACAAAATATAGACAAGAACATACTAATTCGCGACACTCGGCAACATACAACAGGAAGAAAGACATAGAGGCAAACGTGGGTTACAAAATTTAATAAAACAAGTCAGGGACCCAATGTGGTCTATCAAACAGTAAGTAGGCGACTGGGGCCAGATTCAGGCGCTGACTGGAGTGCGCAACCAGGAACTGTTCATGATTCAGGGCAATGTGCAGATGCGAGGTGATCAGCGCTCACGCTCTAGAAAGTGGGAGGGTGGGTGGGGAAAGCGAAGTGCTCAGTAGGCGTGTCGAGAGGAAAGTGAGTAGAGCAGGAATGTAGGCAACGAGGAAAGCTAAGAATAGACATGCCTCGTGCACAAATTACCCATGTTAGCCTCGGGCCAACATGAATAATTTGATTTTTGTAGAGTGCCGAATTCAACACTTATTGGGGCTACCATATTGTCTAAATTCAAGATGGTTGCCAGTCACTATTTGATTTTGTCATAACTGAAGTCATTATTACAAAGTCGCCCCACCATGTCTGTGTGCTGGGACCACCCAGAGCAGGAGGCCAAGCTAGGCCAAGCTAGGCCTTGCGCCAAGCCATATATATATATATATATATGGCTTGGCCCATGCTTGAGGGCAGGTAATTATAGAATTAGGGATGATTGGCAGGTCTGGGTGAGTGCACTCATGGCCTGGCTCTCTGCTGAGGTAGGGGTCAATGCAGATAGGTGTCAAGGTTGGTGGTGGCCACAGGTCAACCAGCTCTGGTGGTGGGCAGATCACTGGTGGTCATGGTAACCAGAAATGTTGAGTCCCTATTGGAGGAACTGGGAATGCTGCTCCCCTATTGGTTGAAGTGAATGGCATGATCCTATGCCAGGAATCCATGTACTATATATAATAAACCAGGCTTGGACTCTCTCTTACACACAGTATATTATGTATACTTACAGGATAGGCTGAGGAAACTGTCCTAAACCCTGTCACTTTGACCTCTTGACCACATTCTAGACGCACCGAATAAATTCAGCACTCACTTCCCGTGTTGCAGTTCGTGGGATTGAATCTCAACTGAGTCAAACTTGTGACCTAAAAGAATTGCTACTTAGCCTGGCACTCGGCATTAATGGAAGTAGTGGAATAAGGAAGACCATTTTCCCTACTTAAGCAATAAATGTAGCCAATAAAGTTCTGACCTCTCTCTCTTTAAAAAAGTCAGTTTTAACGAGAGAATGGTGGCTCTGTTCTGTAAGCTTTATTCTCATAACCATTGCATACATTTAGCTATGACCAATCAGAAAGTGTGCTTTAAAATTAGCAAGGATTGAGTCCGCTGGTCAACCCCTGCGGTCAAGATTTAGTTAACTTATGAGCTGATTCCTATTTAAACCACTGAAAATAACCCCACAATATTTCAGAAATTCTAAATATGTTTTTCAAGTATTTGGAAATCGGGGAGAAAAAAGAATATAAGCTATGGGAAAGGTAAGGGAAATCATGGGAAATAGGATTAGTTGGTTTTTGGAGTTTTATGTCCTGGCAACATCTAAGGTCATATCAGGACGGAGGCAGCAATAGGATGAAGGTTTCTTTATTTCATGCACTATATTACATGGATACTTCTTTTTATGTCAAAGTAAGCAACAACACTGTGGTGTTCTCTGTGGCGGAGTGGTTAGAGTGTCTGACTTTTTTCTAGGTCGGACTCCTAATCTGAAGGTTGGTGGTTCGATTCCCCATGCCCCCATCTCTGCCAATTTGGATTTCCACCGCTGTGTATAACTTACAGCGTCATCAAAGGCCAGTTGCTCTCATACCATGTCTATGTGGTGTGGGAGGTTAAAAATCCCTTGGGTCGGTAAAAGTGTAGGCTCGGGCTTTCTATCGAAAAACTGTCTAATGGTGAAAACAAGCCTATTCAGGCTCATCCATGATATGCAGTATAAATTTTCAATAAAAACACCCAGAGAACAAACAACGGATAACACGGTGGCAATTGGAAAATGATGGCTTATGATACTAGAAAGTTAAGGAATTATGTTCAGCTAAATGAATAGGTTACACTGATTGACTGTGGTGACTAGGTTCTCTGCATGAGTGAACAGAAAACCCATTCACGAGAAATGCTCTTGAAGGCCTTCACTGGAGCCAACCAAGGGATGCTCTCGACAGCTTAATATTCTGGCCGCTGTTCAGATTTCTAAAGATCAGTTCATCTTGCTAAAATGTGGTAAGCGCTTGCATGAGAAAGCCATGTAAACCTCACCATTGTGTGTCTTAAGAGGTATGCCCCTGCCCACAAAGAGCCACCACTGTAACAAGTTGAAAGAAACAAGAAAAGCTGTTTAGGACTAGGAGATAAAAGCCATTTAAAGGTTGCAAGACAACTATTTAATGTACATGTATATGAACTGGACGAACTTGTACTGCTGCTACTGTCCGTGTCTCCAGACTCAGAAGACGAAGTTTCCTGCTTCTTCTGCCCCCTCGTCTTCTTTCCACGCCCTCTCATGTGATGGCGCCGCCCCATTGGGACCGGTCGTCTTCGTTACCCGACAAATTCGCCAATTCCACCCGGAGTGCGCGTTTCCTGCGCTCGCATGCTCTATCCTCCAACCGCTTCCTCAAGGTCTTCTCCTCCTCGTCCTCCACTACTGCGACAGGCAGCTCTCTCTTTGACTGTCGTCTTCTTCCTTTCGGTTGTGTCGTCGGTGGGACCGCCAGTGGTTCCTCCTCGCATGAACTATCCGACACCTCGCATTGCGCCTTAGACTCAGTTTTCACACACTTCCGCGGTAATTTTGCCTGTTTACACTTATTACCATGGGGAAGCTCATGCTCCTCCCCACAAGAAGCACATAGGTCCAGTCCCATGATAATTTTGAGGTGACGAACCGAGGTGAGGAGGCAAAACCGGGTCCACAGTTGGAGGAGGACAGAGCACACGTCCGACTAAAGAAAAAGTCAGGTAGAAGTGACCAACCGGTCTTTAGGACAGGAAGCACTTGCTGACCAGCTGCCTTGCTTACCTGCCCCTACAAGCAACAGGGCTCCTAGCCGCTCTAGCTGTAGCATAGAAACTTCCAGAATCAGCACACAATAGATTCACCTTCACCACTTATATAATATTTGCATAAAGGTAAACATTTATACATAGATGTATATCAATACACATATATATCAGTATATATGTATATTTATTTAGTCAAGTACAAATATATATACCAGCGGTACAGTGAGTGAGTGCAACGGTCGATGAGGCTGGGCGAGTAGGTGGCGCCAAGTGGAGAGCTGAGGTTGTATCAGTAGATGACCTAATGCATAGAGCTAATCAGCTGATGACTTAGTGGCTGGGATGTCGGTGGGTCTTCCAGCTTATTGCACTTGTATAATGGCTTATACAGCATGTATATGTGTGTGTGTGGATAAGCGATTGATATATATATATATGTATATATACATATATATGTTTTCAATGACGAGTGAGCATGCTGTACATTAATGGGTAATATAGACCCCTTTCAATGTTTATAAACATCATGTATGCGCTCACAGCTTGGCTGCAGCACGAAGGGACACTGCCATTGAGTTTACTAGTACGCACAGTGCAAAACGTCAGTTTTATTCAGAATTAATAGAAATACAGAGCCCTAACCTTATAAATTTAATATAATCTGTTTGCTAAACATGTTTTCTGTATGTGTTACACACGGTTTGTTTCTAGGTGGTGGAGTTTTAGAGATATTTCACTTTTTCTGTATGAAGATTGCTCACGGCCATTGACAATGCATTGAGTTTGCTGGTACGTGCAGTGCAAAACGTCAATTTTATTCCAAATTAATAGAAATCGCGAACCCTAACCTCATAAATTTAATATAATCTGGTTGTTAAACATGTTTTCTGTATGTGTTCCAAGCTGTTTGTTTCTAGGTGGTGTGGTTTTTAGAGATATTTCACATTTTCTGTATGAAGATTGCTCATACTAGTCATAGCCTTTGAGTTTGCAGTGTGACAGTGTGTCGTCCTGCAGCCAAGCAGCATGCGCAATGACCTAAATACCTATGCTGACGTAATATGAAATAGGTCTATTGTATCGAGGCAGTGGTGGTGCCACTGGTGCAGATATCGACTGCAGAAATAACAATAACAGCCGCGGAGTAAATAAGAGGAGAAATCTGATTTGTTATTTATATTTGCATATACGGCTCACACAAGGAGTGACTCTCAGAGATACCATTTCTCAGCGAAATCGCTTATTTCAGCGAAAACTGAGTTTCCAAATCAGCGGGAGGGGGGGGGGGGGAATCGTGTTCATGAAAAAACCTTTACTTTTCATTATTTGTTAGTCATGAAGTTTTAAAACAGTTGGAATTTCAAAACCAAAACATGTCCAAGTAGGTGCCAGATTGCACCATTTTAATCATAGGTTTAAGAAGAAATCCTGGGGGGCATGCCCCCACACCCCCCTAGTTTTTCAAGGACTTTTTCATCCTTCCACTGCTCCTGTGCCTATCCAAGTTGTGTTGAGCACCAAGCTATTTGGTGATAAGTATCAATTTTTTACGTCTTTGGTTTCACTCGACTGGAAATCAAAGCCATCCCGTCGTCATCAAGAGATTTTTAAGCTATTTTTCTGTTATATTCTACTTACTCATACTCATACTCATCCGCTACTGATTATGGTTAGGCTATAAGCCTGTATCAGGTCGAGGCCTGTCCAACTGTGACTTAACGGGGTCATACGCGTCAAATACTGGGTGTTTGCAATACTTATACTGCCTCCAATGCTTATCCAGCCTTGCTTTGAAAGCATTCAGGGATGGCGCATCCACAACCTCTGGAGGCAGACCGTTCCAGGCATTGATAATACGATAACTGTAAAACTGCTCTCTGACACTCTTGTTCGTTCTCCCTTTCTTCAATTTGAATCTATGACCTCTGGTGTTGGTGTCATCCATTTTTAGATAATCAGCGACCATAGAATACTTTCCTGTCAGGTGCTTATATGTCTCAATCATGTCGCCCCGAGCTCTTCGGTTGTAGAGACTAGGTAGATCTAAGGCACAAAGTCGATCATGGTATGAGAGATTTTTCAGTGTGGGAGCAAGCTTTGTCACACGGCGTTGGACATTTTCAATTAGTTCCATATCTTTCTTATATCGAGGGGTCCATGCGGTGTTGCCGTACTCAATATGTGGCCGGACAAGTGAGATATAGAGTGCCTTGACGGTATCATTATCTAGGTAAGCATATGAGCGTCTGATTAGTCCAAGTAGTTTATTGGCCTTGTTCACTATCTGCTCGCAGTGAGCACTGAAGGTTAATCCTGGATCGATATATACACCGAGGTCCTTTTCAAGATCCGTTGTTTCCAGTTCTACAGCTTTTCCCTCCTTCTGCATGGTATAAGCAAATTTTGTGTTGTTGGTGCCTAGATGCATGACCTTGCATTTTTCTGCATTGAATCTCAATTGCCATTGGTTTGCCCATTGTTCCAATTTAGTCAGGTCTGTCTGTAATGCCTCGGTATCCTTAGGTGAGTTCACTGCCATGTACAATTTCGTATCATCTGCAAACATATGGATGAATGCGTGGACTACATCTGGCATGTCATTTACAAAAAATATGAAGAGCAGGGGGCCGAGGATACTTCCTTGTGGTATTCCACTCAGGACCATTGCAATCAGGGATTTAACTCCATTTACCACCACCTGTTGGTTTCTGGCATGGAGGAAATCCTTAACCCATGACCATAACTTGCCTGTTATACCGAAGCTATGAATCTTCATCAAGAGACGTTGATGTGGAACAAGAGTCAAACGCTTTGGCAAAATCTAGATATACAGCATCAATATTGCTTCCAGTATCAAGGGCTTCTGTCCACTTGTCGAGGACTGCTAGGAGCTGGGTGATGCATGATCGACCTTTGAAAAAGCCATGTTGGCAGTTCGACAATAGACTTTGTTCAACTAGATGTGTCATGATCTTATCTCGTATTAAGGATTCCAGTGTTTTGCCGATTACAGACGTCAGACTCACAGGGCTGTAATTTTTGGCCTGGTGTCGGTCTCCCTTCTTGTAAATGGGAGACACATATCCTAATTTCCAACCATTAGGCAGTTTTCTTTGGTCAATTGATGTACGGAAGATCCTGTACAAGGGCTTGGCTATCTCATTAGCTAGTTCCTTTAGTATCCTTGGGGATGCTCCATCTGGACCTGCTGACTTATTTGGGTTGAGTTTTGCTAATTTATTTGACACGTCCTCCATTGTGAATTCAATATCATTAATCACATTTCCAGTCATTTGGTCTGGTTGTGGGGGCATATTTGTTGTCTTCTTGTGTGAATACAGATGAGAAGAAATTGTTTAACACATCTGCCTTCTGTTTGTCGCTTGTTGTTAGACTACCATCCTCCCTAGCAAGTTGAGCAATACCTGATTTCGTCTTGAGTTTCGATTGAGCATATCGATAGAATGCCTTGGGATTCTTCTTACATTCTTTGGCTAATTTCCTCTCAAATTCTTTCTCAGCTTTTCGGCACTCCCATTTGGCCTGGTTCCTGGCTTTTGTGTATTTGAGGTAGTCTTTTCCCTCACGACTTCTTCGCCAATCATTAAATGCAATTTGCTTAGCCTTCACTTTACCTCTGGCTTTGGCTGTCATGTAGATGGGTCTAGTTTTTCCTTGGCGGGGTTTGGATTTAGGGATATGGTTTTCTGTGAGTAGTCTAATATTGTTCATGAAGGTCAACCACATGTCTTCTAGGTTGTTTGCACTGTCTGTGTCCCATGTCATATGAGCAGCTTCCTCTCTCATGGCATCATAGTTCCCTTTGTGGTACAGCAATTTTGGTGTTACCTTGGTGGGTCTTTCTGTGTAACACATGAAGTCAAATGTGATGCACATGTGATGACTTTTTCCCACTGGAACATTGAGTGCCATATTATCCACCATTCCTTCTTCGTTTGTGATCACTAAATCCAAGGTGTTCGGCTGCTGGTTTGATCTAAAGTGGGTTGGATCTGTGATATGTTGGTATAAGTACAGGTCTCTAAGAGTCTCTACAAAGGTGGTAGCCGGATTTGTCAGAGAATTAGGTGTGGTGCCGTTTCTCCAGTTTATTTCGCTATAATTAAAATCTCCAACAATTAGTAAGTGGCTCGTGTTAAACTGGCAAGCGTTTCTGAGGAGTGACCTCAGGTGGTCGTGATTTTCTTTATTACAACTTGGTGATCTGTAAATAGCACCTATTAGGAGCTTGTCAGTGTCTTTCAGACTTATTTGACACCATAATGATTCTTCAAAAGTATTGATTCCTGGGACTGAGACGACCTTGGCGTTTAGGTGAGACCTTGTATATAATATCACCCCCCTTCTTGTTCTGCCATCAATATTACTGTGGGTGTCAAATCCTGCTATAGCCAGTTCATGAGGTTCGGGGTCCATACTTCGGTTCTTATCCAGGATTTCAGTTAAGGCAATAATATCTGGATTACACTCAGACAGAATCTCGGACAGTTCTGATCTCTTATTTAACAGTGTATCAGTATTTTTATAGAAACATTTTAACTTATCTACATATTTACAGTTATAATTTAACACCATTACATTGTCCCGTTCTGATGTCGACTCGGTGTGGCGTCTACTATCTTGCCTCGTCTGATGATCCATCGCTTTCCGTCCTCTGTTGCAGTCGACTCTGCACGTTTCTTCTTTAGTTCCATTCGGAGTGTGTAATCTTCTCTCCGTTCCATCATTGTCAGGTCTTTGCGGATGTACGTGTTTCGCCACTGATCCTCGTCGGATTTTGATAAGTTTTTTGCCTGTCTCAATACTCGCTTAGCTGTTGCTTCATCAGATAGTTTAATACAAAGGGGTCTGTTGCTTCCCTGCTTCTTTTCACCGAGCCTTGTTGTATCTGCAATATCAACATCTATTGCCAGTCCTTCCTCACATATGGTCTGGATTTGTACTAAATCATGTGTTTTCCTGGTTTCTCTATTGTCTGAGGTGCTTTCCAGAATTCCATAGACGACCAGATTTTTTTATCTTTCTTGGCGTTCCTGGAGTTCCCTCAAGTCAGCAGTTTGGTTTGGTATGGCGCTATTAATTACAGTTGGTGCAGGAATTTGGACAGCAATCTTATTCAAGTTGTGGTCAATTTTTTTCACCATTTCGGCATAGCTCAGTTCTATTTTTTCTTCAGCTTTTTTCACAGTCTCCTGTAGTGATGTCATCGCATTGTCCATTGCTTCCGCAAATCTTTGGTTTACGGCAGCATCGGGAGAATTATACTTAGCATTTGAAATTGCAGTTCCACCAGTACCCTCACATGCCGAACAGAACCAATGGATACTTTTATATGCTATCAGTATCTTCATGGCATCCGCTTTCAGATGTTGACATTTGGCGCAATACCAGTTGTCGCATATTTCACAGCAGGCCAGGTACTTATAGCCTTCTGCCTTGCATGAGTGACACATCATTTTGTCAGGCACATCAACAACCTCGATAGTAACATTATCAATATCTGGTTTACCTCCTGTTGCTTGACTATTCTCAGGTTTCTGTGGAGGATTTGCCGAAATTGATTTTGTTTGGCGGGTTCGTGAGATGTCTTTGACCTTTGCTTTTACAGAACAGCTCACTTGTGACGTTTGCGACTCTTCAATATGATGAAACACATCATCAACTTCATCGCCAGTATTTTCTTTTGCCCTACTCTGTTTCCGCATATTCATGGCTATCTTATCTGAGAAAGTAGACATCTTTGTAGCTGTTATAGCTGGACAATTCTTTACGACTTGATTTATTTACTATTCCACTGTCACTGGTGAGCTGCTACGCACAATGCTCACTCCACAGACTGTCACGTGGATGCTAATCAGTCAATGTTGACAGTCAGTGTTCAGTGTACACCGTCAATGCTGATAGTCAGTGTTCAGTCAATGTTGACAATCAGTGTTCAGTGTTCACAGTCAGTGTTGACAGTCAGTGTTCAGAGTCACTGTTGACAGTCAGTGTTCAGAAACAATGTTGACAGGCAATGTCCAGTGGCAGTGTAGTGGGGGTGTTCACGTCCACGGTCTAGTGGCAGTGTTCAGTATTCACAGCCAAGTGTTTAAAGTACTGCTGGTCAAAAGAGAGAGGACGATAGAACGAGATGTCTGAATGTATAGCACTACTCAGTAAAATCCCAATGTCTACAACAGCAAAGACTTGTGTAAAATCCTCGTTGCACCCTGTAGTTCTGAGTGTAAACAGTAACACATAGTCCTCACGTTGTTTGTTGACGTTCTGTCACTTTTGTTTTCTTTGATTATCGCCCAACACCGGTACGCATTCTTTCTGCATCTAAAATAAACCGATCATATCGCTCACTTTCGCGAGATGTTGTCGAGCTTCCTTCCAATATTTTATTTCCCGTTTCCTTCAGCTAACTGATCTTGGCCGTATATAAAATTGCGCAGATTTGACACTTGTGAAAGCTTTTCCGATGCTACGCTTTCATGCTCGCCGCTTCAGAATCTGTACACACATGCCTTGTCTCATCAGTAATTATGTTTGAAATGTTTTAGCTACATAATCCTTTTTAATTGGTCAAACCATTACTTTTTTAACCTAGTTATTGTAAAAAAAAAATATTATATATATATATATATACATACATTATATATATATACATACATATATATATATATATATATATATAATATATATATAAATATATATATTATATATATATTAGATATATATTATATATAGATATATAAAAAGGTTAGTCTCACTCATTGCTTGTTCTGGGGTGAATCACGTAGTTAATGATGCGCATGTAATAGATTATACATTACATATTAACGGTGATAATCGCAGTGCTGCCAATCTGGATTTGACCAAAGAAAGTGTAAAATCTCTAATAACAAAAGTATCAAAATTATCTTTATAAAAAGTATTAAAAACGTATAAATAAGGGTCAACTTGGCATGATTTGTAACCATTTGTTACTTTATTAAGCAAACATGTGCTGCTTGTGAACACACTTCAGGAATGATGTATGCAGTGTTGTGAGGAATTATGGCTGTTCAGCCATCAGTTTTACATAGTTCAGTGCACTGTCACTTGGTCACTGACAGCAGAGAGCTCAACAAAAGTTCCACTCAACAGAACACACACCACTCCTGCAAAGAGACTACTAGCAAAGCACATCTCTCAATATCATCAAATTCTTAATTCTATATCTGAAGAGTTTTCAATTACCAAATTAGCAGTTTGGTGGGTTTTTTCAGAAAAAAGTATTTTAAAAAGTATTTTCACCTAACAAACAAGGACAAAAAGCAGTTATTCATTGGAAAAAAGTATAAAACTCTTTTTTAAAGTATAAAGTGGCAGCACTGTATTCGAATAGAGTGACTGCCCTACCTGCAACATGCGTGATGGTGAAGACGCAGATGAAGAGGATGTTCTGCAAGATGTCGACCAGCAGGAAGCCAAACACAAACACGAGCCCCACCCACAGCGGTTGTTGTCGTGAATAGGAATACTTGAGCACCTCGAGTAGGAAGTAGGCCTGCGTGCAGAAAGAACCGCGGGTTGTGTTAATTGGTTGGAGAACTCCAATAGCTTTAATAGAAGTTATAGCTCATATTGTCAGCTTGTACTACATTACAAGAAGCTGAATGTAGGATAATTGAAGAGCCATGTTGCTTGCTTTGGCAACATGGGTAATTCGCATGTGATAAGCGGCGTTCTCTGTGGCGAAGTGGTTAGCGTGTCTGACTTTTTCTAGGTCAGACTCCTAATCTGAGGGTCGGAGGTTTGATTCCCCGTGCCCCCAGCTCTGCCAATTTGGATTTCCACCGCTGTGTATAACTTACAGCGTCATCAAAGGCCGGTTGCTCTCATACCATGTCTATGTGGTGTGGGAGGTTAAAAAGCCCTTGGGTCGGTAAAAGTGTAGGCTCGGGCTTTCTATCGACCAGCAGTGGAATGAGGAAGACCAGTCGTCTATGACTGAAATTTCCCTTGCTTAAACAACTAATCGACCAAAATATAATAAATAAGGGACAACAACGTTTTGCTAAATAAAATGTCCATACTATGTTGTCCCTTTATCTTATCTTGACAGAAGAAAGAAATCACTTTTTCATTGTTTCAAGAACAAATAAATTTTTCGACCATATAGAGCATAAAACGTGTATAGAAAGAATACTGCATATATTAATTGGAACTATTGCCATTTGCAAGAATTGAACACGCAGTTATGAATGGTGACAGACTAATAAACCTTTGGTGGGGATAAGTCAATTTGTGTTGTTGGGCTTTTCTCACTTTTAATAAGAATTCTTAACAAAAATAACCAGTGACTAAGTAAATACACAGCTAATCGTGCCCCAGGAAGGTGGACAGAAAGAAGAACATTGGATGCATTTGCATCATCAAGTGGTTTTGAGTTTCTGCTATATTTTGTTTTAATTTGATCATTATAATCTTGTTTACTTTTAGTTTGATATAACTTTATTTTAAAGGAAAGGGAAAGTTTGTTTTATTTAACGATGCCTCTAGAGCACATGGAATTTTATCATCGGCTATTGGACTTCAAACATATGGTCATTCGGACATATTTCTTTGGAGGAAACCCGCTGCAACCACATAGGCTACTCTTTTCGAAAAGCAAAAGGGGTCTTTTATATGCACTTTCCCACAGACAGGACAGCACATACTACAGCCTTTGATTAACCAGTTGTGGACCAGAGGTGGGAATGGAAAATAGCAAATGTGTCTGATGAGCAGGATCGATCGGATGATGCAAACCTTCACAGGTAGACACTCTACTGGCTGAGCTACGTCCCGCTCCCTTATATATTTTTTTAAAGGATTAACTTTGGAGATAATAGAAGTGAAACCATGCCAAATTAACTTTGGTGTAAACACCAAAATGCCAGCCATAGGCTTTGTTCATGTGTTTTTTTAAGATAGCACAGGAGCACCAAACTGCAATAAAATTCTTACGTTGTTCATCGATATGCAGGATTAAGGGTATGTGGGATCAAATCTTGGTTAAAGTTGCGTAATCCGATGGTTGTGAGTGCCTGTGTTTTCTGAGATAAATAGATTAAGTTGATCATTATAATCTACCTTACTTTCGCCTGAAGTAACATGTTTTAAATTACAAACTTTTGAGATATTTGAAGCGCAAACATACTAAATTAATTCTGGCAAGCACGCCAAAATTCTGACACCATAGGTTTCTGCAGTAACAGGTTCTATTAAATTCCCTCCGTATGCCCTTCTATGTAACGACAACTGCTTAATAAGTGCACCAGTATCTAAGTTAGATATGTAGAATGAAATCTCGATAATTGGTTTGGTTTTGAAAATGTTATGTTTTCATCGGAATATGCGGCATTAAGCATTTTGGTTCCGAAAATCTTGTGCATTCATCGGACTGTGCAGCTTTAACTCTAGCATAATTCACCATGAGACCTGGGATGTTGAGAAGGGGAAAGACTGGTAGATAAGACAGTTCACTCACTGTGGACAGTAGGAGCAGCGCCATTGCCAGCACCAGGATCACTGTGGCCAAGATGAGCCGCTTGCGTATAAACTTCATGAAGACAGCTGACAGGGACGCAGCATGGCGTCCTTTCAGCTTAACCTCAGCCTCCCACAGCTCAGCCAGCCTGCAATGAAAACACACAGGGCACCCGTCGCCTTGGTTAGCATAGAACCACCGAGCACAGGGGGGAAAGGGGTAGATTTCTTTTTTAAATGTTGATCAGATGGGATGACCGAATGAGTTGAGCGCCCACTTTCCATTTGGCAGGTCATGGGATTCGAATCCCGGGACTGAAGCCTGGTTGGGTTAGGCCAATAACTTTAGAACTTATACTTGTCGCTAACTAGCCTGGCACTCAGCAGCGCTAGGAGAGAGCAAGGAGCAGTGCAATGAGGAAGCCCAATTGTGTGTGATTGAAATGTTGTCTGCTTAATCAACAGATGTAACAAAATCCACTTTTAGTCATTACCAACTGGACGCGATGGCCGATGATCGGTAGAGCACAGGTTCCCCATGCGGAAGGTCAGGAGTTCGATTCATAGTCGAGTCAAACCAACGACTTACAAAATTGGTACTTGTCGCCTCCTAGCCTGGCACTCTGCATTAATAGGATAGGGCAAGGACTGGTTAGCTCAGTGTCAGGAAAATGTGACTGAGTTGGATATCCGGTCATGGTGTCAGCAGCACTATAAAGTATAAAGTTGCTATGAGTGTGCACTGTCACAAGTCGGTATTCGTCCTAAGAGGTTGGTTGGTTGGTTGTTGGAATTTAATGTTCTGGCAACATCTAAGGTCATATCAGGACGGATACCGACTTGTGACTGGGAAATCAGGCCGCCGGCATCATGACCCGATATCCCGCTCAGTCACATTATCCTGGCATTGGTTTGTTTGTGTGTTTGTTGCTGTTTTACGTCCTAGCAACATCTAAGGTCATATCAGGACGGGTACCGACTTGTGGCAATGCGCACTCATGGTGACTTTATAGTGCTGTCCCACTGGGAAACAAGGCCGCCAGCACCATGACCTGATATCCCACTCACTCACATTATCCTGACATTGAGCCAACCAGTCCCTGTCCTATCCTATTAATGCTTAGTGCCTGGCTATGAAGCGAAGAGTATCAATTTTTAAGTCATTCTTTTGACTCGACCAGGGTTCGAACCCACGATCTACCAGCGCTCTCACTCATTCGGCCATCCCGTCCGTCTGGTCCCCTGGCATTGGTTTGACTCCACAGGTTACCGAACTCCCGATCTCCCGGACGCGGCGAGGTCCGCGCTCTACTGATTCGGCCACCGCGCCCGGTTATATGACCTTAGATGTTGCCAGGGCGTAAAACTCCAACAACCAACCAACCAATGTAATTAATTACCTGTTGCCATTGTGCTCGGCGCCGTCGACTTGCGGACATTTCCAGAGGGTTTGTTCACTGAGCCCTGACCGAAAGGCCTGCCACATGAAGCGGTCCAGCCAGCCGTACGTCAGATAGGACAGCAACCCCACGTGACCCAGCGGCACCTCCAGCTTCCTCCTGAGCGAATTGTGGGTGAGATGGAAGACATGGCAGCAAAGAAGATCAACCAATCCGTCATTCCATAAAAGAATTGACGTTACAAAATCCGATGAAAGCATCAAGGTTTCTAAACTAAAACACATAAAGTTGCATAGTCTGATTAAAAGCAGCAACATTTCGAAAGTAAAAAAAACACTTATCTTGATTTGAACCTACATATCCAACTTAGATACTGGTGCACTTTTTAAAATTGCATAGTCCGATGGTTTTGAGTTTCTGTCTTTTTCTTTTAGATAAATATATTAGGTTGATCATTATAATCTACCTTATTTCTAGTTTGAAGTAACCTAAGTTTGATTTTACATGGCTATATTTTGAGATATTTTAAGTGCTAATATGCTCAATTAATTTTGGGAAGCATGCCAAAATTCTGACACCGATATAGTTCCTCGAGTCCCAAACCCCATATATGCGCTCATCATTAAAGCTGCACAGTCCGATGAAGCATCAAATTTGCAAAACCAAAATAATTATCTAGATTAGATCCTACATATCTAACTTAGATACTGATGCACTTATTATGCATGTGTTGCCACATAGAAGGGGACACTGAGTCAATTTAATGGAACCTGTTAGTGTTACTACAGAAGCCTGTGGAGTCAAAGTTTTGATGTGCTTGTCAAAATTAATTTGACATGTTTACAACTCAAATATCTCAAAAGTTAGTCATTTAAAATAAATGTTACTTTCAAAGTAAGGTAGGTAAGGTAGATTATAGCAATCAATTTAATATATGTATCTCGAAAAATGAGAGAAACACCAAACTATCGGACTACGCAATTTTACTATATTCATCTCTAAAAATGACAGAAACTCGAAACCATCGGACAATGCAACTTTAATATATTGATCTCTAAAAATGACAGAAACTCGAAACCATCGACAATGCAACTTTAATATATTGATCTCTAAAAATGACAGAAACTCGAAACCATCGGACAATGCAACTTTAATATATTGATCTCTAAAAATGACAGAAACTCAAAACCATCAGACAATGCAACTTTAATATATTGATCTCTAAAAATGACAGAAACTCAAAACCATCGGACAATGCAACTTTAATATATTGATCTCTAAAAATGACAGAAACTCAAAACCATTGGACTATGCAACTTTAATATATTGATCTCTAAAAATGACAGAAACTCGAAACCATTGGACTATGCAACTTTAATATATTGATCTCTAAAAATGACAGAAACTCGAAACCATCAGACAATGCAACTTTAATATATTGATCTCTAAAAATGACAGAAACTCGAAACCATCGCACTATGCAACTTTAATATATTGATCTCTAAAAATGACAAAACTCGAAACCATCGCACTATGCAACTAAATTCCCAACATACCCAGTATAGAAATAGAAGCCCCTTCTTCTCCCCCTCCCCTCCCCCCCCCCCTCCCATTTTCTTCTTCGTGTGGGTTATTTTGTTGCCAATGCACTTAGCAGATTGCTATCTGGAGGAGAGTGTGAGTAACGTTACTTACCTGGAGTCAGAGCGGACGGGCAGTAAGGTCCGCCACCCCGCCCCGGAGGCCGCCCCCCGCGACGCCTCCGCCATGCCGCCTCCTCCAGCCCCCACCCGCCCCGCTCAGCACGCCTCCATGCGCACACCTGCAACAGACGCCATAGGGTGAGAACGCCGTGACGTCACACACGTCAGTCCGCGTCTTTTCGAGTATTTAACCTATTGAGGAGTCCCCCCTACAATTTGTGAGTGTATGTACTAAACTGGTTATTGTTATTCTGAATAATCGTGTGTCAATACAAAGGTGCTCGTCTTCTGGCCAGGATTATGTTGATTGGTTGTTGAGGTTTTACATCCTGGCAACACCTAAGGTCATATCAGGACGGGTACCAACTTGTGACAGTGCGCATTCTTGATGACTTTATAGTACTGCCCCACTGGGAAACTAGGATGCCAGCACCATGACCTGATATCCCATTCAGTCACATTATCCTGACACTGTGCCAACCAGTCCTTGCCCTATCCTAATAATGCCAAGCGCCTGGCTAGGAAGTGACAAGTATCAATTTTTAAGTCATTGATTTGACTCAACCAGGGTTTGAAACCATGGGTTCGAATCCCACGATCTACCAAAACGGGAGACTGGTGCTAAAGTAATTCGACCACCCAGTCTGGTTAAAAAATCTATACTTTTCGTTGCCTAGTTATTAACACTCCCTCTGCACCCAAATAATAAGGTGTGTTGGAATAACAATTGAATAGTTATTAAAGGCCTTGTCACACCTCACCGGATTGAGTAACGGACAGAATTGTCTAGTCCGGTGGGGATAAGTATCAAAATGTATTAAAATGTATTAAAATGTGTCAAAGTGTTGCGAAGGCCGCCGGACAAACGGACATGAAATGGATATGAAACGGACATGAAACGGACATGAACGGATAGCCAACGGACGAAACAAACTCAAACCGGACAAGAACTGTAAACGCCAGTCCGACAGCATCCTTTCTTAGTTTTGTGCATGTTCAAAACTTGTACAGACACAAAACGGACCTTGTTCGGTTTCTGTCCATTTCCCCCATCCGGTGAGGTGTGACTAGGGCTTAAGAGATTTAAAAAAAAATTTTTTTATTGAGGCTGTATTTATACTGTCCATAGCATGTAAGCCCGGGTACCCAGGCTTGTTTTCAATGCTGGCCAGCTGTAGTGTTGGTGTTGTCTTATCAAACAGTAGCTGCTGATAAGTTATTTGATTGTCTGCATTTCAGTAGCAGATAGACAGTATGTTGGTACATTTAGTAGCCTATGTTAGTTTTTTTGGGCCCTCTTGGCATTGTATTTTTGTTCTATTCTTATTACTATGTTAGTTGTTTTCTTAAGGTTCTATGTTAGTGTTTTGGGGTTTTCTTGGGAAGAGTTTTCCGCTTTTTTCTACTTAATTCTATACTAGCCTATTTTATTTACATGTCCATAGGCCTGTACGTAATAGGTGGTTGAGTTATGTTTGTTTTAATTTGATTTGATTTATATTGTTGTTGGATATGTTATCTGACTTCTATATTTCCGGTTATCCCGCCCTGGGCTGTCCAGTTGGTGGGCCGTGACATATCACCTGCCCCCTTGTGGTGCAGTTCAGTTGGGGTTCCCAGTTTTTATTTTGCACAGATATTTTTTCTACGTTTTTAGTTCAGGGATTTGTCTTTCTTTCACTGTTTGCGGATTCCATGCCTTGGCGGCCATTTCCAGTGTGCTCCTTTCATGGGCTTTGATCTGGCTTCTGGTCTGCCTTAGTAGTGGTGCCTTGGTTGCTCTGGTGTCCCTTAGTGGTTGGGTTAGACGCTTAATGTCTTGGCTATATCCATATGCTAATGTTTTTAGGTGGATTATCCTTCTGTTTTCTAGTAGCTTTACTTTAGTTTTTTTGTGTAGGTCATAAGTGGGGTGTAGTTTGTCTACTTTCAGGCAGATTTTCAGGGCCCTATTTTGTAGTAGCTGCAATTTTTTAAGTAGCTCTTTTTTAGTACCCAAGTAGATTACATTCCCATAGTCAAAGTAGGGGAGTACCATGCCTTTGAAGATTTTTATTGACATATCTTGTGTCATATAGTTTCTTAGTTTAGCAAATAGGCATAGTTTGTGATTTACTTTTTGCATGATTTTTGTTACAGACAGATTGTAGTTTAGCTGGCTATCTAGTTCTAGGCCTAGGTATTTGTAGCGATTTACACTTTCCAGTGTTTGGTTTCCTAGTGTGCATTGTAGGTTTCTTCCTGTGATTGCTGTATGTGAGAAGAGTACTGTTTTAGATTTATTTGCATTGATAGTTATTTTATTGGATTCAGACCAGCCGTCCAGCTTTAGCAGGAGGTTGTTCAGTTTGGTTGCTACCTCCTCTAGTGTGTTTCCTTCTGCATATATGACAGTGTCATCCGCATATAGCTGGAGACATCCTGTCTCCAGCCATTTTTCTAGGTCGTTTATGTATAGTATAAATAGTAGTGGTCCCAGGACTGATCCTTGGGGTACACCACAGGTGACAGTTTGTTGGTCTGAGAGTGTACCATTTACTTTGGTTTTTTGCTGCCTGTTGTTTAGGTAGCATTTAATCCAGTTTATTGATTTGGATTTAATGCCCATGTTGTTTAATTTTCTTATTAATATGCTGTGGTCTACAGTGTCAAAGGCTTTGCTGAAGTCGATGAAGGCTGCTCCAACTAATTTCTTTTGGTTCAATGATGCCAGCACATCACTTGTTAGGTTTGCTATTGTTTTTGATGTGGAGTGTAGTTTTCTGAAACCTCCTTGCCTCTTGTTTAGTATATTGTTTTTTTCCAGGTGCTCATTTATGTGCCTGTGGAATATTTTTTCAATTAGCTTGCCTGGTGTTTGCAAGATTGATATTGGTCTGTAGTTCCCCATGTTTTGTTTGTCACCACTTTTGTATATGGGGGTGATGGTTGCCATCTTCCATGCTGTGATGAAGTGTCCCTGCTCAAATGATATGTTGAACAGGTCGACCATAGTATCTGGGATGGCTTGGAGTGCCTCTTTTAGTATTTTTGTGGGGATTCCAACTATTCCACTTGGTTTGTTTTCATCTATGTCATTTAGTAGTTGTGTTAGTTCTTTTAGGTCAGTTTTGCAGGTGGGGATTTCATCCTGGATACATTCTGTCTTGTTTTCCCAGATTCTTGTGAATTTCTTTGATAACCTTTGTCCTACCATGGCAAAGTGAGTATTTAGTTTGTTTGCTGCATCACTATCTGTGTGCGTATTTCCATCCTTATCCTGGAAGCTTATGTGTTCTTCTATCTTATTTTTGGGGAATAGTAAGCTTACATTTTCCAGAACTTATTTGCGTTGCATCCCCAGTCCTTGTCTTGTTTTATTATATATTTCTTTTTTGCTGCACGGACAACTCCTGCATGGGAACGGACATTTTCTTTTAGATTTTTATTTGGGCGAAACAATACCATCAATAATTGTGGGGAAATCTGCTGAACCGATTGTCTTGTTTCTTTTGGTAAATACTTAGGGGAGGGGGGGGGGGGGGGGTAACATATAGCATATGACCTAATATTATTGTATTGCAATCTGTATTTTTTGGATGGGAGGGGGTGGTGGCTCAGTTGGCAAAACTCAACATCTGGCTAGCCACAGGGCCGGTATGCTCCCAGGGAAGGGATACCGAGCGCGATGGCCTAGTCGGTAGAGCGCAGCCCTTGCGTGCGGAAGGTCTGAAGTTCGGTTCCCGGTCGAGTCAAACCAATGACTTTCAAATTGATACTTGTCGCTTCCTAGCCTGCTGCTTGGCATTAATAGGATAGGGCAAGGACTGGTTAGCTCATTGTCAGGATAATGTGACTGAGTGGGATATCAGGTCATGGTGCCAGTGGGGCAGCACTATAAAGTCGCATTGGGTGTGCACTGTCACAAGTCAGTACCTGTCCTGATATGACTTTAGATGTTGCTAGGACATAAAACAACAACAAACAAATATCCGGGAGCTATCTTCTAATAGCTCCCAGTGAACAGCTCAAGTTTGTACATAATACATTTTAAAAGAAATGAAGTAAACAAAAATATTTTAAACAAAAATATTTACCATCAATGTGTGTTATTGGTCATCAATATAAAAACGGCTTCAGCAGCTAATGGGGCAGTCACACTACGACGTGTTGGCCCGGCGTTAGACAACGCGTGGCAACGTGTTGGGTTTTTTGACGAAACGTCGGGACGCGTCGGGACGCGTCGGGACGCGTTACAAACGCGTTACAAACGCATTGCCGGCGCGTCGGTACTCGTCGGTACACTATGATTGACAGGTCGCTTTGATGCAACGCGTCGGCGCGCGTCGCCCAGTGCCGAAAGTTTTGTGCTTGCACAAAACTTTCGGCGCTGGCCGACGCGCGCCGACGGGTTACGGGCGCGTTAGTAGGACGTCGACACGCATTACCAGCGCGTAGCCGGCCCGCTCGTAGCGCGTCAAGAAACGTTGAGCAACGTAGTGGAATTTTCCCACACTTGCGACGGACCAGGCAACGTGTAACGCGCTGGGAGAACGCCGATAACACGGCGATAAGACGTTGATAACACGCGTCCAACCCGCCAACGGCGTATGACGCGCCGGCGACACGCCGATAACACGCCGATAACACGTCGACAAGACGCTAATCAACCGTGGGAACGCGGCGCAACTTTTTAGAAATTGGGTCAAGCGGCGGGGGTTTCTTTGTTTTCCACCCGCGCAACATGCTGGCGGCGCGCCAATAACACGCCAGCAACACGCCGAAAAGTTTGACGTTTCTCGACGTGTTGAATATATTTAAGCGCGTTGGCGGCACGCCGGAATACACGTCGTAGTGTGACTGCTCCATCAAGTAGCAACTGTAGATAGACCTAGTTCTCAACCTAAATTCCTCTAGATCTCGATTTAGAATGATCTTGCCTAACTGCAAGAGATGTCAATTGTATCAAAATGAACTTTTTTTAATACAAGAACTGGTGAACTCCTATTTGTTCGATAAGCTTGTGGAGACCCACAATAAATAATGGAAATGTGAATAAAATAAGAAAAACTGGCCATCAAATAACTGTAACTCTAAATTGAAATCTATTCTGGTCTAGATTTACAAGTAGAAATTACCAAATGAGCCTTGTTAAGCTGGCGTTGTATGAAGTCTGCCGTTTTACCAGGTATACTAAACTGCTCAGATCGATCTACAATATATTATTATAACTTGTATTTCTAATCTATTTTGAGGTAGTTTTGTGCTGGTCTTTGTAAATTTGATGGCCTTCCAGTGCATTAGTCATACCCACATTAGTTCTTGAGGCTGTCGTTAGGTGGATGGTCGATAGTGTAAATCGTCTTTGTTGGTAGTGTAAACCGTCTTTGTTGGTAGTGTCGTGGAGGTGATGAAAATGGGAAATATTCCGCCTAGAGCAGGACTCGAACCGACATCTCTTTACATTTGGGCCAGTGTACTAACCATTACACCACCTAGGCTCGCTGATATCACCACACTACTCATGCGTACCTGTCTAGGTGGTTACTTGCCTGCTAGGTCAGTGCAGACTACTACAGTAGTGTAAATCGTCTTTGTTGGTAGAGTAAATCGTCTTTTAGTAGATAGTGGCACCTTTTATGATTATATATTTGGAACAGGATGAGTGTGCATCTTATCTGTGTCACATCTTCACTCAGGTACATGTGCTAAGTCGTTATCGTGCCCCACCTTATGAAGCCGTGTCCACACTGGAACAACTGTGATACTGGGATACTGGCCAAAATAAATTAGATGGTGTGTGTGTGTGTGTATCTGGGTTATTCTCTGAAACTGGGCACTAAAGTGTGACATGGAAACTAAAAGTTAAAACCTGCCAAATAATAGTAGAAAACATTCCAAATAACAGCCTAACCATGTTCATATGAAGGCTTACATGTTGTGCATATGACCGATTTAAAAAAAAAGCTGTTCCACTATTCATTTTGATCTTATGCAAATTAAGCAATACATTAATATCACTTGCATAACATGGAAATCAAACACACATCCAGAATATCATCTTAGCATACAAAGTTTGTTTTGTTTAACGATGACTATAGAGCACATTGATCATCGGCTATTCGACGTCAAACATATGGTCATTCTGACATATTTCTTTGGAGGAAAACTGCTGCTACCACATAGGCTACTCTTTCCAATAAGCAGCAAGGGGTCTTTCATATGCACCTTCCCACAGACAGGACAGCACATACCACAGCCTTTGATGAACCAGTTGTGGACCATTGATTGGAACGGAAAATAGCTCAAATTGCAAATGTCTCCACTGAGCAGGATCGATCGGTTGATCCAAACCTTCACAGGTGGACACTCTACCACCTGAGCTACAAATTCAAACAATATGTCATTGATTACAGTTAAGCAAACAAGATTATGTCTTACAAGAAAGAAATTGAAAAAAAGAAAACTTTAAAAGTTTGGGTAGCCTATATGTAGAGGGTCGATGTGTAAATTTTCACATTTTCAATTTAGCACAAAATCATACAAGCATACTTTTGGTATATTTTGTGGGATAGATTAAATGCATGTACTGTTGCTAACATACAGAGGCAATGATAATTATTTGACTTGACTTTTTTGACAACATCGTAGCGTGGAAACCAAATGTGTGGTGCCCAGTTTCAGTTGGTTGTTGGAGTTTTACGTCCTGGCAAATTCTCAGGTCATATCAGGACGGGCAGTTTCAGAGAATGACCCATCCACCTCTTCAGTTGAACATCAGTAACATACTCTACCTAGTGAGTCTGAATATACCTAGCCTAGATCCAGTTAACACAGACTGCACATCATGCCCTACAGAGTGGAAGCATATGCTCAATTAGATAAAGGAGTCACCCGGTACTCGCAGTACACGGGTGATTACCAACCCTATATAAAAACGGTCGAAAATGCGGGTCAATGAAATGAGAGCCTAATTTCACAATGTAAGAAGCAACAATTATTCTTTACATATGTCTTATTGATAGCCTGCTACCTTTGAGTTGAAAAATATAATATAATATCTAGTTTAATAAGATTTAAAAGTGTTATCGACGGCGTTCTACGGCCGCCATCTTGTCTTTTTGCATTCTCTCCCATTTCACCAACTCTGCGGCTATATAAGTATCCATTTGATACTGGAAGCAGACATTCTACTCCCTGTAACAGTGCGCACTCCTGGCGACTTTATAGTGCTGTCCCACTGGGAAACCAGGCCGCCGGCACCATGACCTGGTATCCCACTCAGTCACATTATCCTGACACTGAACACACCAGTCCTTGCCCTATCCTAATAATGCCGAGCACCTGGCTAGGAAGCGACAAGTATCAATTTTAAAGTCATTGGTTTGACTCGACCGGGACTCGAACCCACGACCCCACGATCTACCAGCACGGGAGACGGACGCTCTAACTCATTCAGCCATCCCGTCTGGTCATGGAGGCAAGAGAACGAATCACTGTATATAACATAGTTAGTGTGGTTGGATACCTCGATACACTCCAAAGCGAGGAGTGCTCGGGCTTCCGCAGTGAAAATCGAGCTATGATCGGGCAAACGTACACCAAATTTTTCACTGACTGCCGCAGCAGCTACCTGGTTTTGGTCTTTCAAACCATCAGTGTATATGGAGAGGTGGTCTGCAAACTGGCCTTGAACCTCTGCATGCAGTCCTTGGTACTCGAGTGGATGTGTCCCAGACTTCCTCAGTTCCGTGAGTCGGAGGATAACCGATGGCTTTCTCAACGACCACGGGGGATGTTCTGGGACTTTGGCATCTTCCAACATGTCCAAATCCATGCCCAAGGCCTCCAAATGAGGTTTCATTCGGAGCCTCAGTGGCCTGGCTTCATACCTGGATTCGTCATGTTGCTCGAATAGACAATTGTGTGCAGGATTCAATGCATTAGTTTTTATCTTGACTACATATTGCATGGCCAGTTTGATTCTCCTGTTGTTAAGTGATGGTTCATTGGCTTCGACATAAAGGCTCTGAACTGGTGAGGTGCGGAAGGCCCCAAGGGCCAGGCGCAGTCCCTGGTGGTGGATCGTGTCTAGCAGCCCAATATATGATTTCCTTGCGGAACCGTATACTATGCTGCCGTAATCCACTCGTGACCGAACCAAGGTTCTGTACACGGAGAGCAGAACATCTCTGTCCGCTCCCCACTCTGAGCTGGACAGCACCCTCAGAATATCCAGCGCTTTCAGGCATCTTGTTTTCAGGTACTTTATATGTGGCACAAAAGACAGTTTTGCGTCGAGAATGAGGCCCAGAAATTTGGTTTTCTCAACGACTTTAATGGGATCCCCATCCAGGGTCAGCTCCGGTTCCGCATGTATTCTACGCAGCAGGCAGAAGTGCATGCAGACTGTTTTGGTCTTGGAAAATTTGAAACCGTTCAGAACTGACCATCGATGGATCCCATTTATGCTTGGTTGTAGCTGTCTCTCTATGACATTCATGTTAGCACCGCTGTAATATAAAACAAAGTCGTCCACGAAAAGACTACAGGAGACCCCCCGCTTTACAGCAGCAGCAATACCATTGACCTTGACCCCGAAAAGGGTCACGGCCAGTATGCTGCCTTGAGGTACTCTTAGTTCCTGTGAGTGTAGGCGGGAATAGGTAGTCTTGACACGGACGTGGAAATGCCTGAAGGCTAGAAAGTTCCTGATGAAAATTGGCAAGTGGCCACGAAGGCCAATCGCATGAAGATCCTCCATGATGCCATGCTGCCACGTTGTGTCATAGGCTTTTTCGAGGTCGAAAAAGACAGCTACAACGTGCTCCTTCTTAAGGAAAGCATCTCTTATGAAGGTCTCCATGCAGATCAAATGGTCGAGGGTGCTGCGGCCCCGTCTGAAGCCACAATGAAGGATGGACAGGTGGTGTCCTGACTCCAGTAGCCAGACAAGGCGATTGTTTACCATGCGCTCCATGGTTTTACAGATGCAGCTTGTAAGGCATATGGGACGATAGCTGTGGGCTTCACTCTGGTCTGGGAATCGGTATTACTGTCACCTCCCGCCAAGAGGCGGGGATGACACCCGACTCCCAGATGTTGTTGAAGAGTTGAAGCAACAGTCTCAGTGCATGTTCAGGGAGATGTTTCAAAAATTGATAATGAATTCCATCAGGTCTAACTGCTGTGTCATGCAAGCTTTCCAAAGAACACCTCAACTTACCCATACTGAATGGGGAGTTGTAGTGCTCCTCGCCATTGGAAGAAAAGTCCAAGAGCTTTCACTCTTGGCGTTCCTTGACCACCCGAAAGCCTGGGAGGCAGTTTGCCAAAGACGAGTTTCCAGCAAAGGTGTGAGCCAATTCTTCACATATTTCGTCGAGTGATGTGAGAATGGTGCCGTTGTGTTTCAAGTGCTGGACTACAGAAGAATCACCTCCCCTTCGTTTGATTCTCCTGCTCATTGTCCATACTTTTCCCAACGGCGTGTGCATGGTGATGCTAGAAACAAATTGTCTCCAACACTGCCTCTGCACTTCTTTGATTGTTCTGCGAACGCGAGCGTGCAGAATTCTAAAGAGCGCCAGATTTTCAGCAGTCGGTCTCCTGTGGAATTTATGCTGAGCTTTCTTTCGTTCCTTAATAGCCCTCCTACAGCCATCATCTAACCATGGAGGCGTCAAATGCTTGGAAGTTGCCAAGGTCTTCGGAACAGTTTTCTCCGCGATCCATCTCAGAATCTCAATGAAGGCATCGATGTCACTGATGTCTGGAGTGAACTCCTCGCGACATAGGGTCTGGAAGGTGGGCCAGTCGGCTTTACAAAGCCGCCAGCTCCTCTCTCGCTTTACGGGAGATGCCCCCCTGCAATTAAGAATACTTGGGAAGTGGTCGAGCCCGCAGAGGTCATCCCAGACCCTCCATGAAAAGTCCAGCGCCAGTTCTGGTTCTACAATGCTGAGATCGATGGCGAAGTATGTTCCGTAGCCGGGATGCAAATATGTGTATGAACCATCGTTCAATAGACACAGAGCATGAGCGGCCACAAGGTCCTCAATTCTCTTGCCTTTAGCGTTCCTATTGTCCCCCCCCCCATAATGGGTTGTGGCCATTAAAGTCACCCATAAGTAAATATGGGGACGGTAACTGGTCCACAAGGGCGTCCAGTTCTTGTAAAGTGAGAACGGAGCTCGGAGGAATGTGGGTGCTTGTTATGAATGGTGTAGCCTTTAAGACTACAACTCTCAGAAGCTTTTATATAAGTTTCTTGTAGGCAAACAGCGAGTGCCTACAAGAAACTTATATAAAAGCTTCTGTGAGTTGTAGAATTAGATGTCCTGACAGAGATCTCAATCTACTAGCCGGATACAATCGGATGTTAACCACTTGGTGCGCTGGCTGTTCTCTTGGTTAAACAGGTGCTATATTATATGTATAAATGTATATATGAATGTGAAAGATGTGTGATGATGGCGATGCTGATGATGATGCTGATGATGATGTGTATTTGTTCATAGCAATTTCATATTGATGTGTATTCATACTTACCTATCTCATGTATAATATAATTGTATGTGTTTACATGTGAAACACCAACCAGCAGCTGGGCTGATCAAACCCACCACAATGTGGCACTGCAAAATTTACATTACCATGGGAGAGATATGGAGTGAGCCGTCTTAGTATTATAGGGTCTTTGCCTACACCAAAGACTCCTTGTCCCGATTAAGGGGATAATCATTAATATCGAACCCTGATTGTTGAATACTGATCCATAAATGTGTTTGCCATTTAATCATCGCACACATATACATATACCGAAAATAGTATGTTATATGTTTGATATGTTTGATATGTTTGATATGTTTGATATGTTTGATATGTTTGATATGCTTGATATGCTTGATATGTTTGATACGTTTGAGACGTTTGATATGGTTTATACGTTGTATTCGTTTTATACATTGTATACATTGTATACGGTGTATACAGTGTATACGTTTGATACGCTTGATACGTTTGATACATTTGATATATTTGATATATTTTATGATATATATTTTTATGTATTATAAATTATATATATTATATATTTTATATATCTTATATATAATATATATATTCTTAGAAATTCCGTACAAGCACACATATTTTGATATATGATATAATATATATCATTATATATTTAGTATATACATATATTATATATATAGTACATCTATTATATATTATACATATTATACATACAGTAAAGCCTCCCTAACCGACCACCTCCACAGATCGACCACTCCCCTATATCGATCGCTTTATTTGGGTCCCAACAATACCAATTACCATTGTAACCATATTCTAACTCCCTAAACCGACCACCTCCCTAAATCGACATATCGAAGGTCAGTCGATTTAGAGAGGTTTTGCTGTATTATACATATTATATTTCCATATATATTATAGATATTATAAATATTATACATATTAAACATATTATACATATTATACATGTTATAATATTATACATATTATGCATATACATATTATACATATACATATTATACATAGAATGCATAGTGTACATAGCATACATAGTATACATATTATATGTATATATATTATACATATTATATTTCACATATATTATACATATAACAAATGTCTACATGGATCCATCCTAATAACCAATATTCTAAATTAGCAGTCATTACGATATAGAACCCACCTGCCAAATACATTTAAATCAACCGATGTTCCAAACTCGCCATGCCAACGGGTGGTCGATTTATGGGGTTTCCTCCTGCACCTCCACCTGTAACCGGCAGGTGCACTTGTACTCGGCGACACCCATGTTAGCAGAACCTGCTCGCCGAGCACCAGCGGCGCGGTTTACAAACAACTTGTCATTCAAATTCCTTCCTCCGACTCTCCTTTTCCATCACCCTCTGGTCCGGCTCTCTCCCTGTCCCACTTCCTCTGGCTATCTCTCACCCCCCTCACTCTCTCTCTCTCTCTCACTTAACTGATTGATTGATTAATTGATTGAAGGGGCATACTGGACACTAGGTACAAGATTCACCCCGTACTGCTGCAGTAGGGGTGCAAACCAACCCTATGTAAAAGGTGGCAAAAATGCGGGTCAAAGAATTGAAAGCCTAATTTCACAATCTAAGAAGCAACATTTATTCTTTACATATGTATTATTGAGAGCCTGCTACCTTTGAGTTGAAAAATATAATATAATATCTAGTTTAATAAGATTTAAAAGTGAAATCGACGGCGTTCTGCGGCCGCCATCTTGTCTTTTTGCATTCTCTCCCATTTCACAAACTCTGCTCCTATATAAGTATCCATTTGATACTGGAGCCACAGTTTCTAGGTGATGTTTCATACTAATGCTATTTTCGCCCATATTTATATAAGGCTGATCTTCACCCGTGTACTACAAGTACCGGGTGAATCTTTTATCTAACTGGACACTTGCCATTAAATAAGTAAACAAAGAAACAAAGATGGTGTGATTATTGACACAAGTTGCTTTGTTCCCTCAAAATGGAATCGTGTGTTTATTGCAGAGTTACATCCTAGCAACATTTAGTGACAGGGAGACGGGATGGCCGAATGAGTTAGAGTGTCCGTCTCCCGTGCTGGTAGATCGTGGGGTCGTGGGTTCGAACCCTGGTTGAGTCAAACCAATGACTTAAAAATTGATACTTGTCACTTCCTAGCCAGGCGCTCGGCATTATTAGGACAGGGCAAGGACTGGTGTGCTCAGTGTCAGGATAATGTGACTGAGTGGGATACCATGTCATGGTGCCTATGGCCTGGTTTCCCAGTGGGACACCACTATAAAGTCGCCATGAGTGCGCACTGTCACAAGTCGGTACCCGTCCTGATATGACCCTAGATGTTGCTAGGATGCAAAACAACAACAAACTGAACCCACATTAGAGCCAGAATACACAGCTTCTAAATGTGAATGGGCTACAAGTATAGCTAGGATAGGGTGTGTAGATCAAATAGACATGGTCTTCATGGAATACATGTGAGTTAGATTAAATGGAGACATTTTTATGATCCTAGGTTCAGCTAGAATCTGACAATTCTAGCTGGATCTGGTTGCTGTAGATCTAGATGGACTGGCCATGTCACATGGTCGATGTGGAATACATGTGACTTTGTGAGTTTGATTAAATGGAGACATTTTTATGATCCTAGGTTCAGCTAGAATCTGACAATTCTAGCTGGATCTGGTTGCTGTAGATCTAGATGGACTAGCCATGTCACATGGTCGACGTGGAATACATGTGACTTTGTGAGTTTGATTAAATGGAGACATTTTTATGATCCTAGGTTCAGCTAGAATCTGACAATTCTAGCTGGATCTGGTTGCTGTAGATCTAGATGGATTAGACATGTCACATGATCGACGTGGAATACATGTGACTTTGTGAGTTTGATTAAATAGAGACATTTTTATGATCCTAGGTTCAGCTAGAATCTGACAATTCTAGCTGGATCTGGTTGCTGTAGATCTAGATGGACTAGACATGTCACATGATCGACGTGGAATACATGTGGGTTCGCCTGAATGGAAGCCCGAGATGGACACGCCTAGCAATAGTTAAGGAATATCAGGGTGGGTACCGAGGTGTAGCAGTGGGAATTGATGTCGGTTTTATAGCGGGGTTATCATGTCATGGTGCCAGCGATCTGACTTTCCAGTGGGGCAGCACTATAAAGTGGCTATGAGTCCGCACTGTCAAAAGACGGTACCTATCCTGATATAACCTTAAATGTTGCTAGGACGCAAAACAACAATAAACAAACATACTTTGATTAGAATAGTCGGTGGTGACTTTGCTGAACGCCGACTGACAGCGTTCGTACTCAGGCTGTCCGGGGAGTGCAGGGTCAGCTCAGGCCATGGGTTAAAGGTCACTCGGGGTCAGCTGAGGTCAGCCGAGGTGAGCGTGTTGAGACCGGCGAGCGACCCTCTTCTCCAGAGCAGTCTGTGGCACGTTTTACAAAAGATCAGACGCACTGCGTCTGTCTGGTTAATCAACAAACAGTGTGTGTGTGCGCGCGCGCACACACACACACTGTTTGTTGATTACATATTGGGTCACTCTCCTGAAAACTGGCCAGAAGTGTCACATGGAGAGTTAAAATTTAATATTTGAATTTTTTACATTTTTTGGTTGCAAATGAAAGCTGGAAATCTCCCCTTTACATCTTTGTAAAATATAAATTGATGAGATAAAAAATAAAGGTGTAGTCCATGAATAAGATATCTCTTATGGCAGTATAACATGGGCGTCACACGTGTAACACGTGTTTAGGACACCACACAGTCTGCTTAATAAATATCTAATCAGAATTAAATAATATCATACTTAGAAGCATATTAATCATGGCATAATATACAGAAATATCTAGTGCTTATATTGATAAAAAAAAGTAATTCCCAGCCATGCTTTATTCACTGAATAATTAGTGTACAATATTTGTGTGGCATCCAGACACCACGGTTACACGTGTGACGGAAATTTCTAATGTTATTTCAGAAGACATAACAATTTTTTTTTTTATAAATTTAAGCATACATACATGTTAATAAATACTTCCTCTTTGTTTTGGGAACTGTTTTGTTTGATATATCAATGCACTACAAGATGTTAATAAGGATTCAACCACGTCCCATATGTCATGTTACAAATGGCTGACTGTAAAATGGGGTTTTTTGGTACAAAAACAGTTCATAACTAAAAAGACCAAAGTTGCACACAGTTTTATTTTATTCCCCTTATTTCTTTCATCAAATCTGAACATGAATATGAAAAATATAAGGAAAAAAATAAGTAGGAAGGTTTTTATTGATGTTTTAAAATCCCATCTCATGCTGACCAGTTTTCAGGAGAGTGACCCATTTATATATAGTGCTCGCGCGTGCGTGCGTGCGTGCGTGCGTGCGTGCGTGCGTGCGTGCGTGCGTGCGTGCGTGCGTGCGTGCGTGCGTGCGTGTGCGTGCGTGCGTGCGTGCGTGCGTGCGTGCGTGCGTGCGTGCGTGCGTGCGTGCGTGCGTGCGTGCGTGCGTGCACTGTCATGGGTTGAAGGAGAAAAGACATGACCCACTGTCCGGTGTCACTGCCATTGCCATTACCATTTGTTTTAGCAGATTATACAAGGGTAACATGTACACCCTATATTTCCTCTGTGCGCATTGGTGGAGCCCCCCCCCCCCCCCCTCCCAGCTGTCGGGGAAAATGACCCCTCCTCCTCGCGTCACACACTGGAGGATATATACATGCATATATATATATATATATATATATATATATATATAAAATATATATATATACATATATATTATATATGAAATCCACATAATTTTGTTAAATTTTCCTATGCGAATAACATTATTGTACATGCAGATATTTGTAGAAAAGTGCATCTTAAATACATGTGTATATTGCAAACTTCGCATGAGTACCATACACAACCAAATGAAACATAGAAAATACCAATGCCAAAATAAGCTGATTTTGACCTTTAAATTTCCATATATTGCTTACTATTCATCGTACAATAGCAAATTAAAGTGCCCAAGAAACATCATAGCCTGTGTTACAACATGACTCACGATAGAATGTTTTCGATGAAATATTTAAGGGTGAAATCTTACCCAAAAAAACTGAAGAAAAGCTTCCATTTAGGAGAATCGACCATATATAGATGCACATATATATATATACTAAATGCCCCATTTAATTCAATTTGACAATTTCCTATGTGATATCCATTGAAAGTGAAAGCCTTGTGTAGTGCAAGTAAAAATCGACATATACCACCTGTGCGACATATATAACACTGATAGGGCATGCATATATTCATGACAATAAATAAGTAATATTAAAGCTGCATAATCCGATAAAAGCACCAAATTTTCAAAACCAGAATAATTATCTAGATTTGATTCAACATATCTAACTTAGATTTTGATGCACTTATTAAGCACATGTCGCTACATAGAAGGGAATAAATACTGAGTCAATTTGATAGAATATATTACTGCAGATGACTATGGTGTTAAGAGTTTTGGCGAGCTTGCCAAAATTAATTTGTTGTGTTTTCACTTCAAAAATTGAAAGTTAGCCATTTAAAGTAAAAGTTACTTCAAACTAAAGTCAGGTTGATTATAGCAATCAACCTGATATATTTATCTCAGAAAATGATCAACTCAAACCCATCGGACCACGCAACTTTAATGAATACATAATAATATGGATGTGTATTTAGTTGTTGAAGATTTATACTGCCTATTATGGATAAGCCTGAATAGGCTTGTTTTCACCATTAGACAGTTTGTCGATAGAAAGCCCGAATCTACACTTTTACCAACCGAAGGGATTTTTAACCTCCCACACCACATAGACATGGTATGAGAGCAACCGGCCTTTGATGACGCTGTAAGTTATACACAGTGGTGGAAATCCAAATTGGCAGAGATGCGGGCATGGGGAATCGAACCACCGACCTTCAGATTAGGAGTCCGACCTAGAAAAAAGTCAGACACTCTAACCACTCCGCCACAGAGAACACCACTAGTGCAGATATTTAATATATTCTATGGGGTTTAAACACTTTGGGGGGGGGGGGGTAAAGTGGTTGCCGACATTAAAATTCGCAAGCTCATTTTGATATCCCCGTGTTAAAACCCACATCGTAGAAAGATCTTAAATAATACTATTATTATTAACAGACCAGTCCAACCGCACATCAATCAATCAATAGTTCCGTCCTCTAGTCGAGGGTTGGATGCAATGGTTCTCCACTTGTCCCGATGGTGTGCTGTTCTGATAGACTGTGAATAATTCAAGCCTGTCCATTGTGAAATATTTGTAAACCATGATGTTCTTGGTCTCCCTCTCCCTCTGCTGCCATTCACCTTCCCTTCCAACAATGTACGGTATATTGAACTCTGACGAATGATGTGGCCAAAATAAATAATTTTCTTTGTCTGTATTGTGGCAAACAAGCTTTTCTTAGTTTTAATTTTTCTAAGAACTTCTTTGTTGGTGATCTTCTTTGTCCATGATATTTTCATCATCCTTCGATAAGTCCACATCTCAAATGCTCGATAAGTCCACATCTCACATATGTGTCTAATAAATGCTCGAATCATAGACGCGTGACTTATTTTCTGAGGCTGGGGTATTCTGGACATTATGCATCATCTAAATCACGCAGACTGACCATGTCCATTTATCTAACTCTATGGTTGCGAAAATCGACGGGATGGCCGAGTGGGTTGCGCGGCCGCTTCCCATCCCAGTGATCGTGGGTTCTATCCCCAGCTGAGTGAAGCCAAAAGCTTACAACATTGACACTTATCAATGCTGGCGCCCAGCCTGACTATGGAAAGACAATGTCGGTTGCGCAATGTTAGACAAATATGACCGAGTGGGATAGCTTTCCGTGGCGATGGCATATACTGATATAGTACTTTAGTAGGTGTCCTAGTGGTGGAGGCAGCATAAAGTTGTCATGAGTGCGCTCTGTCACAATACTCGCATTTCAAGTTCCACTGGCCCCTCAGGGAGGACTGAAGCTGGGACCCAACATCAGCATGCTGGGTCGAAGCTTCAGCTTACAAAACAGTAGGTGCGGGTGGAGGGGTGTGGGGTGGGGGGTGGGTGGGGGGCGAGGGGGGGAGGTGAATCTACATACACCAAGATACATGAAGTAATATTTTATCTAATGTAAAACATTTGCTAGGATAATTTCACTGCAATCTACATTAGAACCATATGTATGGCAAAAACCCCTACGAAGTTCGATTATTGGGAAGTATGTGCTTGCAGGTGTAAAATTGGTTCAAAGAGTAGTCTATAGCAGGGGATTGGGTAAGGAGGAGCAACAATCCACCTTCTGGTTTGTAACCTGAACCTGCAATCTGGCATGCTGGGTAACAGCTTTGGTCCTTCCTGAGGGACCAGTCAAACTTAAAATACCTGTGTTGTGACAGAGCGCACTCATGAGGACTTTATAATGCTGCCACCATTAGGACACCTACTAGTACTATGTGTCATTGCCACGACAAGCTATCCCACTAGGGTCACATTAGTCTAACATTGTGCAACCTAGCTTGCCACTCCTTAGTCATGCCCGTATTAAGCCAGTTCTCGCCTAGGCGTGACCTTAGATGCTTCTAGGACGCAGGA
The DNA here is from genome assembly GCA_030323885.1 of Branchipolynoe longqiensis. NCBI lineage: Eukaryota > Metazoa > Annelida > Polychaeta > Phyllodocida > Polynoidae > Branchipolynoe > Branchipolynoe longqiensis. Next base: position 54,377,668 of record CM059197.1, read on the forward strand.
CGCCAATAAACCAACTCAAAGTAAACCAGGACTGCCCTGTAATGGCAGTAGATAGCCGACCCAGAGCTGACTCAGTCCGCACCCATTCACTCATGAGTATCTAGGTCGTGGGAATTACCAGCAGTTCAAATAGTTCCGGCCAGTAGCCGGGCTTCGTCGCTTGTCGACTGTCACCTCTAGGTCACGTGGCTAAAACACAGACGCACCCACACCTCATTACCGCAGTTGATTGGTGACATGATTACAACCACAGGGGTGGCATCAGAGACCGCTCGTCGAAAGTCGTAACCTTGTCACCAAGGAGATTGTTTGTTTGTTCTTGTCTTACGTCCTAGCAATATGTAAGGTCATATCAGGAAGGGCCACGGAGATAGATATAGATGTGCGGGTATCGCATGTTGTGTTTTCATCTCTTCGTTTTATCTCATAGTTGTGTTCGTTTTATCTCATAGTTGTGTTCGTTTTATCTCATAGTTGTGTTCGTTTTATCTCATGGTTGTGTTCGTTTTAATCTACTTAGTAGGTCCATATTTTCACCCATTACTCGGTTGGTTGTTGGAGTCTTACGTCCTGTCAACATCTGCGGGCATATCAGGAGGGGTACAGACTCGTGACAGTGCACACTCATGGTGACTTTATAGTGTTGCCCCACTGGGATACCAGGCCACCAGCACCATGACCTGATATCCCACCCAGTCACATTATCCTGACACTGAGTCAACCAGTCCTTGCCCTATCCTAATAATGTCGAGCGCCAGGCTAGGAAGCGAAAAGTATCAATTTTAAGTCATTGGTTTGACTCGACCAGGATTCGAACCCAGTTCGAATCCCACGATCTACCAAAACGGGAGATGAACGCTCAGAGGCTATATGGGTGTATATGATCACCTCATATTCCCATCTTGTCGCCACCCATTGAATTATTGACAAAGTTCAACGTCGCTTAAAAAGCTGCATGGTCTGATGGAAACTTCAAATTTTCAAAACCAATACAATTATCTAGATTTGATTCTAACTATGTAACCTAGATACTGGTGCAGTTATTAAACAGGTGTCGTCACATTTTCGACGCCCATGACACTCCATACCTTTGCGCCAACACCATAATACAATATCCCACTCAGTCGGATTATTCTGACACTGAGCAAATCAGACACTGCCGTATTCTACTCATGCTAAGCGCAGGCCAAGCAATTGACGGCTTGTGGTAAAACTGTTGCACACCCAGCATGAGTTGAACCCGCGACCAGCCGGACAGAAAACGGATGCTGTTTCCACTAGTTCACCCCGCCCGGTCCTCAAACGAAGAACAATATATCTATCATATGGCCGAATGAGTTGAGCATCCGTTTCCAGTTTTGGTAGATCGTGGGATTCAAACACACGGGTTCGAACCCTGGTCGAGTCAAACCAATGACGTAAAAATTTATACTTGTCACTTCCTAGCCAGGCACTCGGCATTAATAGGACAGGGCAAGGACTGTTTGGCTAGGTGTCAGGATAATGTGACTAAGTGGGATATCGGGTCATGGTGCTAGTGGTCTGCTCTACCAGTAGGGTAGCACTATAACATTGCCATGAGCACGCACTGTCACAAGTCGGTACCCATCCTGATATGACCTTAGATGATGCCAGGAGGTAAAACTCCAACAAACAACCTGGTCAGGGGGGAAAAAGAGGAAAATTCCACCGAGAATGTGTGTGTAAGTAAAATTGTCGGTGAGTGTAGCACGCTCTTTATTACAACCCGACAATGATCCAGCTACAATGTGTACACAAACACCATCTGGCCTAGATACAATCCTGCTGTTGTTCTTTCCGTGTTTTTCTTATTTTTTTACCACTGACATGACTCTTAAAGCGTCTATATTATTTGTCTCATTTTTTAACAATTGTATTTGACATCTCTCGTGTATTGACTGACTTACAATCTTAGAGAAGGCACCCTTTGTAAACCTATTTCTTTTGTTTTCTCTTGTTCTTTGCACTTCTCAAGGACGCTGAGTTTTATCATTGCTTTAAAAAATTTTTTTTTTTACAAGTTTGTTTGTTAGAGCTGCAGGGTCTGTGTCCAATAGGTAAGTAGGTCAATGGTCTAGGTACACAACAATGATGTATTGCGACAGGAACCCGGTCACCCCCTCCCACACACACATGCCTCCTCGCCCCAACTCTACACCCGCTTGGCGTAATACCGGGCGCGGTGGCCGAATCGGTAGAGCGCGAGCCTCGCGTGCGGGAGATCGAGAGTTCGGTTGAGTCAAAGCAATGACTTATAAAATAGATGATTGTTGCTTCCTAGCTTGGCGCTTGACATTAATAGGATAGTGAAGGATTGGTTGGCTCAGTGTCAGGATAATGTGACTGAGTGGGATATCGGGTCATGGTGCCGGTGGCCTGATTTTCCAGTGGGGCAGCACTATGAAGTCACCATGAGTGTGCACTGTCACAAGTCGGTACCTGTATTGATATGACCTTAGATGTTAGCAGGACGTAAAACTCCAAGAATCAACCAACCTCTTGGCGCGATGCCCGCAACCCGATGCCAGGCAGACACCTGAGTGGCGGGACATTCCCCATATTGTTTACCACCCCCTCCACACACACACACACACACACACACGCGCGCGCGCGCACACCCGCCCCCGCCAGGGTCGGCATGGCACTGGTTATATTTGCACTGACCTACGAACCCGACGGAGGAGAGTGCTCGCTTTCTATATGGGAGGTGGTGGGTTCAATCTCCACATGCATATATACATGCATATATACATGCATACATGCATGCTTATGTTTGTTGTTTTATGTCCTAGCAACATATAAGGTCATTAGAACGGGGGATATTTATGTTTTATGTGTATATGTGTGTGTGGATATGTATGTAAAAACCATATGTATACATGTATGGTATGTATATATGTATGCATGTATTATATATGTATGTATGTGGATATGTATGTGGTTGTATATATGGACAAGTATATGTGTATGTGGACAAGTATGTATACATGGATATGTATGTGGATATGTATGTATATATGGAAATGTATGTGGATATGTATGCATGTGGATATGGATGTCGATATGTGTGTATGTGGATATGGATGTGTATGTAGATATTTATGTGGATATGTGTGTATGTGGATATTGATGTGTATATGGATATGGATGTGAGTGTGAATATGTGTGTATGTGGATATGTATGTGGATATGGATGTGTGTGTGGATATGGATGTGTGTGTGGATATGGATGTGTATGTGGATATGGATGTGTATGTGGATATGGAAGTGGATATGTGTGTATGTGGGTATGGATGTGTATGTGAATATGGATGTGGATATGGATGTGTGGATATGTATGTGTGTATGTGGATATGTATGTAGATATGGATGTGGATATGTGTATGTGGATATGGATGTGTATATGAATATGGATGTGGATATGTGTGTATGTGGATATATATGTGGATACGGATGCATATGTGGATATGGATGTGGATATGTGTATGTGGATATGGATGTGGATATGGATGTGGATATGGATGTGGATATGTGTGTTTGTGGATATATATGTGGATATGGATGTGTATGTGGATATGGATGTGGATATGGATGTGTGTTTGTGGATATGGATGTGGATATGGATGTGTGTTTGTGGATATGGATGTGTGTATGTGGATATGTGTGGATGTGGATATGGATGTGGATATTGATGTGAGTGTGGATGTGGATATGGATGTGGATATGGATGTGTGTATGTGGATATGTGTGTATGTGGATGTGTATGTGGATATGGATGTGAGTGTGGATAGACATGTGTGTATATGGCTATGTATGTATGTATCACTATCAGGTGTGGAAAAGAAGTTAAACTCCTGTCAACCCCACTCACTGTGGTAAAAGGTTAATGTGTCCCACCGAATTGTGCTGTTGGACTAATCCAATCACTTCTATTATCGTATCAACCTGCACATAACCCGTTCTTCTAGGTTGAAAAGTACTAACAAATATGTGTGCAAGGGCAGCCCGAAATACACAAAGTGAAGATTAGATCAAAGATTCACCCCGTACTTCCAGTACAGGGGTGAAAACCAGCCTTATATAAAAACGGTCGAAAAATCAGGCTACTGAACTGAGTCTTTGTGAGAGCCTAATTTCACGATCTAAGAAGCAACATTTATTCTTTGTATACGTCTTCATGTTTACCCGCTACTTTTGAGTTGGAAAATATAATAAAACATATACTTTAATGCAATCTAAAAGTGAAATCGACGGCGTTCTCTGGCCGCCATCTTGTCTTTTTGCATTCTCTCCCATTTCACCAACTCTGTTCTGATATAAGTAACCATTTGACACTGGTGCCAGGCATTCTACTTCTTGTTCCATACTAACGCTATTTTCGCCCGTATTTATATAAGACTGGTCTTCACCCGTGTACTACAAGTATTAGGTGAAGTATCTAAGTGAAGATATAAATAATCACGAACCCTGTGGCTACCAAATGATTTATTTTCGCGTTTCTCCCCTACGTGTCATGTTTTATTTTTCTTTACAGCTTCGCCCAAGTTCATCTAAAATTGTGTTAATGGATAACTTTCACACATGGTTGTCCGTGGGTGTTTGCGTGTGCGCATGCGTGTAGGTCCGTGTGGTCATGTGGGGTTGTTGGGGGTGGGTGGTGTGTTTTGGGGTGGGTGGTGTGTGGGTTTTGGTGGGGTTTGGGGTGTGGTTGGGTGTGTTTTTTTTTTTTTTTGTTGTTTTGTTTTTTTTTTTTGTGTTTTTGTTTTGGGTTTTTGGGTGGGTTTGTTTTGGGTTGGGTGTGGTGGGTGGTGGGTGGTTGGTGGGTACCGCGAGATCCCCCTATCATAATGCGTTGCTTTAACCAAGTTGGTGAAGATCGGCTTATAAATCTGGCGGCGACAGACCGGTCTCATTTCCACCAAACCCAGTCGGTAGTTAAAAGTGTGTAGCGCCCAATTGTTGATATCTGTCTTTATCAAATCGACCAGTAACTGGCGACCGGGCGCGGTGGCCAAATCGGTAGAGCGTGGGCATCGCGTGCGGGAGATCGGGAGTTCGATTCCCTGTCGAGTCAAAGCAATCACTTAAACATTGATACTTGTTGCTTCCTAGCCAGGCGCTCAGCATTAGCAGGATAGGACAAGGACTGGTTGGCTCAGTGTCAGGATAATGTGACTGAGTGGGATATCAGATCATGGTGCCGGCGGCCTGATTTCCCAGTGGGGCAGCACTCAAAAGTCGCCATGATTGTACACTATCACGAGTCGTTAGCTGTCCTGATATGACCTTAGATGTTGCCAGGACGTAAGACTCCAACAATCAACCAACAACTGGCTGAAGGCTAACTTTACAGGACAGTCTCGACCAACAAGAATTGTCTGATTTATGTTGTGTTATTAAGGGTTGGTTGCTCTTTGGGGGTTGCGTATAGATTTATGTGACTATCTGTCCTAAATCTTATATCGGCTGTCAAATAACAAATATTATTATTACTTGTCTCTACCTATCCTGGTGTTCGGTTACCAGTAGGATAGGATGACGATCAGGTTGGCTCAGTGCCTCGATAATGTGACTGAGTGAGTGTCTGTGTCGTGGTGCCAACAACACTCTATTCCAATGGGACAGCACTATAAAGTCTCCGTGAGGGTGCACAGTCACATGTCAGTATCCGTACTGATGTGGCCTCATGTGTTGGTAGGACGCAAACCCCCAATCACTCAACTCCCTCATCCCTCAAATGTGTGGCTCGCAATACGTATCCTATCGAAGTTCTGATTTAATGGTTTTTGCGTATTGGGTGTGGGCGTGAGTGTGGGTGTGAGTGTGAGTGTGAGCGTGAGTGTGAGCGTGGGTGTGGGTGTGGGTGTGGGTGTGGGCGTGAGTGTGGGTGTGAGTGTGAGCGTAGGTGTGGATGTGGGTATGAGTTGATTTGTTGGGTGGTTTTTGGAGTTTTACATCCTGGCAACATCTAAGGTCACATCAGGACGGGTACTGACTTGTGATAGTGCGCACTCATCGTGACTTTATAGTGCCTTCCCACTGGGAGACCAGGCAGCCAGCACCATGACCCGATATCCCATACAGTCACATTATCCTGGTACTGTGCAAATCAGTCCTTGTTCTATTCTATTAATGTAGAGCGCCAGGCTAGGTAACGACAAGTATCAATTTTGCAAGTCATTGGTTTGACTCGACCGGGAATGGAACTCCCAATCTCCCACACGGGAGGCATGCGCTCTACCGATTAGGCCACCGCGTCCGGTGGTGTCAGTCGAAAATCAATCCTGACTCTTAGTCTAATGGCCGGTACACACCTACCGTTTACGATTCGCACACTAAAACTCGCGACTCGACCCGACCCGCTTAAAACTGAAAACGGGCCGATTCGTTTTTCGAAGCGAATCGCAATCGTAAACGGGCTTTAGCCTAACTTAGTTTTATGCGCGAATCGCAATCGCTAGGTGTGCGCGGGGGACGAACCATATTTCTGCGCATTGTGCGATTAGTGGTAGGAGCCCTGATCTCTATTCAAGATGTTCACCTTCAGATTTTGTTTGTTTGTTGTTTTACATCCTAGCAACATCTAAGGTCATATCAGGACGGGTACCGACTTTTGACAGTGCGCACTCATGCCGACTTTATAGTGCTGCCCAACTGAAAGATGAGGCCACCAGCACCATGACCTGATATCCCACTCAGTCACATTATCCTGACACTGAGCCAATCAGTCCTTGCCCTATCCTAATAATGCCAAGCGCCAGGCTAGGAAGCAACAAGTATCAATTTTTAAGTCATTGCTTTGACTCGACCAGGGTTCGAACCCACGACCCCACGGTCTGCCAACACGGGAGACGGTAGATAAAAGATTCACCCAGTACTTGTAGTATATGGGTGAACGACAACGTACTGTAAATACGCACGAAAATAGCTTTAGTATGGAACAGCAAGTAGAATGCCTGCCTCCAGTGTCAAATGGTTACTTATATCGGCACAGACTTGGTGAAATGGGAGAGAATGCAAAAAGACAAGATGGCGGCCGCAGAACGCCGTCGATTTCACTTTTAAATCTTATTAAACTAGATATTATATTATATTTTTCAACTCAAAGGTAGCGGGCTATCAATAAGACATGTAAAGAATAATTGTTGCTTCTTAGATTGTGAAATTAGGCTCTCAATTCATTAACCCGCTTTTTCGACCGTTTTTATATAGGGTTGGTATTCACCCGTGTACTGCGAGTACCGGGTGAATCCTTTATCTAGGGAGACGGACGCTCTAACTCATTCGGCCATCCCGTTTGGTTTCACCTTCAGAAAGGAATGGGAAATGTGGCGATTACTCCAGGGGGGGGGGGCAGCTTTTTTTTGTTATTGCATTTTTGTTGCCCGTTCTCTTGTCGGGAAGTAGTCATTAAATAAGACTAATATGTCAGGGAGTGTAAGCAAATGATGACTTGTGGTTGAGTGTAGGGTGGAGAGAGTGTGGGGTGATGGTGGGGGGAGGGGGGAGGGGGGAGGGTGTAGGAGTGGGAGAGAAACACAAGTTATCTTGATTCAAAAGCATACAAATTTAAGGGGGTATTTAGGGGGGGGGGGGTGTAATCCACCACACCAGAACGAAGCCTTCAAACCCGGTCATGTGATATCCACCTGCACTTAGTGAAGGGGCTTTATTTCTTTTGTTGGGGTTTTATGTGCTAGCAATATTTAAGGGACCAGATGGGATGGCCGAATGAGTTGAGCGTCCGTCTCCCGTTTTGGTAGGTCATCGGATTCGAACACGCGGGTTCGTGTTACACCAATTACTTAAAAATTATTACTTAAATTACTTCAACCAATTACTTAAAAATTGATACTTGTCACTTCCTGGCCAGACGCTTGCCATTATTAGGATAGGGCAAGGACTGGTTGGCTCAGTGTCACTGAGTGGGATATAAGGTCAGGGTGCTGATGACCTGGTCTCCCACTGGGGAAGCACCATGAGTGCGCACTGTCACAAGTCGGTACCTGTCCTGATATGACCTTAGATGTTACCAGGATGTAAAACTCCAACAACCAACCAACCATCAAGGGAACTGATTGGTTTAGTGTTAGGATAATGTGATCACTGAGTGGGATATCCGGTCTTTATTCCTTCCAATATGGTATCCCAGTGGTATAGCACTAGAAAGCCACTATGAGTGCGAACTGTCACATGCTGCTACCAGACCTAATTTGAATAGATGTTGCTGTGATGTAAAACCCACACAAAACAAACAAATCAAAGCTTTAATGGAGGCGTTTTTACCCCGTCATGTCCCTATCTATCTACTGGTCTCTGCCACCCGGAACCAGCTTATGGCTGGCGCACACCTCCCGTTTACGACGTAAAACTGGCCGTTTACGACGTAAAACTGGGTTTTAGTCGTTAGGTGTGCGACCCCCCGCGCACACCAGAGCCTTGCGATTCGCGACTTAAAACTCAGTTTTAGGGCTTAAAACTCAGTTTTAGGGCTTAAAACTCGAATCGCAAGGGATTCGAAAAACGAATCGGGCCGTTCGAGAAACGGTAGGTGTGAGCGGTCAGTCGTATCGTAAACGGTATATCGGTGCTAGCCGCCGATCGGTCCCGTCCGAGCTTTAAGTGCCAGCCAATCACAAGGCCCGAAACCATCACGTGACTTTGTCCATACATACACAACAAAAATGGCGGACTGGACGGGCGAAACGGAGGGAAGGATGGTAGACATGTGGCAAACTCTGCCCTGTTTATTCGATGTATCTTGTGCGGACTACTCAAACCGAGTGAAGAAGATTGCCGCATTGGCGCAGATTTCCGCTGCAGTCGGACAATCAGGTACGCCCTTGATCGCGTTTTAACATGTTAATTCTGTTTGTAAACTCGGTCCGTCTGCACTCGCCACTAGTAGCTATGTGAGTATTTATTTTTAAAGCATTTGATCTCAATGGAACCTATTCCAATGGAAAGAGCTTGACGAGACCTAAAACATGGTAGTCATAACAATTTTGTAATGTAAATATCAAGAAAGTTACATCACTTTGAAGTTGAAAAATATGCCTAATTACGGGCCCATTGTTCTATATTAAATCAGCCAAAAGTTGGCGCCCAAAAGGCTGAGGCTTAAATGCCAACTGCCAGTTTGTGGGAGACAGAGTGGTCAATGTTATGATTGTAAGCAAGTGCTGCAGATTAAATAACTCTCTTGGCCCTCTATCAAACATCCTTACAATTTTACTACATGTAGACAATTAATAAAGGAACAATATGTGCATATGTTGATTGGACATTTTAATCAACTTTGAGTGATTTGGCGACCTAAATGGAACCGATTCGCGGCGATTGGCGCTTTTCACACATAGCTACCACTAGTTCGCTTCATTTAATTCGGCTCAATTGCCCATCGGTAGGCACATGCATACAAATTTGTTACTTCCACACTTATTATTTGTAACAAATGTTATTGTAATTGAAGTTCTGAACCTGTACTTTAAATATCAATATCCTTGAAATGTATACTTTTTTCAGCGGAGACAATCCAGAAACGTATGACAAACCTACGCACACAGTACACCCGTTTGCGAAAACAAGCGGCCTCTGGTTCAGAGGCCAAACGACTGACCACAAGGCAGAAGTGGATTCAGCTCTCGTTGTCTTTCCTTGCGCCACATGTGCAGAAAAGACAGAGTGTATCCAACCAACTGGCCCCCCCTACCAGGATGCACTGAAGCAACGGATGAGGTAAGGATAACTGTCAATACTAATTACACTACGAGTTCTTAATTGTTTTGATTTACCGGCTTTATAGACAAGTTGAGTTCTAGATCATGTCCGACTGCCACGGCACAGAACCGGTCGATGAATTTACGTACTCCACCAAATAGTCTCTTTGGGCTTTCGCACGTTGCGTGGAGTTTGTGCCTGATGGCAGTGTCGCCTGGCTCAGCAATCCATCACTTCTCCAGCTACCGGGGCTTACAATGTGGGTAGTGGGGTCCTCTGAGTCAATGGTTGATGTCTGCCCAACCTTATCACGCAGGAAATTATGGAGCGCACAGCATGCCATGACTACTTTTTCCACCTTGACTCAAAGATACAAGAAATGCCGGGACTACAGCAAGTAAGTAATGTTGGTGTGTTATGTGCTTTACGATGATTGTTGTTGCTAAATATTAACACACATCAGTGACTAACCCAGTGGCAGTTTATCTTCTGTATTAAGGTCCCGATCAATTTTCAGCCGCACAACATATGTGAACTGTAACCCATTTCTGCATTTCATCACTCGCAGTGACCGAGCGCGGGCGACGTTCCGATATTATGATGCGATAGAGGACGTTCTGGGGCCGAGGCGGACAGCTGTACCCGACACCCTCTCTGTGGAATCAGGTAAGGGCCCCTGGGTGTAGCATGGTTCATTTCACACAACACAGAACCTTACAGAAAATAGTACAGATGAACCGTTGCACATGAAGCAAACTATTTGCAGTGGATTTATTACAGATGAACCGTTCTATATGAAGCGAACTTGTTGAGTCGATTTAAAACCACACACAATATATTTTTGCATTTTGTTTTCCAGATGCCGCCCCTGACGCCGACCCTGACGCCGACCCTGAAGAAATGGGCATGCAGGAGGAGGAGGAAGAGCTGGAGGTGGCCAGTGAGGCGGCACCAGCCGCACAGACTACAGCAGTGTCTCCAACAGGCACCCCGGCCAGGCAACACACACAGCCCAGTAAGCAACGTTGTAGTCATTGAAACCGACGCCGCACTAACATAACATCCCAAACCACTAAAAATGTGTACACATATCACGCAAGAACAAAAAGTCAGTGTTGACCGAGCTATATTGATCAGTGGTGTAGTGGTATAGGAAATGCACTGTAAAGTCCATTAGATGAAACCAAGTAGTTGAGGCGCTTTAGCTTATACTTGAAACCCACTATGTTGACATTGCAGGGATGGGAAAGCACGACCACGTGATTGACACAATCATCACGCAGTTCGTCACGGCTCAGAAGGAGTCCACGGCCCTATACACGAGGAAAGGCGGCAGCAAAGGGAAATGGAGTTGGAGGAAAGGTGGCAGCAGCGGCAGATGGAACTAGAGGAAAGGCGGGACGAGCGCGAGATGGTTAACAAGAGGGAGCTCCGTAAACATGAGGAGCGGGTGATCGAGCTCCTCACGTCGATGCAACAACGCGCGCCACAGCCACAGCCACAGCCACAGCCGCAGCCGCAACAATTCCAGAGTGCGACGGCTGATGGGGTGACACGCATCACCCTCCTGACCCCACAAACAGCCCAAGCCGGACCGTCAAACCGCAGTCCCAGAACGAGTTTTTATGAATAGAAATAAGGTGACATTTATCGGACGTTATCGGAGATTGTACGATACCAGTTTGTTGAAACCAGTTTGTGTAGAATTTTAATTGTCTTCTACACACTTTAACCCTGACCTTTCCTACGTGTCATTTGAATAAAAATGCACTTGTAGTTCCCTATATTATGCTTTCTTCCATCTTTTCTACACACTTCGTTATGTCATGATGTGAAATCGCCACTAGTTCGTTTCATATAATGTGGTTCATATAATTTGGTTCATATAATTCGCTTCATATAAGTTGCCTTGTCTAAGTCGGCATACCATTACAGGGTTTAGCAGAGTTGGATCTGATCTAGGTCACAAAGGTCACAAAATATATCTACCTGTGGCCAAGAAGCGGAGGGTGATGGAAAGCCTCTCCGCAGGCGAAATTGAGGCGCGATACCGGGTATTCTGCCGAGATATGCGATCTTGTTACGGCTGAGCAACTCGTCAAATTGCTCCGACGCCATCCTGGTGTAGTTGCTGAAGGCGTGCGGTTCATCTGCACGCAATCCAGTCAACAGGGCGTTGAAGGCTCCGAGCTGGTCATGTTGCGCAAGGTGTGGACGAACCCACAATTGCCTTCCTTGGTTACGCTGTCGACGACGACGACGTATCACAAGCATCACAAGGCCAAGAGCAAGAGCAATCTTTCTCCTCTGTACAGCTGAATGCGGCGCCATCTTGCTTTGCCGCTCACTAATGCTAGGAGGCGCTCAAGCTAGTGTAGGTCGCGCTAAAGACACCAGGTGCGTGCGAGGAGGCGCTCATGCCAGTAGTGTAGTTTGTGCTAAAGACACCGGGAGGCGCTCAAGCTAGTAGTGTAGTTCGCGCTAAAGATACCAGGTTCATGGACCGCAGTCGCGAAATGGACGGTATATGTGCGCCCCCCAGTCGTTATATGTGCGCACCCCCTGTCGCCAGTTTTAGTCGCAAAACGGGTCGGGTCGGGTCGTGATGCGCAGTCAGTTTTAGATCGTAAATCGTAAACGGGAGG